>OY754311.1:96016-696016 GCA_963573325.1 Astragalus glycyphyllos
CCTTGGGTATGGAGCAGCTTTAAATCCCTGGGCCAGCTGTCCCACCCTTCGAGGTGCCTTCAATCTAGCGAGGGGATTAGTCACTGCGTTCGGCGGTGGATACCCTAGTCTCGAGAAAAAAAAGTGGTCGCCGGTAATTATTAACAAGTTTATTTAGCTCACTGGCTCTCCCTCAACCCCTCGCTCTCACTATTCTGATCACTATCACTCTCACTCTCCTCAGCTTTGTTGCCCTCACTCAAAATCACCACTACCTCACGTCCACCCTCACTACCCGCCTTCGTCCTCACCTTCGCCCTCACCTCTACCCTCGTTCTCATCAACTCCGGCGACAAACCGTAATCTTGCATTCATATAAAGCCTACCCCGGCCTCGGCCCTCAGTCTCCCAACCACTGAGCGCCGCCAACTACTCGTTTCTGCAGCCACTAAAAGGTCAGTAGCCTCTCTACCATTTTCAATTTCAGTACCACCTCATTTTTCTGTTTCATCCCTCTAACTTTTTTCATTTTCATTTCTGTCTATTTTTTTATGTTTGAATTAGAGCTTTGGAAGGCCTCAAATCAAAGTGAAATTGAAGAGATTCGGGTCTATTTTTTATATCTGGTAATACATCTTAATTTTCTCACTTATTTTTATTTTTTGTTCAAACACACTATTGATACTAATTAGAATTAAGCTTTTATATATCTAGAAAAAGGCTTTTAGAATTAGTTTTGGATGGTCTTGGAGAGCTTTGGGTTTGTCGTTTTAGTTTGTATTTGGGTTTTTTTAATTTGGGTGTGATCCAAAAGGATGTGATATTATGGATTCTTGGGGTTTTGTCTTCTTAATGTTATGGATGACATATAAATTTGTGCTTTTTTTTGGTTAAGAGTTAGAACCTCCGTGTGTTTGGTATTTCTGTCTTCTTCTTTTTTCCATGGTAGTTATGTATCGAATATGTGCTTTGTCGTTAAATGATTGTCTCTCTCTGATTGTCTTTGTTTTCAGCGTTTGAGGAATATTGTGATATTTTATTTATCATGATAATGCTATGGTCATTAGCCCTCGATCATATAAGTTTAATTTCTATCTTACTAATATTATAAATCTAAAAATTAAATAGACGAGTGGTGAAAATTTTCATTGGTTTGACTAATGCTTGCATCTTTCAACATTTTTTACTTTTTCAAACGAACATTTTTACTATTGCAAACATTGGATGAGAAAAAAAATTTACAAATAAAATATTCACTCAAAAAATCACTTATTGATAATAGTAATCTTTTAAAAAAAATTATAAAACGTTACCACTAAATATTTTTAATTATGTACAGTCAAAATAAAAGTAAGTACATATAACATTGAGAAATATTTTTTAAAATTATATGAGAATATAACTTTAAACTTGAGTAAAAAATAGATACTTTTTTATTATTAAATAAATGTAAATTGTGAACATAAAACTATGTTGTAAAATAATAAAGCAACACAATATTTTAATAAAATTATTTAACATATTATAATAGAAATATTTTTTATGATTTGAAAATACTTAAAATTAAAATATTACTTAAAAGCTAATACCTAAGAAATTATTAACCAATCATTCATTAATCCTTTTAATATAGTAAGATTGACTTATCAATATTTTTTATACCATTTTTTTTAATTATAAGTATTCATAAAAAGCATATAGGACAATTATTCGAAAATAGTATTATATATTATTTTTGTTCATATCTTTAACATAACCAATGCATCATCAATTCATTACAAAAGACCTCGATTTTTTTATGTTAACAAAATGTGAATTAAGTGTTGTAATATTTTTAGTTCCAATATTATGATATATGAAGAGAATAAGGAAATAAAGGCAGAAAAAAATATTTCGAATGTTGTTTAAATGTTATTAAACATGAATTTATTTCAGATTTAGAATTCTTCATTAGTTTTTCATCAATTCACCATTTTAATTTACTGCAGATAACTATAAGTTGCAACCCTTCGTTATTCTTTCATCCTTGTAATTTACTTAGATATTCCATCTAAATTGAGTTTGTTATATATATATAACTTATAAAAACTTAACGGTTTTGTATTACTCTAAAAAATTAAATACTTTTCTCAGCCGGAAAAATACTACTCTGAAAAATGTTATTTTATATTAAATAAATTGTAATTGTTATGAAACAAGATATAAAGAACAAGAAGAAAGATGAATAAAATATAAGGAACAAGAACAAAGAAGGAGAATATGGGAGCTTTGTATTATTCACTTCTTAAGTACATCATTTCACTTATGGGTGAACTCTATTTATAGGTGAAAGATTGGTAAGTGAGTGGTTTATAATAAAAGGTCACTACACTAGAGCGTAATGAGAAGAAGAGAGAAGGGTGGTGGACATCCACTAATATAAATATTCATAACATTTCCCCTTGGATGTCCACCAAGGATCTGCCTCATTAAAACCTTACTAGAAAAAACCCAGTGAGATAAAAATCTAGTGAAGGAAAAAGAGTTCAATATCCTGCCAGTGGGATCTACCTCGTTAAAAAACCTTTCCAGGAAAACCTAGTGGGACAAAACCATGGCAAAGGAAAAAAGAGTGCTACTTCTCTCCCCCTGAATGAAGCGTCACTTCAGAATATCAATTTCAACATCTGGAGTTTCTCCCTGAGTGTATATCGAGCAATCTACTCCGCTGTCATTTGTGATTCATCCTCTTTTAATGGAGCTTTGTGGTTAGTATTATCTTCGAAACATCTTCATTGAATTGTTGGTATTTGGGCATGAAATGAAGAAGCAAGAACCATAGGTTGTTTTGTAGATCAAAAAGATATTTCAATGTCACCATATGTAGATAAGAAAAATACTCTGTATCTGCATGGTTAATTTGTGTAAGATACATAATATGATTTATTCATTAGGATAGTCAAAAATGAAATATGCATCCCACTTTTTTCTAATGTATTTTGGTTTGTAATGAACTATATTTCTACTAATTATCACATAATATTATCATATCAAGGGATATAACATTTGGTAATATGCATCATGCTTTCATAGTCTTCCGGACTGAGACATTTCATACGTACTCAATATAAATAATTTCTGCAGATTAATATGAGATTTTCTTTTTCAAAAGAATTTATTTAAAGATATTTCCTTTTATCTTGAATCCTTCTGGGATTTTCCATGTAGAGGTCACCTACAGGTTCAACCTCAAATCCATCAGATATAATTTGATGTCATTCATCTAGAGCTCTTTCCTTGAACAGTCTATAGTTTTTATTGGAAGCTCTTTAGGAGTTCTGATAATATTTATGTCATCAACATAGACATCAGTTATAGCAAATTCCTTTCCAAATATTTTTATAAAACTATATGGATGGGTGATGTCATTTTTGTATCCCTCCTTTAGAATACAAATTTAGACGATTATACTGTATGTGTTCAAATTATATTATCTAATGGAGTGATTGATTCAATTTGAGTGAGAATCTGAAAAGTGTATATAAGAATATTAATCATTCAGGGATCTTCACATAATTATGACTATCAAATGAGTCATACAAATAAGTTGTAGCAACATTCATCTCGTGAAACTTGAGGTCTTTATGTGCTACAAGGTTAATTAAGTACTGAAAAGTACTTGCATCCACCCTTGAGCAACATGTCGAGCTTTGAATCTCACAATTTCACCATCCTCATTCAACATCTGGTTTCACACCTTCTGGTGTTTGGAGTACATGTCCAAAAACTTTTGTAAAATGAGCTTATTCTGCTTCAATTTCATCTTTCAATTTTTGCCAATTCTCACTTTGCCTACAATCTTTAGTAAACTTTGGTTCATGATCTTCGCTATCATTTATCACATTTAGCGCTATATTATATGTGAAAATGTCGGCAACAATGACTTCATTTCGATTCCATTATTGACATAATTCATTGATATCTCTTTAATTTCAGAAATTTTCATGTACCTGAGTAGTTCTTCTGGAACTGAAATGTTAATTATGTCTGGAGACCCTTTTAGAGTTTCTATATTCCCGCTTGGGTCATCTTTGGTTTTAGCTCCTTTTGTTGTTCGAGGATTTTTATCTTTGAAACCTATTGGTCTACTGTTGTGCGGAAAAGGATGTGCAAGTGTACAGTCTTTAACAAGTAATAAAGTGAAAGTAGAGTATCGTACCCACAGGGATTGGATTAATTTCTAAAATTTAAAATGGTAGTTTAATTAGTGAGAAACAAGTAATAAAATAACAAATAAAATAGGAGTGTGTGTGAGAAATAGAAAATAAAATAAGATAAATAAGAATGGTTGTCAATCAAGTGAGAAAGATAGTTGGAATGCTCTTCACTAAGTAAATCACTTTTGATAGCATTATGTTATATGTTATATGTGCTGCTCCTGCAATCATTGCTCCTGCAATGATTGCAACTGCAATGGATACTGATGCAATAGATACGTGCTTTTCAGCAACTAACTTCAGCGTTTCATTACAAGTCTTATGTCTAAGCCCTAAATAAGTTCACCCATGTATATTAAACTCCCTCAGTTTCACCCTATGGACTATGCTATCCTATGTCTAGGTTTTAGCATGGATTTAATAAAGTTTCCTTTTATTAAAACACTTATCCATATTAGTTATTGAGTTCCAATTATAAACCATGTCTGAATTTATAATTTGCATTCACTTTTAGTTGGCCAATTCTAAAGATGAATATGAAAGAGTTATCATGCAAGAACTAAAATGCAAACATCAATATATAACATAATAACTTAATCAAAAGATCATTACAAAGTTAAAGCATCCCAACTAGAGAAGTTAGCTCATGCTAGACATTACTAAGCACATACAAACAGAGATAACCATGTTCATATGTTTGATAATACAAAGGGAAGAAAATAAAGAAAGAATTACACGGTTGAAGTTCCCTTGCAAAATCTGCATAGTAATGCTCCCAGCAATGCCTCACAAATGCTTGATGCGCTAACAATCAAACAGCAACACGAAATGGTGTAGAAGTAGATGTCAATTTCTCTCCCTCCTTCACACCTATGAAGTGTAAGTGATTCTAACTCTCTAACTTGGTATATCACTTGGTTTCTCTTGGTATATTTCAAATGAGGAGAAGGAGAGGTATTTATAGGCCTCTTGGATGAGCTTTCCTTCATGGAGGGGTTTGCTTGGAGCTGAAGTTGGTCACTTGTATCCCAAAAAGAGTTGATTTGATGTTTACTTTATTAAAGAGAAGAGGTCCAATGGTGTATGGACAAATGTCCCTATAAAGTAAAAGTTACAAGCTAAAAAGTAAAGGGGATGTGCTGCACCAGCAACTTGGGCCACTTGCATAGCAACTTGATTTTGATGTCATCAATGACATCAGCATATTGCTGGTGCATTTTAGTCTATCACGAATGCTGGAGCAATTAACTGCCAGTAATGCTGGGGCAATGGTTGCTGGTGCAATGCCTCTGCTGCTGCTGGAATGACCATTGTAGGAGCAGTCATTGCTGGGGCAATGATTGCTGTAACATTGAACACACACATTAAAATACAAAATGGGGCACCAAAAGTGCCGAATGATTACAAATCAGTTCCTAACCCTCTTTTACTGTAAACAACACATATTAACTACTTTAACAGTAATATTACTTAGAAACTCACATTGATTTAAGTCATAGAACATATAAATAACTCTATATAAAATAGAGTTATCATCTACCACGCTTCAGGAGCGATTGAGACTCGTTTGCAATATTCAATTGTCCAATAGGGACATCCATTTTTTTGGAGCATTAGCAGCTGATATGTATGATTTGGTCACACCTTTGGATCAGTGAATGCATTTGGTAGATGATTTTCTAAGCTTTGCAAATGAATTATCTTTTGAACTTCTAGTTCACATTGTTTAGTTGGAGGATCCAGATGAGACAATGATAATTCATTCCTACTGATCTCTTTTTTCAACTGTTTGTTCTCTCCCCCTAATGCTGAGAAATTTAATTCATCAAATAATAACCATCAAACTAGACTATAAACAAATCAACAATTGTTGGCTCAAATTACTTTATTGTACATGGAGATTTATATCCAATATAAATTCTCAAAATTCTTTGAGGAACTATCATAGTGATTGTGAACGGAGAATTTAGATCATACATTGCACATCCAAAAAAAATTTAAGGTGGGAAATATTAGGTTCGTGACCAAAAACCAAATGTAAAGGGGAAGAGTTGTGATAACTTGTTGGCTTGATGCAAATCAATGTTATAGCATGCAAAATTACATGTTCCCAAGTAGAAATTGGAAGTTCTTATCTGAAGGATGGTTCTTCAAAACCATTTTATGAATGAACATATGCTACGTGATGTCCAATATCAATTCTAATAGACATATCATACTCGTCAGATGTTTTCTAGACAATGTGGAAAAATGAGCTCTTAGTGACGTTAGAGTAGCAAACAACCTAACAAACTTCTATTTGTGAGTTGACGATAAATACCCAAACTTCAAGTTGTGACTTGACAAAAAATACATGTGCCCATTTAGTTAATGCATCAATTAAAATCATAAAGTATCTAAATGGTCCACATGGTGGGTGTATTATCAACTCATAAAGTATCCAATAAGTTCTCATGCCCATTCACTTTTATTTTTTGTTGGTGATGGTCTAATTATCAACTTCCCTCGTGAATAAGAGGTACATGAGAACTTATTGGATTGAAGAATCTCTTGGTTCTACAATTGATGACCACATGAGTTTTCAATTATTTTTCGCATCATTATGAATCTGGGACGGCCCAACCGGTCATGCCAAACAACAAACTTTTTGTGAGTTGTAAACTTCTGGTTTACAACAACATGTGCTTCAATCGCACTGATATAAGTGTAGTACAAACCAGAGGCAAAGGCATGCAGCTTTTTCACTACATTTATTTTTTCAAATGTATGTCTCGTTATTTAAAGATATTCAATATATTCTTCATCTCTCGTTTCAATATGATATCCATTTAGACAGATATCTTCGAAACTTAATAAATTTCGACTTGACTTAGGGGAATATAATGCATTCTCAATATGTAAATCTGTTTCCCCGGATAACAGAATATTAGCTCTTCTGGAGCCTTCAGTTATCTGTGAAGAGCCATATATAGTAATAACATTTGTTTCTCGCTTTACTATTTAAGAGAAATATTTTGCATCAAGAAGAAGAAGAAGAAGAAGAAGAAGAAGAAAATGATGATGATGATTATGACGCGCTTTCAATAGAGAAAGAGAACGAGTATGATGTCATCAATCCTATAGTAGAGCTTCGTGCTGATAACGTGCTATTAAATAAGATATAAAGAACAAGAAGAAAGATGAAGAAAATATAAGGAACAGGAACAAAGAAGGAGAATATAGGAGCTTTGTGTTATTTACTTCTCAAGTACATCATTTCACTTATGGGTGAATACTCTATTTATAGGTGAAAGATTGGTAAGTGAGTGGTTTATAATAAAAGAGCACTACACTAGAGAGTAATGATAAGAAGAGAGAAGGGTGGTGGACATCCACTAATATAAATATTCAAAACAGTAATGGAATAAAAAAACTAGGCTTAAATACAGTTTTGGTCCCCCAAGTTTCACCAACTCACGATTTTGATCCCCCAAGTTTTAATTTCACGAATTTTATCCCCCAAGTTTCCCAATTTGCAAAATCAGGGTCCCCACTAATCTGGTCAAAATTGATGCTAACCTGTCCGCCACTTAAACTACGTGACAGCCACGCTGGCATGTCAAAGTGGCTTTTTTATATTAAAAATTGTTATTTTTATTTTAACATTTTATTTATATATATTTATATTATATTTAAGAAATTAGAAATTAAAAAAAACATATAAACAAAATATTAAAATAAAAATAACAATTTTTAATATAAAAAAGCCACTTTGGCATGCCAGCGTGGCTGCCATATAGTTTAAGTGGCGGACAGGTCAGCATCAATTTTGACCAGATTAGTGGGGGACCCTGATTTTACAAATTGGGAAACTTGGGGGATCAAATTTATGAAATTAAAACTTGGGGGATCAAAATCGTGAGTTGGTGAAACTTTGGGGACCAAAACTGTATTTAAGCCAAAAAATTATCTATCTATATATATAGCTAATGCTGATCATTCATTACATTACATATTAACTGATACATGGATCTATAACTATAATATTGTGAGCCTTGATTATTAAGCCTTTAAAATTCCATTAGTTTTAATCCAAATGATTTCAATTGCTGCCAATCAATTGCCTACAGTAATGTTTAAACCCCAATCAGTTACGGAACCAGAAATTTTTAATTGTAAGGGCAAAAAAACTGTCTATAATTTTTTTTCAAAAAAATATTGTGAATTTTTTAAAAATACATTATTTCATTAAAGAAAAGTCTCAAAATACCTACATTTCTACAAATTACATAGCTAAAAAGGTAAAATTAGTACTTTAATAAAGTAAGTGTTGATCCAATTTCAATACAGTATAACAAATAGTACTATTTTAACAAATATAATATAATATTAGTTTATATACATGTCTTTAGTTTGTCTCTAATGTATTAGTTAAGTCATGTGGGGTCAACATAAAAAATAAAGTGAGATCAACATATTAAAATACCTTATTATTAGTTGAAAAAAAGCAAAGAGTGGGGTCAGCTGACCCCACTATACTTAACGTGAATCTGTGGCTGACCCCAATTGTCTCTTCCATTCCTTTTGGTTTAGATTATACGTGCAACTTATGGTTGTGAGCTTTTTTCTCATTTTAATTTTTTTTTAGAAAGTCCTCCTTTATAGATTACTCTAAATTCTTGAGTTTATGTATTGATTTTTGTTGCCTATTGGTGTATCTCAATTATTATGGTCATTATATATGCAAAAGAAGTTTGGGTTGAGCTTCACAAAAGTTCTCACTCTTTTTATTTATAGCATAAAGTAAAAAAAAAAATGAAGACAAAAAGTTATAAATAAACCTGTGCTACGCACAGGATTTTCCCTAGTTAATTAATGTAAGTGCAAATGCTGTTTAAAAATGCTGACTTCAAATTTTTAGCAAAGTACAATCATGGTAGCAGCATTCAATATATTAGACATAACAGTAAAATGTTGATGAGCAAGAGTTCTACCACTCTCCTTGGACTACTTGGCGGCAGCTTAATGTTGATGAGCAATAGCACTTTTTTAAAGCTTTTAGAGTAAGTGTAAATTTTAACACATCACGATGTTTATTGTATTTTTTATTATGTTATTTGATAACCACATTTTCTTGTAAATCTTTTCACAATGTAGAGGAAAGTGGACGACCCATTAGGAGGTTGTCGCATTGAGAAGAACTTTCATGAGAAAGCTTCTCACTAACTCTCTCATATGCTCAGGGACGTCCACCTGAGCATGGGGCGGCCCTTTTTGGATAGGAGAGCTAGTCTAGCCTCATCTTGTTGAGTACTGGAGTTTTGTGAAGTACTTGAAAGCAGGGGAGCAAGCAAAGAAAAATAGGTTATCAGAGAAAGGGGAAACTTTTCATGCTAGAGGTTCAATCTTGTGAGGTTACATGCGAAAAGATTTGTATATACTTAAGCATTATTTATCATTATTTCTTTATAATTAATTGTAATTTACCAATTATATGCTTATGTTATATAGTTTAAGAAGTATGGGTGAATATATTATTTACCAATACCCATGTTAGTAAGGTCACATGCCCTTTTGTAGATGAGTGTGCTTGACTTACTTAAGTTTGCTTCCCTTTTTAAGATAATTTCAAATTGAATATATTATTTGTCAATGGCTAATTTTAACTTGTACATTTAACATTTAATAGGAAGAGTATGAGCAGTGGTTGTCCCAGGAAATTATCCCACTCGACCCTGATGAGACGATGCAGTTGAAATTGGAGATGTGGTCGGACCTTGTTGGAGAGAAGGATAGGAGTCGTCTATATGAAGCGGGAGACATGTCTGCCAATGTCGGAAAAGGTGATGCTGGTCGCTTAGACCTTGGGGGGCTTCGACGAACTTGTCCTCTCAGCAGTCCAGGGTCATCATCCAGGTGACAAAGGAAATAACTGCTATACAGGAGCAAGAGAGGAAATAGGAGGCTGAGCTTGCAATACAGTGACATGTTTGAGTTGGTTTTTGATAAGTTAGGGATGACACATCCACCGGCATCACATGATGCTTCTTCGCAGCAAGATTACATTTTCGAAAGATACATGGGAGGTTTTCGAAGAAGGGTTTAAAGGCGAATTTCGAAGATCAGAGCAACACACAAGAGCAGTTAAGGCAACAGCTCGGATAAGACCGAACAGACAAAGACAAGTGTGAAGCATCCAGGCATCAGAAGACATGTGTCATCGATCATCACCAATCATTAGCTAGTTTACTTTTTATCCGCTTTCAATAAGGACGTATGTCCACCATGCAACCTAGTAGTTTATTTTTCATAGCTCTGTAAGTACTAGCTAGTTGATACGATGAACTCGAGGCGATTTCATAAAATTCAGTAGCCCATTACACCTAACACATCCGCATCTCTGGCTACAATGATTGTTCTGGATTGGGCCGATGGCCCAATCCACGTCGAGACCGGCTGAGACCAGCCCAGGAGAGGAAATAGAGAAAATTACTCCAATTGGCTAGATCAATGGCTCAGATCAAACCGTACGAGATCCTATAGTCGATCTCAATTTCCTGACACTATAAATAGAGAACTTACCTCAGCTGACAGGTACACTTTTGACCCATACTGTTACTTTGCTCACATTCTACCCCACTGACTTGGGCGTCAGAGTGTCATTGCAGGTACAACCCGGGCTAAGCTCTGCACGCGACCAGCAACTCAGCGGAACGACTCAACACCTCAACAGGCCATTCAGATCGACCTTGAGGTACAGTTCAACGATGAACAGGCCAACCCTTTTTGTATTTTCAAACTTATTTCAATTCAATGCAATTTCTTTTCGACAATCGAGTGCCTCACTCTTGTCTCCTTTTTTAGCAAATTACTTTTTACTCTCTGCACTCGGGGAATTCGTGATGCCCTTTCCCGCTTGGAATTGATTTCCGTAGATTTCCTGGGTTTGTTTTTACTTATCTTTACATTTCAAAAATTGTTGGTGCGAAGTGATTGGAGGATTCGCGATGTTCTACCCTCTTCAGGCGTGATTTCTGTGTTTTTTCAACCGTTTGGTGCCTCGAGTTTGATCGGATAATCAACTAGAGTCTCTGATTAGTTTGGTTGTTCGACCGAATTCTCCTTCTTTGCCATCACCCATCTTGAAAAGCAGACAAATTGGGGTTTGCAGTGTAAACCTGTAAAGTGAAACTCAATATCTAATTTGAGTTCTCTTCTCTGACACATCTCGAAATTATTTGTTTGATAGAGACCCTTATCAAAAAATACTAAAAAACACTCTCAGATTAAGGATATGCCGACCAATGAATTAAAATACACAATGAAAAACAAGAGGGTCATTAGTAGGTTCGAAGAAGAATTGGGTGGACTGCACTCGGTGCTAGCCACAAGAAAATAATAATGAGATCCAGAATGATCAGTTCGTAGAGCAATGCAACATATGCTTTTTTATAAGTGCTTACTGTAACGTGATTTGGTGTGTATTCTAACAAAGAAGGGGACAAAGTCAAAAGGTTGTCGGTGCTTAATTTAACAACAAAAGTAAGGTTTTTTTTTTTTTCATACCCCTCTTAGACCCATACTCCCATTTTATCAAAAATCTCAAAATACCCCTGTTTTTTTATTAGAAAAACTATTTTTTAGAAATTTCTGGATTTATACGTAAATTTGGAATGAAATTTTTTTAGATTTTCGGAAATAGAGTATTTCTGAAAGCCAAATTGGCTTCTGGAAATACTCTTTTTGACGTATTTCTGGAAAGTTTGAAAACATAACTTTTTGGGTTTTTCGGATTTATGTCAAAATGAGATAAATTCGGAATTCAAATTTTTTGGATTTCCGGATTTACCTTATTTTAGTGTAAATCCGGAACACAGTTAACATTCCGAAAATACACCCAAATGAGGTAAATCCGGAAATTCAAAAAATTTGGGTTCCGATTTTATCCCATTTTGGCGTAAATCTGAATTTTTTTTTAATTTCAAGAGTAATTTCGTCCGTTTAGTCAATTTGAGGGGTGTGTGGTATAATGGGGGTACGGAAAAGTAAAATGAGATGCACACATTTTCGAATTTATTGGATAAACTATTTTTCTTCAAATGTTAGGTAACCTTTTTTATCCGCTTTGTTCCCGCAATTTGATTTCATATTTTGATACTAAATAATCATCAATTTTATATAACGTAAAGCACAAACATGTGCTTTAACGAAAGACAAGCAGACAAAGAAAGCTTCCTTGAAATTGCTGGTTTTATTGGCTAAGCCGAGTTCGTTGTTTTCTATCCATCCGTCCCATTTGTTTGATGTATTGGCCGAAAGAATTTTGTCTCATTTTACTGTAGTAGTATTTGTTCTCTTACTCTTGAATTAATGTATTTTTCCTTTTTCAATATTTATTTATTAATGTATGAAATAAGGAAAATAAACGTTTCCTAAGGGCCCATTTCACTGTCCTTGTTAGTTTTTAGTTTTTAGTTTTGAAAGTCAATTTCAAAACCAAAATATGTTCAGGTAATCATAAGCTAACAACATGGTCTTATTAGCAACATCAGAAACCTTTGCACTTCTGGTGTGGTTCTCTGGATCTTGCTTCTTCGTGAGTTCAATGTTTTGGCGGATACTCTAGCTTGATTTGGGTGCTCTAGCTCTCAACATCATGTCGTCTTCAACGTGGTTCCTCCCTTCTTAGAGTAATGTTGGAGTGTTGCTCAGGGTGGGTCGTCTGTGACCCGTTAGCCTGTCCCTTTGGTTTCGGTTGTCTTGGGCTCTAGCCCTGTCTTATCACCCCAAAAAAATGTGGTTGAGTTGGTTTTTTTCTTAATTTTAAAAGGGCAATGCTACATAACACAGGCAGTAGTTTTCATGGATTCCACGCGAACGTTGTTTTATGTGTTATTATATAAATAAAAAAACACAAATTATGGAAGTTTAGCGAGAAAATAGGAACGTTGACTGACTGGCATATACTAGCACAAATCCAAAACACTCATTTGTGGTGTTGACCTCGAAACTATTTTCGCGGGATCCAACTTTATCCATTTCAAAATAGTTTTCCAACAAAACCAAAAAAAATGTTTTATAATTTCTATTTTTGTTTTAAGACTAACACGACCAATGGACGCCAACTACCACTTTGACCCCCTACTACCATTCCGACCACCTCCAACCACCACCAACCATCGATGACAACCACTTTGGCCATCGTCAACCAGCACTTCAACCACCCCCAACCACTACTACGACCATCACTTTGACCACCACTCTGACGCCTCTAATCATCAATATGACCATTATCAACTACAACTCCAACAATTGCCAACTACCACCGACCACCAGCAACCACCACTCCGACCATTGCTGACCACCACTCCAACCACCGTCAACTACCACTTCAACCACCGCCAACCACCGCTCCGGCCACTGTCACCACGACTTTGACCATCACTCCAACCACCACTATGACCACCATCGGTCCTCAATCTAACAACCACCAACTACCACTCTGATCACCACCAACCACCATTTCAACACCGCCAACCACCACTTCGGCCACCACTGACCACCATTCTAGCCACCGCCAACCACCCCTTTAACCACCACTCTGGTCACCATCAACCACCACTCCGACAACCACTATGACCACTCCGACAACCACTATGACCACCTCTGATAATCAATCTAACCACCACCAACTACCACTTTGACCACTGCCAACCACTATCGACCACCACTAGGGCCACTTCCACCACCACTACGACCACCACCGACCACCACTCCAACCACCACCGATCACCACTTCGACCATCACCGACCACCACTTGATTAAGATAAACTTATGATGAATATTTCATTTTACGTTTATGTTTGAAACTGATTTTGTTTTTTAAAAATATTTCTTTAACCAAAACTAAATTTTGTTTTAGTTTTTGAAATTTTTAAAACTCAAAACAGAAACTGATTTTGATTTTTGAAAATTTAAAAACATAAAATAGAAAACCACCCTGCTGTCACACCTAACTTTCACTACATGTAAGCTTTGAGAACAAATTAATCCATCCCTTCTGTCATCTCTGCTTTCAAACTTCTAACCAAAAATATTTAGAAAGAGAAACTCCATCTCTATGTATTTTCTCTTTCTATAACTTTGTAATATTTGTAAGGAGTGCTAGGGTTTTGTACTTCCCAAGTAGCCTGTCATGGCAGACCCTTTGCTATCGCCTCTTGACCTTTTACAAGTTCTCCATGCCTTGAACTACGCACATAATTGAGAGCGCACACCAAACGCCCAAACCGATCAGCAAAATCATGTGTGTGCTTCACTCACACCATCAAACAAGTTTTGAGATTGAATCTGACGCAGGCGTTACTGTCCTGAAATCTTTTGCGACATCCAATGATCCCCTGTTGGTTAAACAACCCGACGCCATTATCCGAAATAATACAAAGAAGACACCAATTAAAATTCAAGAATTAGTTAATTTGGTCCAAGAAACTGAAAACAAAGCGAGAGATTTGTTTCTTAGTGGTATCACTGTTGAATTTCAAGAACCAGTTAAAGATGTTGCGCTTGTGATAAAGGGGTCCTCCACAAGTATTAAATCTTTTTCTCAGGCTCTAACAAGGTCAAGAGATAAAATATGTGAGTTCCCACGAGTCAACTCCCTGGGCCATGCATAAAAGTGGATGAATTGGCTATCTCCATTTCGGAAGAAGAGTGTGCAGTAGGACTAGAGGGATGTAAGTCACACCTTCATGATAGGTTCCTTCTATCAAAAGGGGATGCTCCAACTAAGATTGAAGCCTTAAAGGCCAAACTTCAAATCTTTGGCAACCAACAGGTAAGTGGGGTCTGATCTCTTTAGAGAAGAGATCTCGGAAAAATGTTGCTCAACCAAAAATGGGTGCTAAATATGTTCCAAAATTGAAGGATGCTAGTAATGAAAATGCCAAGCAGATTGCAGAAGTTATAAGTGTTCAAGTGGATAAGGAAGCTTTTAAAGGCGTCAACAATGTTCCTTGAGACGGGTTAGATCTTAATCCTTTAGTGGGATTTGTTGAGCTGTCTAATGCCCATCAAAATTTATCTATGAATGTGTATACAATGTGATTAAAGAAGCTGTAACACAATATAATGAAGACTTAGACTCTGTTAAATTTATCTAGGATTCATTAGTTTTGATAAGGGTAAGCAAGTTTCGTCTGCAATTAAGCAGGTGCAGAAGGCATCTTTGAACTCCATTCAGAAGTTGTCTAATGAAACTACCTCTGGTACTGAAGCAGCAGCTCAAGACAACGTTGTTCAGATTTGTCCTACATCTGATATTATTAGTGTTTGTAATATTAAAACCTCATTGTTCACCCAAATATCAAGGTAGTTAATGGTATGCAAGTTGCTAGTCAGTTTTGGAGTGATTTTGTTGGTGATTCCAAAGAGGGCCAAATTTCAGAAGGATATTTTTAGGTCGTGTCTTCTAAATATTTGGTTGATGATAGTAATAATGACAATTTCATAGAGGTTTTATCTAAATCTCAAAGAAAAAATATGAGAAAGAAGCAATTACAGATTCAAAAAGAGGCGCAGGTTATATGACCTGATCTAAGGGTAGTATCCAACACTCTTCTCAATGTTAAAGAATCCCTATTGGAATATCAGTGACATTGGTAATCTTGACACAAGAGTGGCGTTAAAAAGAAGCTTCGTAAGTTGCACCAGCCAGATTTTTTGTTTATTTTTCAGCCTTGAGAGAAGTCTATGTGTTATTACAATTTTCATATGTTATTCTCTAGTTGTCATTAGACAACCGTTCATGATTTTTCTCCGATTTTGGAGTTTTCCATGTTAAATTATTGTATTTCGATTGTGCTAATTTTATTTCTCTATATTGTTTTTTCCAATACTCTTTAGCTAAACTTTGCATGAGTTTGGGTCTATTTATAAGATTCACGCCTCTTTTCTCTTAGTTTGGCTTCCGATATGGGACTATAGCTAATTACCTCACTGATGATTTTTCTGATTTTTATACCATGTGGATTTCTTTTTTTGAAAGGAATCCAACGTAGAAGATGGTGTATATGATACTATCAGTATACCTATTTATTTTTTTTGAATTACTATCGGTACACATATCAATTGGAATAACTTTTTTAGTTGAGTTAGATTCTTTTTTTGGTTTTTAAAAATTTAGGTGAGTTGTGCTCCGGCGGTTCATGGTGTGCGAAAAGGTGGTGTGCAAGTATACACAGTTGCAATAAGTAATAAAGTGAAAGTAGAGTATCGTTCCCACAGGGATTGGATTAATTTACAAGTTTAAAATCAATAGTTCACTAGTGGAAGGTAACCAATAAACAATATAGTAGGAACACAAGAATGTAAACAAACAGAAAATAAACAAACAAGTAAGTTGAATTGGGATGAAATATATGATGAGAGCAGTGGCGGATCCAGAAAATTTCATTCGTGGGGGCAAGTAAATTAACTATCTATAATATTTCATAGAATAAAAATAAAATAAGGTTTTACAAAATACATAATCACGTATGTGATAAAAAAACACCAAAAAAGATATTCAATTACTTCCACAAGTTACAATTGTCTTTCCACAAGTTACAATTGTCTTCTACGTGCTTTCATATTCTGAAAATGTTGTATGATAATTTCATTGTCAATACTATCAAAAATATCACTCTCAATATATGTAACTAGACAATTATTCAACCATTCATCTCCGATACGATTGCGCGGTCCATTCTTCAGGAGATGCCATCAGAGCCCATTATGTAAGGAGTAAAGAGACGTAGTGGTTTCAACTTTGAAATGAGAGAAAAGTGTCAGTTGCTTTTGTGAAGAAAGAGAAAGTGAAGAAAGAGAAAGTTTACTTTATGAAGATGAAGTAGCATTTTGTTAGGTTGAGTTGCTATAAATGCCATTAGTGGTGTAGTTGGAAGTTAGAACTACATGTTACTCAGAACTTGAAGTGGAAAGATTGTGGTATTTAATGTTGATGTACACCATGGTTCACATAGCAATATGGATGTATGGAATAATACCCCTTGTATGAAAAGAAGAAGGCAACTTCCCGCTTCAAAGATGAAAAGTCGATATTGCATTATAAAGGGGGCGATTTGATTTCATTTTAAGTGAAACTGTAAGTAATGACTTATATATATATATATATATATATATATATATATATATATATATATATATTATTGTTGAACTTAAATTAAGTTTAATTTAATATTTGTGGTGTGAAATTATGAATAATATCTTTTTATCCTTTATATATTGTAATAAAGATATTAAATAATCTATTTAATTAAATCCGGATTGACCTTCAACTCAATCGGTCCGATCCCAAGAACCCCGAACCCCTACCTCGTCGATTCAATGTCCGGTTCGATTTTAATTACCTTGATTAAAACAAACTATGTTCGACTCCAAGAAGCCTAAACCCCTACCTCTATCGGTTCAATGTCCGATCTGATTTTAATTATTTTGGTTAAAACAAACCCTTAAAAAGGGAATATTCTCTTGAAGAATCATTATTTATACTACCTTGTAGTATATGCTATCACTCCCCATCTTGCAAAAAGTAAAAAGTGAAAATGAGATTTTCTTTTTCCTCTTAAAGCGATTTATATATTTGTCTGGGTCAAGAAAGAGATACAGTTGTTGCTCAATCTAGATTCACTCATGTTTATTTACACGTGTCACTAGATTAATGGTTTGCCGGAAGATAAACAATGTCCAAATAAATGTTGTGCGGTTGTTTCCTTAATTATAGGTTCCCATGTGATTTGTAACTAAAAACGAAACAACCACACAACATCCTATAATTAAGGAAGTAATCTCAATCGTTGATTTTAATTTAACAGTTATAATGATTAGTTCTCATTTATTACGGTAAGAGCTAGTTCTCACTTAATACGCTCTCAGAGAGATTGATCGTATATTAGTTATGGTTAGATTTTCAAGTACATGGAAAAGATGTGTCGAGAACAAAGCAGGAGACAAGTGGAGACAGAACACATGAATCCTAGGCGGATCCCATAAACATAGCCACCTATTTCTATAAAGATAACGTTGAGAAACAGATTTTCTTTTTTTTTTGACGTAAGAAACAAATTTTCTTTTTTACAAAAGAAACAAAATATATTTTTGGTCTTTTATATTTCACAAAATTTTTAGTTTTGTCCTTTATATTTTTTATATTTTTCCAATTGGTCCTTTATAACTCAAATATATGTTAAAGTAGTCCTTTTTTTAACTTTCCATCAACTAATATTAACCGATGTCATGTTGGTCGTTAACGGGTGACGTGACTTATTTAGTTGGTATTAGTGATCGGAGATAAAACATAAATGACCAAACTGAAATCATGGTGATACATAAAGGATCAAATTGTACATTTGCAAAAAAAATGCTTCATCTTCATCCCCAACCCCACCCCACCCCAATGATGAGTGAACTATCTCTCATTTTCTCTCCGCCGCGACACCATTAACCCTACTGCGCTGCAACCTCTCTCTCCTCATTTTCTCTCCTCTCTTGATCCATCTCCTTTTTTCTCTGCTTACCATTCATCTCTGTCCCCTAATTAAAAAATTAGGGTTTGAAATCCATAATTACATTTGCGAACAAGTTGCATTGCAAGTGAAGAAATCAACATTTACAGGAAATACTTTGATTAAAAAAAATAGGTGGAAAAAACTCTAAACGAGAGTCATGTGTGTGGAAATGAAACCACATGATTTTCGTTTTAGCTTTGCATTAATTAGGTTACACTTTACAGCTTAACCGCCACCCAACCTACCGCGCGTTTAGCGGCGGTTCGTAACTGCAGAAACATGTCTACCTGATTTTCCATGCGCATGGTTAGGGGCGGTTCTAAACCGCCGCAAGTAATTAATTTTTTTTTTCAATTTTTTGGAATTCATTTTATTTTTGGGGCAACATATTAGTGTTTCAATATATGTATCTTTCTTTTACAAATTTTATAAATGTGCTTATTAATTATATTTACATGTCAATTATCAAAAGAAATTGAATTTATGCTAAAAACACATTCAAAATTCTAGAGTTTATAAAACAAACTTAGTTCATAACATCAAAATTAAACCAAACTTACTTCATAATAACATCAAAATAGTACAAACTTAGTTCATAACAGCAAAATAATCTAATGTGTCGTGTTTGTGTTGTTCATAACAATAAAATTAGAATCATCTACCAAGATATCCTACGGGATGGAGCATCTCATGCTATCCAATGTACTTGATCCGGAAGAGCGTCTCAAATCATCTTGTGATTCCAAGTTAACCGGTTGAAAAAAAATAGTCATAAGTAAAATTATAAAAGACACACACAAAAAGGTCTAAAAGACACAAACACAGAAAGAAGAAAGAAAGAAAGAAGATTAATCTTTCAGGTTTTTTGCGCAAAGTAATCCTTTTCAGTAATATGAATTTGTCAAGCTTTTAACATAATTCCAATACTGCTTTTAAGCAAATCATGTATTATATAGGAGGAACAGGCAAGATTAACAAAAAATAGTTCATTCTCGACTTTCACAGGTAAAGTTTAATTGGTCATTACTATGTTCCCAGTTCAATTAAATAAATCTTTTGGAAAGTGAAATTCTGGGGAAAAAACTATATTTTCACAAGCATAATCTCTGATAAGATCCAGTCCATAACAGGAAATGTTCATTGAATGGTATCCATTGAGAAATCAAGTTAAGCAACTAAATCAAACTATCTTTTTGCATGCAAGCAAACAATTCTTCCAGAATAACATTCAATATATTATGCTGACCTTAAACAATGTACGTGCTAAAGTTGTGTTATGTAAGGAGTATGATAAGAAGGAACAGAATAGAAGATGGAGGCATAAAAATTAAAAGCACGAAGTCAATTAATCTGTGAAGAGGGCAGCAAAACAGAATGACTAAAACAACACAGGCAATAATTCTCCTTCCATATCCTTTACCATTTTCACTCAAACATATGGTCAAAATCAAACAACTCAGATACAAATTTTATATTTCTATGTTTTTTGATCAGCGCGTCCAAGCAAAAACACATTGCTTTCCAGTCAACTTCCCATAACATTTATGATTACTCCTCTTTTCTCAGTCCCCAGTCCCCACACATTGCTTCCCAGTCAAATTAAATTTTATGAATTCCAATCTCAGCTGATTTTGCTTAACCAGATGAATAAAATAAGCAAGTTGTTCTTTCCAACTCAATCAAACCCAAATTATCAAGAAAACAAATCATTAAGTTAAACCCATCACAAAAATCTGACTTCTATAGGGTATTGCAATAATCCCTAACCCGTTGCTAAGATGTAAAGAGAGATGCACGATTGTCGGTATTGTTGAGATATAAAGAACTGTTATGAACAAAACTTTTGTTACGAAGAGGAAGAAACGAAGACACGATGAAACGAAGAGGACAGATGAAGAGGAAGAGATGAAGAGGATTCGTCCCTGAAGCAAGAGATGGTGTTAGCGATTCGTAAATGGAAGCCTGAGACGAAGAGTATTAAGGTTTTTCACCCCTAACAATAGCGATTCACTTCTGTTCTTGAAGCCTGAGATGAAAGGGCCTTTGATTAGTGTTAGGGTTTGAGTGTGTTTGAGAACGCCGCGGGGAAACGAAACAAATTCGTGGGGAGACAAAAAAGAATTGCGCCTTTGATTTTTTCGGAAAAAAAAGGACCACCGCGAAACGACTTTGAACCGCTGCTGGTGTTGTTGGTTCAAGGCAGTTAAAGTGAACCACCGCGGGGGGTGTTCAGCGACGGCGGTTTAGGGTACCCTCCGCGAACCAAGCGCCACTACTACTCTCTTTTTTTTGTGATGGGTGAAGGGAGAAAGATGGATAGTAAGGAGAGAGCAGTGGTGGAGCTACCTAACAATTTATGAGGGGGCTAAATATAAAAAGAAATTGTTTTATAGGCAAAATAAACTTCAGGAAGAGGTCTGAGGCAAGAAGACTCGTTGTCCCCTTATCTCTTTATCATTTGCGCGGAGGGACTAACCACTCTTCTAAAAAAGGCTGAAGCAAGTGGAGACATCCATGGCACCCGAGTGTGTAGAGGGGCTCCACCTCTCACACACTTGCCATTTGTAGGCGATTGTTTTCTTTTTTTGTAGGGCCACTGAAACTGATAGCAAGAAACTCAAGGAGATTTCATTCACTTATGAAAAAGCTTCAGGACAAACAATCAACATGCAGAACTCAAAAACACTCTTCACCAGAAACACGGGCCACACTATAGAGGATCAAATCACTAATTTGCTTGTCGTCACAGAATGTCTTGGCACCGAAAATACTTGGGCCTACCATCCATGATAGGAAGAAAAGAAGCAAATTTTTGGTTTCCTTAATGATCGTATTTGGAAATGGATTCAGAGCTGGTCGGGTAAGCATCTTTCCAAAGCAGGAAGGGAGGTTCTTATTAAATATGTGGCTCAATCGATTCCCACGAGCACTTTTATGCTCCCTTCTACCTTATGGGAGGAATTGGAGCACATGTTAAACTCGTTTTGGTGTGGGTTCAAATAGACCAAATAATAAGGGCGTCAAACGGTTGAGTTACGGGGAAACTTACAATGATGAAGGAATTTGGTGGTATGGGTTTTCGCCACTTTTATGATTTCAATATGGCAATGCTAGGAAAGCAGGTTTGGAATATTTTACCAACACGGATACTATAGTGCACCGCATCTTCAAAGCTAAATATTTTTCGGAAGGAGACTTTACGGAGGCTCGCTTGGGGCATAGTCTCAACTATTGTTTGGTGTAGTATCTAAACTTCCCGGGTGGTGGTAAATTTGGGAGCTAGATGCCGAATTGGGGATGGCAGTAGGATTTCAGTTTGGAGGGATCCATGGATAAAAGGAAGAAAAGACGCCTTAATGAGGTCAGCCATAGTTTGGGGTTGGAGGAGTTAAAGGTTACCTTTTTGACCATGGCACTAATATGTGTGGCACACAACTTGCTGACTCTCTTTTTGAACCACAAGAACCAGACCTTATCAAGAAAATGGCGCTCTTTGACTGAGAAAATGACGACACACTTGCTTGGTGGAGAAGCAGAAATGACCATCACTTGGTTAGGTTAGCATATTTTGGAGTCGTGGAAGACTTGATTAATAACCCCCACTTGAGAAAAAAAGGTAACCCGTTGTCAACTTGGAGGTTGAAGGTCCCGCAAAGAGTGAAGCTCTTGCTTTGAAGAGTTGCAAGGGGGTTTTAGCAAATAGGGAAAATCTCGGGAGGAAGATGGTGAACTATAAAGTGTCTTGCCCTCACAGATGTAGATGAACTGACGCGATGATTAAAAATTAAAATTCTCGTCGCATTAGTCAAATCAACATCAAATCAAAAGTCACAATCAGTTGTACGGTCGACACGAAGGTAATTGAAAACATTATTTTCATTCACAAATTGGTCACATGACTGCAATTAAAATTACATTATGAAGTATAAGGTAACCGAAGGCGCCAATTTTCTTGCCAAATATCATTACACGTTAAATATACATATGCTATATTATAAATTTTGTGAAAACATAAATACATGGCCTAACTTTAAGGTCGGCCAGTTCTCCATCGAGCCAACACCAAAGTCGCTCCCACGTTTCTTTTGCAGGACTCTCCCAAATCAAGTGCTTAGAGGTAGCAACATGTAACTCCATCGCCACTCTCTACAAAACCACCTGGATCATTCGCAGCTGAGGGACTAGAGAATACTACTACCGCTCGACCATCCTCACAAGGCTACACTCTTTGATCCACCACCAGAAGAAGACAATGGACGAATGATGGATGACAGGAGGCACACCCCAAGAGACAAGCTGGCTTACTGCGACTGAGTTGTATATATCGAGTTTCCTGAGCATTCCTGGAGTCAAAAAGAAAAACGTTATCAAAGACAAAAATCCATAGCTCAGAGAGATCAACGACTCCCACCTTGAGTTTTATGGAATTCTTGACATGCGACAACGAAGCACTCGCAAGAATGCTCAGAAAACTCGAGGAAGTAGAGGTGATCTCAACACAAAATGAAGCACCATCAAGAAGCAGCAGGAAGAGAGAAACCCAATTGAAGGTACCTCGGAGGAATCCCCCGTTTTTATAGTAGAGGGGAGGAGGAGTTACGAAGCCAAACCTTTGTACAAAAGAATGAGAGCCAAAGGAGGAGAAACCGAGGCGAAGGTCAGGGTAAATAGTCAAACGATCAAATAAATCAAAAACATCTTTTTAGTCATCATGAATGCACATGTAACGCTTGGAAAACTCTGCCAAAATGGTAGAAGAACTTGGAACCCGGAGGCCTGCCGTTCGAAGAGCAAAGAGCTGAGGGACTTAACGTCTTGGGGGCCCTCGCTTCAGGAGCAGTGACCAAGGGACGTAGTGTCTAGAGGCTCTCCCCCCCCCCCCCCCCCCCCCCCGCGAAGGGTTGAAGGATTTTAGCGCTCGAAGATTCACTGTCCAAAAATACTGAAGAGCTTGGCACTCGAAGGACTAGAATTCGACGGAACCCCTCTTTGTATTTGAACAACTTCGTGCTCCGCACTCGTCGCTTGAGGGACCATGTTCCTAACCGGACCGGCCGGTTAACACAGGAGCTCGGCCGAACATTACTTGACTGAAAGAGAATGATCACGCCCAGTGGACCGACCAACCATATGGATCCCTTCCCTAACCGTTCGGCTCCTCGTTAATGGCAGTCAAAGCAATTATGGAAGATTCCCGACCTTCCTCCTGTCTTCCTCCCCTTTGTCTTGTAACGACTATAGCATCCATAATAGTCATTTATTCCCATTAATTGTCCCTTGTACTATTTAAATCGCCATCTAAGGCCAGTGAAAGGATCCAGAATCCATTTCCCCAATCTTTTACTTAATTTGCACCATATTCTTATAACTCTTGATAACATCTATCACTCTTGTGCTCGATCGACTTCTTACTCGGGAAATTGATAGGAACAGTAACCATAGAGTTGAATTGTCTATGAGTGGTAAATGGGTTGAAAGGAACTAGTTTCTCCAACACAGATGTAGGCTCCATTTTATTTTAACTCTTCTAGCAAATTTTCAAAGCTATATTAGGAGACAATCAAATTTCTTCGCTCATACTCTTACATAGGCATTGAGACAGAATGCTAACTTCCATATTTAATTTCTTCGCTCATACTCTTACATAGGCATTGAGACAGAATGCTAACTTCCATATTTTTTACTACAGTACAACCTGTATTAAACCTATTGTTATAAATCAACAGGATATTCATAGCCTGCTCGAGCAAGGGGTGCTTCTCATTTCAAGGCTATGGTATTACAAAGAATATTATTGAGATATACTAACTTACACGAGGCAGTAAATGCTAGTAAAACCTTGCAGAAACTTTTTATATTATTTTTTTGGTACAAAAACATTTTATATTTTTATTTGCGCTTCTAATGGTTATTGCAGAATTTTCTTTTGGGATTTTTCCTCTCATTTGGCTTTTGCTTTTGAAGGACATTTTTTTATCTATCAATCGAAACTTTGGTGCCACGAGACTTTAAGACCATAAAATCATCGTGTACAAGAGTCAAATCAAAATATTATTAAAAAAAGGAGTAAAGGTGGATGAAATATTAATTAGTCAAAAAAAAATTAGTCCAAGTTAGATTTTTTCCACAAGAAAAAAAGTTCGTTGCCCTTATTAAGACCTCCGAGAATTCAGATGGAAATTATTAACTTTGAGCAAGTTTTTTAATGGATTAGAAGATGGTGCTGACATCCTTATCTCTTCCTAGCTATCTGTTTTTTTAGCGAGTTATTGGTGCGATATTCACTAGATTTGTTAGTGACTAATTTGCGCTAGAAAATTTGACTGATCATGTGTACTCGACTTTGTCGGTCCGTGTAATTCACCTCTCTCAATAGAGTTTTCGCCATACTCAATCCCTCAAACTTGAGACTTTGGACACATTGATCTCTTATGAACACATTGGAATATAAGGACTATTATTTTCTTTATTTCTCTTAATGTGATAGGGAGGTACAGTACAAAATTAAATTACATCCCTCCAACTCCAACTACCCCTGGGTTTCGGAAATAAGTAAACGATCAGAAGTCTGCTACACATTGAACTGAACAACAGACCACATTCATAGAATCTTATCCATGCTTTGCTTTTCTTTTACAAATGTTGAAAGGAAATGCTTTTTGTGACAAAGATATATCAGAAGTGGGCATATGTTGTGCACTACCACATGATGATATACATACGTAAGAGTATTGCGGAATTTGAAATTTGACATTTCAGGTAGTAATCAATTATGTACATTAAAATGATATAATCAACACCTTCCTTAATGTCAATTTATAATTAGATTATCATAGAAGTTGTAATATTTACATATATACATACATATATATATATATATATATATATATATATATATATTCGATAAGTAAAAATATCATTTATTTAATCTAGTTTGAATATTACCATGAACACACTCTACCCACACTTTCTATGAAGGGATTCAGAGGACTCAAAATCATTTGCTACCAAAATTAGGCAAAAAAATACATAAAGTCTTAGAGTATCCATAATGGAGTACCTTTTTTTCTCCTTAAGTGAGATCTACGTGTATACATCACTCATTTATAATTTTTTAATGTTAGTTCCTTATAACTATAAGAACTCAATCTCTCCAACTTATCACTCCAAAAAGTTTACTAAATGGGTCCCAATGTAATCCTATGTCATTGTGAAGAAAGCGAAAAAATAAAAGATTGTGTCATCTGGGAACCGGAGGGAAATAGAAAATAATAGATAAAATTGGTTTTTAATAGTGGGACCTGTGGAGAGAGAGAGAGAGAGTCCTAGTAGAAGGACTCCTCCTTATTAAAGATTGTTTTTATTTACTCCACAATGGTATTTTTTTATAGCAACTCTTCTTAATAAGAAAAAATGACTATAAAGAACACAATTGTGGATGCTCTTAGAGTACATTTGCCTCAAGCGAAGAGACATAAATAAAATGGAGGGGTATGAAAGTCGTACACCAATATATATATATATATATATATCATTTATTCTCTTCTCTTCTTTGAGAGCTATGCATTGTCTATCACCCAACACTTTATAACTATGGATAGCCATCCTAAAAGCATAAAGGTTAAGGGCTTGTTTGAATGAGTTTTGTTTTTTAGTTTTTAAATACTATTTTATAGATACATTTTTAAAAACTGTTTTTAAGAAAAAATGAAATAAAAATTTGGTTGGTAATTTAGTTTTAAAAACTGTTTTAAAGATCAAAAAATTAAAAACTTGAAGTAGCGTTTGAGCTTATAGCGTTTCATTTTTCTACCACTTTTACCTTTATAATTTTAATTAAATTCCTCATTTATCCACCATTAAATGATTCTTCTCTCTCATATTCAAGCATTAATTACAAATGTCCATTTATGTCATTTTATATTTATAATCTAGTTCAACCGCTAACATTACCAAACACTTAAAACTCAATCCGCTAGCTTATCCGCTATCCACTCTTTTTTACCAAACAGAGACTAAGTATCCACTTCCAAGGAAGCCAGGTCATCGGCCGTTTTGAGTGCTTCTCTAAAAACAAGCTGGATTCTCACCGCCCAATCCAAACCAAGAAGGTACTCAAGTCTTAATTATTCTCATAGGTCCCCTCTCCACCACCCTACCTACCGTTTTGTCAATACCTCTCAGACATTTTTTTCTTTTTCTTTTTTTAAAATTGGAGAAGAGAAAATTTTAATGACCATTTTACAATGTCTTCGAGATGATTTAAACTCAACACCTTGAGGATACGAGGTTAAACTCTTACAGCTAGCACCTCAAGTGTCCCTCTCGGACATCTCAATTCTCAAACCTATAAGAGCATTTATGGTCCAATATGTCATACTACAGAACTGGTTGTGCTGTATTACTTATTTCTCATATTTAGTATTCCCATCATTCTTATTATCAAGATTTTTCGACACAAATCTAAGTAGTAATGCATTCCCATTGCCATATGTCGGCGTTAACAATGCCATTGGTTGTGCTGTATTACTTATTAGTATTTCCAACAATGAAGGTCTACTACTTCTCACCCATCCACTAATAGTATGAACTATGAACATAATAAGTTAATAACACACTAAACTAAGCCCTACTTTTTAACTCATTTGTTATTTGTCATTACTCGTGGCTTGTGGTTGTGGGTTGGCCACTATATAAACAATTTTAAATGTGTAAAGGGGAGAAATTAAATACCATAGCCTTTCTTTTTTGAGAACAAAATCATTGCCTTGGTAGCGAAGAAATGTGGAATGCCTTAAAACGGGCACATGTTGCCCACCCTTACATCTGATGCGTTCCTTCGTCATACATATCATGTAAGTCAACTCATATATATACTGGATTCCACATACACTAAACGAGGTTCGTGTACAAAATAGTAGAAATTTTAATTTGTCAAACCACAATCGATGTAAAGTCAAAAAGATCTTATAGTTGGTGGTTGGGCCACTTCGCAACACTCCTTTCTTCTACACCATCCTTTTCGGGGTCTCCATTGCTCCCAAATTTCATGACTTCCACTCACCAACTCTAAATAGTAACTAGTCGGTTTATTCACTCAAATTTTTAAAAAAATTCATTGTAATCCTTAACATTAACAACATGATTTAGTAGTTATTGAGATTTTCAAACACTAGTCTCAATGCATGCATGTGCGACGCACGGGGAGCGCTAGCATCAACTCAAACAATTACGGTAAACAACACATGAAGATATTCGAAAGATATATAGGATAGTATATAAGTCAAAATAGAAGGAGGGTACAATCCATTACAAACCATAACTAGTTAATATTTCATAAAAACAGAAATAGAAGAGTCGAAAGTTTTTAAAACACAAGTAGAATCAGAGAAAAACTGGATTATCAGCAGTAGCTCCAACAACTCCATCGGGGAAGTAATAGCCACGACGAATCCAAGAGTCGTTGGACAGTGTATCTTAAAGCGGCATTTGGAAGGGTAAGTCAACTCAACCACCCTCCTTTTGGTGTCCCAAATAAGCCATCCACCCCAAAAACCTCCATAATTTGATCGGTGGGAGTCTCAAGATAAACGGCACCATGTGCACCAACAACAATAGTGGCAGGATAACCAGAAACTATCTCCATCTCAAGGCTAGAAGGGAGTGTATGACCATATTCCTTATAAAAGTACTTACTTATCTTAACCGGTTTCTGCAAAAAGGACCACAAAAATTAGAGTGCAAAAAATCAACAACTATAGAAGTAAGGAAAAACAAATGTAAAATTAAAAACAGTAACAATTACCGTATCAAAAGAAATGATGGAGGTGAAAGTCTTCTTGCCCATGGAGTCAACAACAAACCTAATGTAATCAATAAAAATCCTATTAGTAAAAAAAATATCAAAGAAAATATTTCTAAATCAAAGAGACCTACAACTTAAGCAAGAAGTTCAACTTCAGTATATGTAGAGCAAACATGTAAGCAACACTCATCTCATGCTAGAAAGAAGCATTTAAGGTGATGAGTAAATCACAAATCATTGTATAAAACATTAGAATTAATTCTGTTATCTAAAAACACAAACATCCCTATTAACATGCCGCAATTTGATCAATGAGCAAATGATAAACGAACATAGGGTCTAGAAAGAAGCATTTCAGCTTATAAGTAAATAAAAAATCATTGTATAAAACATTAGAATAGGTTCTGTTAATTTAAAACACAAACATCCCTAGTAACATGTCACAACTTGATAAATGAGCATATCAAATGATTCTGTGAAAATCATTTAGCTAGTTTATTAAGTGTGAGCTGAAGAAAAGTATTGTAGCTGTGATAAGCACCACAATTTTTTTCATAACAAACTAAAGAAGCATTTCAGTTTACAAATTAATACAACACATTGCGTCTCATTCTAATAAAAAAAACAATCAAAGAATTCCGATCCTGTTACATTTGTTGAGTTTTGCAATTTTACCATTGAAAATTGACTTATTTCACACTTATTTACTGCAGGTTGTATACACTAATACTGGAGGTGCAGAAAACAAAATTTAACAGCAGGCCCACAGTGTTAGACTGAACCAAGCCCACAGAAGTCACCCGGTTCCAATTAATCAGAAAAACAAAAAACCTACGTAAGTTTTCCCCAATTCTTTCTATTCTTCTTCTTTCTAGGTTAACCACTGAACCCAGAAATCACAGCAATTCAACACGATTTCACCTCTGATTCTTCAGCACAATGGGTCGCGTGAGGCTTGCGACCAAAACCCCTCTGGTTTTGGTGTTCAATTTCAGCGAATAAACAACCCTAACACCGATTGTATTATGCGACGGTATGGTCCTTTCTTCTTACCTTTTCTTCTGTTTTTCTCTTCAACTCACAATCACAAGAATCTGACTATGTCTTGGGTTTTCCTTTCTCTGCATGAAACGCTGAGTAAGATTGAGAGGTATCTTCACCACTTGTGAAGATCTCAGCAACGCAAGCACAACTACAGGTAGATTCCGTTTCTTCTCTGGTTTTCCTCTTTTTCTTCTCTGTTTGTGTTTCTGAACAAATCCCTAATTTGTTCTTTCCTTTGTACGAGATACTTCACTCTCTGAACATACTCACAAGGCTCACTCACAGTTGAAAGAAGGAAGAACACAGAAGCCTAAAGGAAACAGAAATGCACACAAGGAAATCTAAAACTGAATGAAGACACAGGGAAGAAGAAATTATGCAGAAGACTTGAAAAAGTTAAAACTGAAAAACTGATATATTGAATGTAAGGAACAATTTACACTACATACAAAACTACATGAAACAGGACCCTTCCTTAAGCATAGGAAGGCAGAAACTAAGCAAAGGCAAAACTAAAACAAGAGAACCCCCTGTAGAGTATTAGAAAAAGACTTTCCGGGACAAGCCCCCAGAATATAGCTTTAAGTCATTACCTTTAAGACTCAAAAGTAATGACACCTAGTTGCCTTCTTAGTTTGGTAAATACCTCACCCTTGAGCGCTTTAGTGAAGATATCGGCCACTTGCTCCTTAGTTGAGCAATAATCTAGCAATAGCTTTCCTTTTGAGACTTGATCCCTAAGATAGTGGTATCTCGTCTCAATATGCTTTGTCCTTCCATGTGAAATAGGGTTCCTAGCTAAGTTAATAGCCGACTTATTATCCATATAGAGCTTAGGTGCCTCTGTTAGCTCTATGTTAAGTTCCTTTAGCAAAGTTTCAAGCCAAGCTACTTGTGTGGCAGCATGGCAGGCAGATACATATTCTGCCTCACATGAAGATAGAGCAACAATTGCTTGCTTCTTAGAACTCCATAAGATAGGTGCTCCTTGAAATAGAAATAGGTATCCGGAAGTGCTCCTCCTATCAATCTTATCTCCACACCAATCCGAGTCGCAAAAACCTAGCAAAACAGATTTACGAATAGGAAAGTTGTTAGGAAATAGTAAACCAAAATTTAAAGTACCCTTAATATATCTAAGGATCCTTTTAGCAGCATTTAGATGAATCTGTTTAGGGGAATTCATGAATCTGCTTGCCATTCCGGTGGCAAATAAGATATCCGGCCTACTATGGCATAGATATCTTAAAGAGCCAATTATTTGTCTATAATAGGTGGGGTCAGTGTCACCGCCCTCACTCTCCTCCTTTCTACTTAAGTTCCCCTCAGCAGGATTGGAGGCCGAGTTACAGTTTGCAAGGTCAAACCTAGCCAAAACTTCCTTGGCATACTTCCTTTGGTGAAGTATGACCCCTTCTTCAACTCTTAGAAATTCTAAACCCAAAAAATAGGTTAGTTTTCCTAAGTCAGTCATCTCAAACTCATCCTTCATGGATAGTTTGAACTTCTCAAGTTCCTTGGAACAACTCCCTGTGAGCAACAAATCATCCACATAGAGGCACACAATCAAGAGGTAGGAGTGTATGTCACCTTTGATATACACACCATACTCTGATGTGCATCTAGGGAAATCATTCTCAATAAAAAATGCATCAATTCTTTTATTCCAGACCCTTGGTGCCTGCTTTAAACCATACAAAGCCTTATGTAAGTGGTATACATAAGACTCCTTGCCTTTCTTAATGAACCCAGGAGGTTGTGCTATGTACACAGTTTCCTCTAATGGCCCATTTAAGAAAGCTGATTTCACATCCATGTGAAACAACTCCATTTTCTGCTGCAATCTAAGGCAGTGACCAATCTAATGGTTTCATGCCTAGCTACAGGAGAAAAAACTTCTGTGTAGTCAATCCCTTCCTTTTGTTGGAAGCCTCTTGCAACAAGCCTAGCCTTATACTTCACAACCTTTCCAATAGGATCCAACTTGACCTTGAACACCCATTTTACACTAATGGCTTTCTTGCCTTTAGGTAAAGTGGAGGTGATACTGGAGGTGCAGAAAACAAAATTTTACACTAATACTGGAGGTGCAGAAAACAAAATTTAACAGCAAGCCCACAGTGTTAGACTGAACCAAGCCCACAGAAGTCACCCGGTTCCAATTAATCAGAAAAACAAAAAACCTACGTAAGTTTTCCCCAATTCTTTCTCTTCTTCTTCTTTCTAGGTTAACCACTGAACCCAGAAATCACAGCAATTCAACACGATTTCACCTCTGATTCTTCAGCACAATGGGTCGCGTGAGGCTTGCGACCAAAACCCCTCTGGTTTTGGTGTTCAATTTCAGCGAATAAACAACCCTAACACCGATTGTATTATGCGACGGTATGGTCCTTTCTTCTTACCTTTTCTTCTGTTTTTCTCTTCAACTCACAATCACAAGAATCTGACTATGTCTTGGGTTTTCCTTTCTCTGCATGAAACGCTGAGTAATGATTGAGAGGTATCTTCACCACTTGTGAAGATCTCAGCAACGCAAGCACAACTACAGGTAGATTCCGTTTCTTCTCTGGTTTTCCTCTTTTTCTTCTCTGTTTGTGTTTCTGAACAAATCCCTAATTTGTTCTTTCCTTTGTACGAGATACTTCACTCTCTGAACATACTCACAAGGCTCACTCACAGTTGAAAGAAGGAAGAACACAGAAGCCTAAAGGAAACAGAAATGCACACAAGGAAATCTAAAACTGAATGAAGACACAGGTAATATGGGAACACAGAAGCTTAAAGGAAATAGAAATGCACACAAGGAAATCTAAAACTGAATGAAGACACAGGGAAGAAGAAATTATGCAGAAGACTTGAAAAAGTTAAAACTGAAAAACTGATATATTGAATGTAAGGAACAATTTACACTACATATGTACATTTATAGCTTTCTCTAGATGTGGCTGAAATTGGCTGTTGAATTTCTGCCACAAATACTAAACTATTTGTTGTAACAACTTTTGCACAACGGTTTAGTGAGGTAATATGGGAACACAAAAGCTTAAAGGAAACAGAAATGCACACAAGGAAATCTAAAACTGAATGAAGACACAGGGAAGAAGAAATTATACAGAAGACTTGAAAAAGTTAAAACTGAAAAACTGATATATTGAATGTAAGGAACAATTTACACTACATATGTACATTTATAGCTTTCTCTGGATGTGGCTGAAATTGGCTGTTGAATTTCAGCCACAAATACTAAACTGTTTGTTGTAACAACTTTTGCAACTACTTGTAACTACCCTATTTAATATAAACCACAAAACTATAATTGTTTGAACTAAAACAGTTTTTTAGTTACTGTTTTAATTTTAACTTATTAGCCCAATATTAACATTAACAAACAAATCAAAATATCACTAATCAAATGAACTTTTGAAATAGAAATTGATATAAAGGCAAACATAGAGAGTTTACTTGTCACAAAACAATACACCACTATGTTAAAATCACCACAAATACCAAAAACTGAATGACACTGTTATATAAAGCCAAAAAAAATACCTCTTCAACATATCAGTTACAATTCTTGATTGACAAATCAGCTGGATTATTAAAGGTTCCAAAATTGCCTTGTCTAAAAAACTCCAAAAGGGCATCTAATCAAATAGTTAATAAAATCAAATAGCACGTAGTATAGCTTAAGTGAGAGGCCACACATAATAAGAGAAAATCCAACAGGAAAGCCAACAGTGATCTCAATTCATTAAATTTTCTTCTCTAGTCAACTCAATAGTAAAACTAAACAGAATAATCAAGCATTATAAGCTGGGCTAGTCTTGCAGCCCAAATTTTGCGCCAACTTTTAGGGGTATTTTCGTCAATCTCTTTCAACTTTTCATTGCATGTCACACACGTTCACTCACTTTCCTGAAGCACACCCACCACGTCTCATTCTCTCTTCTCTTCTCTCCACTCTCTTCACAATCACATCTCACTCTCTCAGTTCTCTATTCACACTTACATCTCACTTGCGGCGTCGCACGGAACATTACGACCTCACACTGCATTTTGATCTGAACAGATGAGGTAAAGCTTTGCATGTTTGTTCTTTTAACAACTAAACGTTTCAACCACTGTTGAGGAATTGAAGAACATTTTCGGTGAATTTCGAACAATTACCAGTGATGTAGTAATGAGGGATGGGGATGGGAAATAAAAGTTCTTTGGTTTTGTGCACCCCCATAATTTGCAAGTAGCTATTACTAGGTGGTTTAGGGAGAGAAATGACAGGGCATGCTTTTGTATATCTACTAGTAGGATACTTCTGCATACGCACAGGTGCTGCCGTGTTATTTTCATGAATGAACTTAGACATAATTTAAATAGTCTGGACAGCACCTCGTGAAAAAAAAGACAAATTTAAAGTAGATAAAAAAGGAGTCTTAAATAAAAAATAGATAAATATTAAAATTTAAAAATGTAAAAGTATCCTTTAAAAATAATCTGTGCATTTATCATGTGTTCTTTTATATATCAGTGCAAAGTTTTTTTTTTATATATCAGTGTTGTTATCCCGTGTTTTTTTTATATATCAGTGCAGCTATCCCGTGTTTTTATATATATCGTTGCAGTTATCCCGTGTTTCTTTAATTATATATCAGTACAATTATCTCGTGTTTTTTTATATATCAGTGCAATTATCCCATAGTTTCAATTGATTATTTTAATTGATTAGTAGATTATAGTAGATAGTAAAAGATAGATAGTGGATTATCAATAAAAAAGATTTATCCCGTGTTTTATTATATATCTGTGACAATTATTTGTTCTTTTTTAGGTATTAGTGACAAATTTTTGTCACGTGTTTTAAATATTAATTAGTAGTTTAAATAGTCATTAAGTTTTCTTTTTTTAGGTATTAATCTTGTGTCTTTTTATATATCAATGAAGTTATCTCGTGTTTTTATTTATATATTAGTGCAGTTATTTCGTAGTTTCAATTGATTATTTTAGTTGATTATAGTAGATTATGATAGTGGGAAAAGAAAGTGGGTGGGTTTGATTTGAATTTCGAAATTAAAAAAAAAAGTGGGAGTGAGAAGAAAGTGCATTGAGAGAAGAAATTTGAAAAAAATGTGATAGTAAATTACAATGTTGCCCTTAGTTAGATGAGTTGTCAAGTAAATAGGGGACTTGTTTGGGTAATTTAAGTGTGGTTTGTTTGTATAAATAAATATATTATTTGTCCTTTTGTAGGTGTTAGTGACAAATATTTGTCACATGTGTTTTAAATATTAATCAGTAGTTTAAATAGTCATTAAGTCTTCTTGTTTGTTTAGATATTAATCTCGTGTTTTTTTATATATTAGTCGAGTTATCCCATGTTTTTTATATATCAGTGCAGTTATCTCGTCGTTTTTATTGATTATTTTAGTTTATTAATAGATTATAGTTGATAGCGGGAAAAGAAAGTGAGTGTTTGATTAGAATTTTGAAATTTCAGAAAAAAGTATGAGAAAGTAGGAAAAAAGTAGAAGTGAGAAGAAAGTGTATTGGGAGAAGAAATTTGAAAAAAGTGTGATAGTAAATTACAATGTTGTCCTTTTTAAGTGTGGTTTGTTTGGGCAATTTAAGTGTGTTTTGTTTGTATAAATAGATATTTAGATATTAATCTTGTGTTTTTTATATATTAGTGCAGTTATCTTGTATTTTTTATATATCAGTGCAGTTATCTCGTAGTTCCAATTGATTTGATTAGTAGATTATAGTAGATAGTGGGAAAAGAAAGTGGGTGTGGGTTTGGTTTGAATTTTGAAAATTGAAAAAAAAAAAAGTAGGAGAAAGTAGGAAAAAAGTAGGAGTGAGACGAAAGTGGATTGGGAGAAGAAAATTGGAAAAAAAAAGTGTGATAGTAAATTACAATGTAGTCCTCAGTTAGATGAGTTGTCAAGTAAATAGGGGGCTTGTTTGGGTAATTTAAGTGTGTTTTTTTGTATAAATAAAATAAATAGATATTAGATTAGATTAGATAAGATATTAAATAGGAGTTAATTGTAGATCATATTATATTATGATCTACAATTAATTTAATTATATTATATTATATAGTAGATTAAAAAAAATTGGAAAAAAACATTTTTAAATAAAGGGTGTGGGGCGCACAAATAGTAGATGTGTAAAAAAGTGAGAAATATTGAGAAATGTGAGATTGAAAGAGAGAGTGTGAGAAAGGTAGAGAAAATAAAATTAAAATATGAGAAATAAAACTAAAATACATTATTGTCCACAAGAGTGGTGATGTGTCAAAAAATGAAGATATCTAAAATTGTTTTTTTGTAAGTTATTTGTTTTCTTAAATAGATACTAGAATAACTGATCGGTGCCTCGCATGGGATACATCATCTTTTAAAAATATTACCAATATTATTATGCTTAAATTGACGTTCTTATGAATATTTATATGAGATCCTACAAACCACTATATTTTTTTTTGGTTCAGACCACTGTTGGCTACCCACGGAGTGTCCCAACACTTTCAACGAAGGACTAATCTGCTCCTGCTTAGGATCAAATTTCGCACTGACCAATATTGTGTTTGTCCATTGCAGAAATTGTACCCGGTAGTAGTATTCTAAATAACCTCCGTTTTATGCGGCTTAAGATACTAAAATCCATAGTAATTCTTACTACCGATTGCAAGCATTAAAAAATGTCATAACTTTCAATTATCGCAAATGGTAAACACATAAAAACTGGACTTTCATTTTTAATATTATTATTTTTCCAAGAAAATTTTTGTTTGGTTTCTGGTGTGTGGAAAAGTGTGCAAGTATATACAGTCACAAACAGGTAGTATAATAAGATCGAACCCACAGGGATTGGATTAACTCTTGTGATTTAAATGTATAAAAATTAGTGTAAACTATCCTACTCACAAATTGGGAGATGGTGATAAGGAAACAGAATGTAAATCAGCAATAAAATGTAGAGGAAATCAGTTGAGAATGATAGTTGAGATGTTTTCACCAAATAAGTCACTTTCAAGAGTTTTGTGCTTTTATGTGGTGCAGTTGCACTGATTGCAGTTGCATCAGAAACGTGCTTTTCAGTCACTATCTTCAGAGTTTCATTACAAGCTTCCTATGTCTAGGCATGCTAAATAGGCTCACTCCTGTATTTGAAGTACCCACTGAATCATCCTAAGGACTATGTTACCCTATGTCTAGGACTTAACATGGCTTTAACAAAGGTTTCTTTATTAAACAAGTTAACAAATACTTTATTAAAACACTCACCCTTATTAGTTCTTGAGTTCTTAATTGTAAACCATGTCTGATTTTACAAATCTACTTATTTTAAGCGATCAACCCTAAAACAAGTGTTGAAAGAAGTATTACACAAGAACTAAAATGCATACACCACATAAGAACACAATCACTTACTTAAAAGATCATTATAAGGTTAGAACATCTCAACTAAAGAAATTTAGCTCATGTTAGGCATTGCAAAGCAAAGATAAACTGAATAGAACATGTTGATATAAGTAAAATTACAAAAGAAAACAATAAGGTAGAAGTTACACAAATTGAAGTTCCTTTGCATGAGAATTCCAAGCAATGCAAGTGCACTGACTTCCTGCACTATACTAATTCTATGAAGAAGTGAAGGGAGAAGTTGTCAAGTCCTTCCCTACCTTCTTACAACTAACAACTATCTAAAACTAGAATGTAAAATATGATATATGAGAGATATGAGATGAGATATGATCTATGATTTCAAGTGAGAAGTGTGAGTCCTTATATAGCCTTCAAAAGTGAGCTCTTCCTTGGAGATTAAGTTAACCAAATGAGTTAACTATGGTTACTTTTCAGATCTTCATAAAGCAATTTGATTCCCATACTCAAACACAAATGGAGGTCCAATAATGGATAGCCAAATGTCCCTAAGTGAATGACTCCTTCAAGCTAGTCTTCTCTGGTGGGCGCCAAAATTTGCATGTTGGCATGTGCCCCATGTGATCTATGACTAAGCATGATGTCATTATTGAAGTGCTGGTGCATTGGTATGGTCTTGAGGTTCTTCATGTATTGTTGTCTGTCTTCAGTGCAGGAGCATCCAGTGTAGTTGCACTGTTATATTTTTGTCTGTTCTTTGGTGCAATTGCACCTGGTGCAAGTGCACTGTTGTTTTCCGGTGCAGAAGCATCAACTGCAGGTGCACTGAACAAACACATCGAACATATCAATATATATACAAAATGCTAGTCTTAAGTGTAACTCTCCATGAAACTTTGAATGTTGTTATTTTATTTATTAAAACTATATTTAATAATTATTTTACTTGTTTTTAGGCAATTATTTAGTTTTAGATGCATAAATAACTCTATATAAAATAGAGTTATCAGTTTCCCCGACTGAATTGAAAACTCAAAGTAAGAGGTTTTATCATATGAACATAGAGTGTGGTGTACATGATGAAGGAGGAAGACAATTGTAAGTTCGTCAGCTTTAAAGCCACTCAGCTCAAATACTATCACTGATACTCCCTTTTTAGACCATCTTCATAAGGTAGCTCGAAATAAAAGCTGCCAACTGTGCAAATCTTAATCGTTGCAAAAAATGACCAAACAGATCTCATATTTGAAACAAAAAGCTATAAAATTGAAACAAAAAGAGGAGATAAAGAGGGTAAAGTCAAAATTAATATTGAAGAAATTAATTTGTAGAAGTCTTTTAGAACATGGTGTGATCAGCAAAGTCCCGTTAGTATGCCTCTGCAAAGTTCCGTTGCAATACAACCTACAATTTTTAGCAGTAATCTTTGTACCGCATTCCGAGAGGGTGGGGAGACACTACTAGAAAAACTATTTTTAGCGTCGGCCAAAAGCCCACGCTAATAGGCTAAAAGTGGAAACTAACTCTCTTTTAGCGTCGGCCACGTGTCGATGCTAAAATCTTCGAAGTTAAATCTAGTGTCCCGTAAATACTAACCGACTCTAGCTTATAGTCGGCCATGCCCACGCTAAAACAGACGCTAACATTGGGGTCGACGCTACATAGTCAACGAAATATAGTGAACGAAATAATTAGCGTCGGATAGGCCGACGCTACATAGTCAACAAAAAGTGTCAACGAGGAGTGAATGATGAAATATGCTCCCTTTGGGACTGAATAGGAAACAAAGGTGAAGGTTTTAACATTCATAGAACGAACCAAACCTGCAAAACAAAATATTCTTATGACTGAACAAACATGAATAGGATACAATTTGTCAATCAAACAATAGGTACACAAATCAACAAACCCTAAACCCTAAATACACAAAATCAACAAAACCCTCGATACACAAAATCAACAAACCCTATCAACTGAGGAAAATTTGTCAAAAAATTGTTTGGAGAGAGATAGAGTGTGAGAGAGAGAGAGAATCGAGAGAGAGAGAGAGAGAGAGAGAGAGAACGACTTCAACCCAAACAAACTGTGAGAGCGAAATGAGCTTGACTGATGAACACTGTGAGCGAAATGGAAAGAGAAGGAACACTGTGAGTGAAAGGGAAAGAGAGGTGAGTGAAATGGAAACAGAGGGGGGAAATAGTGGGAAAGTTAGGTTTTTTTGTAAAAAATGGAGAAGTAGCGTCCGCCACGTCCGACGTTAAGGATATTATTAAAAATAAACGGAGATGTAGCGTCCGCCATGCCTGACGCTAAGGATATTATTAAAAATAAATGGAGATGTAGCGTCTGCCACCTCCGACGCTAAGTTCCTTTTTTTAAAAGAAAAATAAATTTGTGGGGGTAGCGTGGGTCAATTCGACTCTAATCCGACGCTAATAGCGTCGGTGTCGTGGCCGACGCTACAAAATGGACACTAATAAGCCATTTTCTAGTAGTGAGAGTGATAAAATTATGCAATGTGTGGGTTCAGTCTTTAAAGTGATAGAGAAGAGGAAAAATCATGAGATATCAAGGAATAACATATATAGAAAGGAAATCCTTTTCAGATCTCTAATATAGGTGTGGAAGAGGCGTGGAAGGTCGTATCAAAGAGGCCATGTCCAGCCATGGTAAACAATGGAGATGAAAAGCGGGGGGATTGAATGAGCGCTGATTGAAAACCCTAAACCCAAATATTATGCTCATCTAAACAATGTGAGAGATAACTAATTGGGGAAGGACTCCAAAATTTATTCAGGACTTGCTGAAATTAGGGTATCAGGAAATAGAAGTGTTTCTTAAAAAAGGAACACTTTGAACTATTAGGGCCTAATTAGCGAACATGTCTTCCTAAAAAAACTAATATGTTTATAAAATATAAATATAACAACAAATATACATTTTATATTATTTTATCGTTTCAAAATTTTTGTAAAATTTTAAATAACTAATTCTAGACTTATTATTTTTATATAGTGATTCCAAAGTAACAAAGGTAGATTAAAGTTACGATTTGCAATTTAATATGATTATTGTAAAAAAGTATTATGATTATATTTTTATTATATTTATATTTGATTCAATTTATTCTTCTTTGTAGAGATGTTCTACCGACTCGTGCAAACTTGGTTAGGTGACATGTTGCTATTGGTGATGTTTTCCCTTGGTGTGCCGCTCATTAAGAGACGTCGCAACATTTGTTTTTCTCTTTTCCAAGGCTTCGACTTGTTGGAATTTATTGGGTTTGGCCTCGATTGTTAATGATCATGCAGTTGCACATGATAATATAGACACTATATTCTTCTCAGTTCTTGTTGATCTTATGAGCAAGACAAAATTGCTTGGTGTATGACCTTATGGAGTATTTGTCAAGGTAGAAACAATCTTATTTGGGATAATGCTATCGCTGATGCGAGATCTCTTGTGCGGACGGGTAGCAAAAAAATTCGGATTGGGTTGCTACTCGCGCTCCTTTTGGCCAGTCAGGTAATGCTTCTCATCTCTCTGGTACGTCCCCTGATACTTGGTGCAAACCACAGGTTGGCCTGGTGAAGTGTAATGTAGATGTCTCTTTCTCACTGGGTGCAAATAAGGTTGGTATTGGCATGTCCTTGCGAGATGATCGTGGCTCTTTTATTCGGACTAGGACTAATGGTTTTCGCCAATCACTGAGGCTCATATTGGTAAGACCATGGGGTTATTGGAAGCTATCAAGTGGGTTCGAGATCTGGGTTACAAGGACGTTATTTTTTAGTTTGATGCCGAGTGGGTCGTTGATGCCTTTAATTCAAATAAGCTTGTAATTTCTGAATTTAGTGTTTTGCTTGGCTCTTGGAAGAATCTTTTCTCTCTTTTTTTAATTACAACTCTCATGTTGAGTTTGCTAAGAAGAATGCTAATAAGGTTGCTCACTCTTTAGCAGGGTTGGCCTTATTGTCAGCTAACCCTCATGAACACTGTTTTTTTGGTACCCTGCAGTATCCAAGGGAAAGGGGCCCTGAATAATCCGGAGTTCGGCCGCGATGTAAGTAAAGCCTGGCTCTAATTTGTTTCATCGTCGGGGATCGAACTCGGGTACTAGCCGAGTCCGCCCCTCATAAACACTGTTAGAATCCTACATGTATTTCTAGCTTAATTATTAACGAAATGCACTTAGTGCCTATAGTCACAAAAAAACATATAAAATATCATTTATTATTTATTTTTAAGTGTTAAAACATACAAGTTATTGAGTAGATGTTATGCTTAAAAATAATTGCAAAGGTGTTTAGAAAAACTCTACAACATATATATTTCACAATTGAATGAATTTCGATTTTTCACACAAAATTATATTTTCAAATTAAAATATTAATGAGTATGATTTCAACATTTTCATCAAAAGGCATTAGCTTGTCAAAAAAAATCAAAATGCATTAGGAAAAATTAACTATAAAATATGATTGCTTTATAACATAACTACAAAATTAACTATTAAGATTGTATAACAAATCCCCTTTATGGAGCACAGCCTCTGCAAAATGAAAATATATTTAGTCTGTTCAATCAATTAACACATAAAATTATTATGATTAACACTATTTAGTGATAATGATAATGGGGAATCACTATTTATTTTTTTGACAAGAACAAACTTAATTCATTTCATTAAACAAAATTGTCTCAATACAGATTGGAATCAAATCAAAAACGTGGGAACTAGCATATGATCTTGATGGTCGTGCTAACGTATGAGCAACAAGATTCGCTTGTCTCCGGATATAGCTAACCTTAAAGCTAGGAAAAATAAGTAAACGGTTACGACAATATGATAAAATAGCACCAAACTCGGTATTTGGTAATGGCTCTAACTTCAAGCCATTTACAACTGAAACACAGTCCAGTTCAATGGAAACAGAAGTTAGCCCCAGAACCTCCAACCAAAGTAAGGCTTCCTTAAGGCCTATTGCCTCTGCTTCTTGTGGTGTAGGGACCCCATAAAACCTCATAGTTTTGCCTCCATAATAACTTCCCGTAGAGGACCGAATGCACATACCAATACCATATTTATTTTCCTCAACAAATAACACAGCGTCAACATTACATTTGAAAGTACCTTCACTCTGTTTCAGCCACCTATCCACGGCCTGGAGCCGCTGCCCAGAAACTGCAGCTGTTGCGCGATGATTCTGCCGCGCCAACACCCATTCATCTAGCAAGTCCCGAGCTCTATTAATTACCTGCTGAACCGGCTGTAGCACCCCCTCCCAAACCTTGTCATTACGTCGATGCCAAATAGCCCAAATCAACATCATAACACGCTGCCTATTGGTCACGGAAAGATTCTGCAACCGCACAAAAAAACCTTCCCGCAGACTCGCAGTGCTGTCCATGGCCGACCGAATGGCAGGCAACAAATTACACTGCTGCCATATAACCGAGACTGCACTACAATCAAAGAACGCATGGTTATCCGTTTCCTCTTCTCTCTCACAAAGTGGGCACACATTAGGACACTCAACATGTCGTTTTATCAAGTTGCTACGAGTAGGAAGACACCCTCTAACAAGTCTCCTAAGCAATAATTTAACTTTCGGAGGAACACCTGCTTCCCAAATAGACATCCAAGCACCATCAAGGCGTACACCCGAAGTATTAATAACACCATCCAAGAGAGCATAATATGCGGACCTTACCGAATAGGTCCCGGACCTACTGCGCCACCAAGTGATTTTATCCTCATCCAACTCACTCAATCTAGGCATAGATTTAATTAGACTAGCCTCTTGAGCACAAAACAATTGATCAATCAAAACAATGGGGAATCACTATTACAAAATATATTTACATATTATTTAAATTTAAATTTAAATGAGAATTACATTATTAAATATTTTATTTGTCTGAGTAATATTTTAAATTTAGATAAAAATTAATTTTTTAAAATTTAAAACAAATACATAATTCATATATTACATAAAAACACTTGTCTGTGTCTGCATTGAAGAATATTCAATTTTGATATACATTTTAGAAGTACATCGGTTAGTCATTTACAAGATTGGGCTTCCATTTACTAGTGCAAGACTATATTTTTAAAATATAAATCTTGAGGAGTCTCCATGTGTGCCCTCCCACAAAATTTCCCCCTCCGCCCCACCCCCCCTACCCCCCTTTTTTTTATATTTTCATTTTTTATATTACATTAAAATTTTGAAAAAAAAATTATTTTTTTTCGATAATCGGATTGGTGAAAAATGAAAATTACTTTCATGATATATTATGTAAAGTGCGATACTAGCCATTGTGTTTTGAGGTTCTTTAGAGTTCGAAACAAATTAGTTGTCAAAAAAAATTAATTTTTGCTCAATAATCGGATTGGTAAAAAATGAAAAATAATTTCGTAATAAATTATGTAAATTGTGATGTTGGCCAGTGTGTTTTTATAATGCTTTTTCAAATACTCAAATTTCATTCCTAAATATCGAAAAAAAATTACCTATTCGAATACGCAAAGTTTGTTCCTCAGTGATCAGTTTGGTGAAAAAAATAAATTCAAAAAAATATGTAAAGTACAATGCTAAGTAGGGTGTTTTTGATACTTTATTGTTTCCAAAAAAATCCACTATTCAAATATCCAAAGTTTGTGCCTCAATAACCGATTTTGTGAAAAAATATATCATTTCATGATAAAATACGTAAAATGTGATGTTAAGCGCGTATTTTTAGGTACTTTAGTGTTCCAAAAAAAATATTTATTGTTCAAATACTCCAAGTTCATTCCTCAATAACCGATTTAGTGAGAAATAATAATTTTGTGACAAATATGTACACACTCTATTTTAGTTTTTAAGTCTGCAATTGCCTTTATTAAATAAACATTTTTTTAGTTCATACTTACCTTCAATTTAAACAAAGTTTTATTATGTTGCAATTTAAAAAACAAATTTTACCCAACAACAAATTTATATTAACTAGAGTTTGTACCCTGTGCAGCGCACGGGCAAACCGGCTAGTTACTTTAATTTAAGAGATTCAAAACAATTGTCAATGGTCATTAAAGAGAACAAATTGAAGCTAGAAAGCATTTTACATAATGAACAACGAATTCAATGAGCCCAGAAGCACGTCAATTTGTTGATTTATGATAATTCAAAGAACCCTAAACCCTAAACCCTGGTATAGGAATGATAAATCTGCATCACATGCTTGTTTTTATTGTGAAAAAAAAATGATGTTTTGCATGCGGATTATCAGAAAATAGAAGTCAATTATGAAAAAAAAATGGTAAATTCATGTATTTAGTTTTTGAGCAATGTGTTTGCTGGTTTTCTTCATGTTTATGTGTACAAGAACCGGATCAAGTTGCAGAACAAATAGTTTGGGCAAGAGGTGAAGCACGTGTGTTTAGATCTTTCTCGGTAGCTGCACACTTGAGGCGCGCGTGTTCAAGTCTCTCCTGGTAATTGTGCGCATGAGGCGTGCGTACACGCATTTAAAGAGTATATGATGCGCTGAAATGTTTAAATAGCAAATTTTAACACTCAAAAATAATTATTTGTCATTTTTGGAACCCTAGAACACTAGGGCACTTAGTTCTTTTCATCTCTAATGAAGATTCGAGGCTTGGAAACAATATTTGAAGCTTTAATGAGTTCATCTCCTCTATTAAGTTGTATTTTTCTTTATCTTCCATTGTGTGTAGCTAAATCTCCTTTAGTTAGGGATGAATGAATGTTGAGAAAACATTATTGTAACTAGTTTAGATCTTTCCAAATGTCATACTTTCTCTTATTTTGTGTGTTCAATCTTTGTTCTTAATGTTTTTTAGGATTTGATCACCCATAGAATGATTTATGGTTCATCTTTAGAATGAAAGTTTTATATTTGAACGCTTGAGATTGAATGCCTTCAACTCCTAGCTTGGGAATAACTTTGAGTTGTTGTATCTTGCAAATCTTTAATTCTAATGTTTGTTGTCAACTATACTCACCTACGGGATTTGGGTTTTTAGTTATTCACAAAGGATTAGTCACCTAAAGAACTAGTGATTAATTAATGTTGTTGGTTTGATAACAAAGTTAAATACGAGGTTATTTTCCTTATTAAATTAGTTTGTAATAGTGTGGAATCAATAGGAGTTCGTCCCTATATAACTTTGTTTTATCATCTCGTTTTTACAAAAATATGTCTTCTTGTTACTATATCAACCAAACATTAGTTTATTTGCGTTCGCTTAGTTGTTGTCGACGTTTATTGGTATCTACCTTCGATCATTGAGTTTGACACTAGCTCTTACCATTTTATTATTACTTGAAATGATTTGGTAAACTTGTCGATATCTCATCAATGACCACAATGGGCGACAAATCTCTTCCTCAAGAGTTTAACGTTGTTGCATTTCGAGGACTGTATTCGAACTCGAGGCCTTTAGTTAAACTGGAAGAAACCCAAACTATCTTGTCTTGTTGTGATGTTCATTTAACCGAGATTGACATATCAACTTCGATATATTATAGATTCAATCAATGACTTTAGCGAATTCATGTCTATTCTGGTCACTTTAATTTTGTCATATTTGTAGACATTTTGCCGTTTTGTGTTATTAACCTTAGTGTTGTGAGTTTGTCTGCAAATTCATCTTTTTTAGTTTTAACGGTGTTGAATTTTTATTGTTTTCGACGTACTCTATTGATCTGGATGAATGGATATCTTTTTTAATAAAATAATAACAATAGTTAAATTTAAGTTTAAAATATATTATATTTAATATGAGTTTAATTTATATACACAATGTGTGTATGTGTATACATGTTTTACACTATCTACCAATTATAGGTTGACACATCATTAAAAAGAAGTTACTTAATTAGTGACCACCTGATGTGCCATCCCTACCATGTATTGTGATTGGTGGATAGTGTAATAAGTTTTACAAAGAATGTGTATGCTAATTAAACTCATTAAATTAATGTAATAAGTTTACCTATTTACCTATTTAACTATACTAGTATGTATCACCCGTGCCAGCACGGGTATACATTTAGTTTTAACTTAAATTTTGAAAATGTTGTTTGGGGACTAAAAAAGAGCCAGTTGAATGTTTACGTATATTATGTCAAAAAAATTGACTACTTTGGACACCTTAGAAAATAAACCCACCATGACAAATTTTAGTAGGACACGTTTATTAGATTAGATTGTATACTAAAAAAATATTATAGTTAAACTAAAAAATCATAGTTTAATATTTTAATATAAAATTTAGTCCTTCTTTTATTTATTGATATTCAAAAAATAAATTTAAGAATAAAAGATAACAGTTAGCACATTTTTATTTTTTATTAATATTTTTAATTAAAAAACACATATAATGTACTCGGACGGCGGAATGGTTGGTGTGTGAAAAACGTGTGCAAGTATACACAGTCACAAACAAGTAGTATAAAAGATCGAACCCACAAGGATTGGATTAACTCTTGTATGCTTAAGAAGATATAAATTAGTGCAGCTACACTACTCACAGTTTTGGATGGAGTTGAAAAGAAAACAGAATGTAAATATGCAATAAAATGTAGAGGAAATCAGTTGAGAATGATAATTGAGATGTCTTCACCAAATAAGTCACTTTCAAGAGTTATGTGCTTTTATGTGGTGCAGATGCACTGAGTGCAGCTGCATCAGTATGTGCCTTTCAGCTACTTTCTTGAGAGTTTCGTTACAAGCTTCCTATGTCTAGGCATGCTAAATAAGTTCACTCCTGCCTTTGAAGTACCCACTGTATCACCCTAAGGACTATGTTATCCTATGTCTAGGACTTAACAAGGAATTAACAAGCTTTCTTTATTAAACAAGTTAACAAAGGCTTTATTAAACACTCACCCTTATTAGTTCTTGATTTCTAGTTATAAACCATGTCTGTGAATATAACTCTACTTATTCTAAGTGATCAACCTTAAAATAAGATGGATGTAGTATAACACAAGAACCAAAATGCATACACCATATAAAAACACAATAACTTTCTCAAAAGATCATTATAAGGTTAGAACATCTCAACTAAAGAGATTTAGCTCATCATAGGCATTGCAAGGCAAATAAAGATGAAATAAAACATGTTGAAGTAAAGGAAATTACAAGAGAAAACAATAGGGTAGAGATTACACCAATTGAAGAACTCTTGCATAAGTTTGCCAAGCAGTGCAGATGCACTGATTCCTTGCACTAGCTAACTCTATGAAGAAGTGAAGGGAGAAGTCGTCAATTCCTTCCTCACCTTCTTACAAACTAACAACTAATTTAAACTACAAAGAAAATGAAACTTTGAAACTAAGAAAAACTAAACTAAAAAGAACATAAAAAGGATTATATGATATATGATATATCTTTCAAGTGAGGAATTTGAGTCCTATTTATAGCCTTAAAGGTTTCCTTCATGTTGAGGTTTCCTTGCTGATAAAGTTAACCAAACCATGGTTACTTTTTAAAAGTTAAGATCATCTTGGATTTCAGCACTCATTCTTAAATTTGACGTCCAATAAAAGGTTGCCATATGTCTTGTAAGATAGATTTTTGTGAAGCTTTTTTGATTGTAGGCGCCTCCTTTGCAAGTGGCTATGTGCTCCCATGTGACTTCTGATCAAGCAGCAATCCAACTAAGCATTATGGCAATGGTAAGAATTGAGGTGCTTCCAATGTGGGGTTGTGAGCTGCTTCGTTGCAGAGTGGTGCAGTTGCACCAAGTGCATTTGCACTACCCGGTGCAGTTGCATCAACTGGTGCAGTTGCACTGAACAAACACATCAAACATACCAATATACAATAAAATGCTAAGTTATGGACATCTCTTATCTGAAAACCATAAATGTTGTTATTTTATTCATACTAACATATTTAACACATAATAGACTTGATTTTGGGTAATTATCTAAGTGTAAAAGCACAAATAACTCTATATAAAATAGAGTTATCAATGGTCCCCGTCCCCATCCTCATCCCAGAGTTGACAGTGGGGGAATTATCTCTCTCGTCCCCGTCTCCACATGGAAAAATTCCCCATTCACGCTCCACTGTGGGCAGTCCCCGTCGAGATTCCCACGTACAGGTAGAAAGCACTCGTTTAGTCGAGTGTGAGACTGTGAGGGAAGGATGAAACAATATATCCATCCATAAGTATACGTAACAAAGATCTTTTGGTCACTCTAAGATCTTCCTCATGATCTTCATCAAACTTCCACCTTGAGTAACACTAAGCTTTGCTATCTCCGAACCTTCATCGCAGAGAAAGAGAGTCAGTAAGTTGGAAAAAGTAGATTAAAAAATACTTTATTACCAGATATTGGAATGTTTATTATTACTTATTTAAAAAACAAGTTGTTATATTAAAATATTTTGTTTTAATTAAAAATTTCATGTGGCACTCAAACATGGGATGCCACGTCATTTAACTTAGTACCACTTCAACCATTAGTTTGACCAATTTCGGCTAGGGGACCAAAATCGTGAATGAACTATTATAGAGGGACCAAAAATGTAAGTAAACCTAAAATATTTGATGTTATAAGTTTGAAAGCAAGATACAAAAAGAAACTAGAATATCAATATTAGTATTGCTTATTCCCCATATCTTCTTTTTTAAAATGGACTTATTCCCCATATCTTATTTGCCTATAAAGCTCCATAATTAATGAGGTATAATTTTTTTTTAGAATTGACAATAATTTATGATATTTTATTTTAATATGAACATTATATTTTTTTATTAAACCTTATATATTCATTCTATTGTAACATCTATGACTGAATAATTAATAGTTTTTTTTGACAAAAATAATTAATAGTTGGAGAATGGTAAATATTTTACTTAATAATTAATAAAAACATAATGATGCATTAGATTAGAATTTTTTATCATACGTGCGATATACAATATTAGTTGGAGAATGGTACATATTTTACTTAATAATCAATAAAAGCATAATGATGCATTAGATTAAGAGAGATGAGGGGAGATTGTCGAGAGAGAGATTGGATCCACAAAATTAGCATTGTATTCATTACTTATTTTTGTTTTTTTTAAACGGTCAGCTGCAATCAATGTTATTAAAACTGACCCATGATCGACCCGTGCAAGTCACTGGGTCAATGGTCGAACCGAGGGGTCACTAATTGACCCGCATGACCCGATATCAATAAATTTGGTATTAAATTAATATGAGAATTAGAAAATGTAAGATATTATAAGTCAATATTTTTAAATTTAATATAATTTTGAATTAAAAACAAATTTGAAAATCAATAAAATTACTCATATTTAGTAACATTCTAGTTAATAAATATATAGAATCTAAAATCTATGGAAAGTGATACAAAATATTAGATGTCAAATAAATATGATATATAAATGTAATATATAAGTATTAAAATACATATAAATAAATATAATTAGTAGGTAATAGATTTTGCTAGAAATAAAAGGAAAAAAAGGGTATATATTCTATAATACGCTTCAATTACAACTAAATGTGGTTGCTCAAATGGCTAGTATTGGAAGGTGCGGGTGTGAGGAATGGGGTTCGCTCCCCTAATTCTTCATTTTTGAGATATATTTTAAAATTAATTTTCAATAAAAACTGAGGTGGATGCCACGTATTTATTTGGAGATGTGTGTGGCTTTTTCTGATTGGTCCTAGTTGTAAGCCTATGTGGACAAACTCATGATTTATATTACTTATGATTGGCCAAGGTTGGTTTAAATTAGTGTAATAAGTTTTTACAAAGAATGTGTATGCTAACTAACCTTGGCCAATATAGGTAAATAATATGGTCATAGGTAAACTATGGTGGATAGTGTAGTAAGTTTTTTGACGATTGATGACAATTAAACGGACAAAGAGAATTAAACTAACCTTGGCCAAGAGTTAACACGATGGGTTTATCCCAATCCCTAGTAGATGCTATCTTTGTTCCATCGATGGCAGTTTTAACATAGTGAACTAGCATTCAATTGAATTGAAGATTAGTAGTAGAGCAGTTAAGCAAGATGAAATTGAACCTGATAACATATTAAAGCTATGCTTACTTTCAGCTTATGTTATTTTTACTGATGGTAATTTGTCCACAGCTAATGTATATTAGTTAGTCATTAGTCAATTAGCTTTATTTGCCCCTTTTACCCTTGCTTGGGTCATGTTGACAAATAATATAAAAAAATATTGATAACTTTATAAAACCACACAATTTATGTAAAACAACCAAAGTTATATTTTTTGGTCTCCTTATACCAATACCAAATAGTAAATAAACATCACGTAAGATAAGTTGTATGAAGAGAACTTTTGATAATTTTGCTAGAGTATTTATTGATGTTGATTTAACTAATAAGTTGCATGATCAATTGTTAGTAGAAATGAGAGATACATTTTTCTCATCAGAGTGGAATACAAGCGCGTACCTTTGTTTTGCAAATTTTGTCAATGTATTGGTCACTCATTCCGAAATTGTAAGCATTCCCACGATGCGGAGAAGACTAAAGGAATTTAGGTGAAACCTCAAAAGGTGAATCGTGCCCCTTTTAAACCTATTATTCAGAATGTGCCGAAGAACAATAAAGGGAAGTCAACTGGAGAAATATATTCATATATATTGGACGTTGGCGCATCCAAAATGCAAGGTACTAGTGTGGTTATATCAATAAAGGAAGATAATGATCCTAATCGCTTCAAGGTATTAATAACATTGTTATATCACATAAGTTACTACTGTTTTGACTTTAGTTTCTTTATTGCCTTGGGTTTGTTGTAATTTTATTAATTTTATAAATATTTCAAAAGTGGAAAATAAATTATATTAAATTAAATATAATATATAGTTATGATTATTTTATGTTTCAAATTATATAAGAACACTTTTAATGGCATAGTCAATCTTCTCTTTATATGGAATATTATATTATGTTTCAATCATTGAAACTTTTATAAGAATACTTATATTATATTTAAGGTTTAAATATGTATTTAGTCCCTGCAAATGTTCCTGTTTTTCGATTTAGTCCCTGCAAATTTTATTTTCTTAAATACGTCCCTGCAAAATAACTTTTTTTTTAAATACGTCCCTACAAAATAAATTTTTTAAATACGTCCCTGCAAAATAGCTTTTATTTTTAAATACGTCCCTACAAAATAACCTTTTTTTTTAAATACGTCCCTGCAAAATATCACAATTTATTTTTTGTTGGGACGTATTTCAAAAAAAGGTTATTTTGCAGGGACATATTTAAAAAAAAATTATTTTGCAGGGACATATTTAAAATTCCAACTTTCGGAAGGGCATATTCAAAAAAAAGTTATTTTGCAGGGACGTATTTAAAAAAAATAAATTTGCAGGGACTAAATCGAAAAACAGGGACATTTGCAGGGACTAAATACATATTTAAACCTATATTTAAAGAGAACATTTATCATTATTATACATACGTTTATAAGAATATTTTTAATTCTGAAACGTTCATATCATTACATGTTCCGTTTTTATCATTATTATATATATGTTTCAATTGGTTTTCATTACTTGTTTTTATGGTTATAATATATATTTATGTCTGTTATGCTATGAGTTTTAAATATGAGTCAGTTGGATACTTATGTGCTTAACGGATATATATTTTTGGATATAAAAATGAGAAAAAGATTGAGAACATGGATGGTGTGGTTTTTGAAAGCAAAATATAATAGGAGGTAGCTCTGGACATATCGAATAACCGAGACCTCTTCTACACTTCATTCTTGATACAAATCCCGGGTTCATCTCCTGTTACTATAGTCACTCACTGACACTAAAATTCTTGCCAGTTCGGATACCTGGGTCGCTACCAGTGATCTCAGACGAGACCGGTTGTACCCTCGGGGGATTTGCGCTGTAGAGGCGGATAAATCCTTAAGGGCAGTCACAAGACGCCTCCGGTTGATTTTCTCTAACGGTTATTGTTTTGCAGGTACTTCGTTCGCTGTTTCAGGTCCTCAATATACAACAATCTTAAGGATTTATACTCATGTCTACTGAAACCAACAACAATGGCGAAACTCTACCGGTATCATACGCACGTCGTCGAACCAATTTCAGGTTTCAGGGTTTCTACGAATCACTTCTCGTCTTCTCATTTGAGGCAAGATATATCTATCTCCTTTGAAAAATTCATAATCCTGCATTGCAAACGATTTTTGAAAACTCCTGCTTCCGTTTTCTTTTCAATTTTTTAATTTTCATCCGAGGATCTACTTTTCTGTAAATGATGAATATTATTTTGTTTTATTCAACAATTTGGGTGCTGAAAGAGAACCTACAACAGATGGACAATGAAAGACATTCTAATTTGTATGAAATATGTTTAATGAGAATCAAAATAGTGTTTGGATGAGTGGCACTGTGACAGCTTACAATTTTAGCTATGATTTGTTACGAGATATGATTTGGTTTTGGAATTAGAGAATTAGGAATAATTTTCTTTTATTTTCATGATTCGTGTGTATGGTCATCATTCTTGTGGTTATTTTAATGAATTTTGTGGTAGGCATTGCACATTTTTGGTATGCCTAACTAATTCTGGGTGAGTTGTTAGCACTTGGTACACCCCCTTTGTGCATTTGAAAAGGAGAAGATATGATCGGGAGGTGATGATTGAGAGAAGAGTCTAAATGGGGAAGGAAGCTAAGAGGAACATGCCAAACAGTAGAGATGCTGAAGAAGAAAAAAAAAGGGGTTTTCTCTAATATGTATTGTATTGTGAGTGAAAGTATTGTGCTAGAATCAAAATATTTCTTCCTCTTCTTGATTTTAATAACCCTTTAATTATTTGGTTGATATGTTTGGGATTGACAATAAATACCGTGAGCTGAATTTATGTCAAACTGTTTTGATTATAATATGCAACAACAATTTTTTGTTGAGGTCCATCCGCTAAGGAGAATAATTCTACGGTGGGTGAGAAGTCCAAGCCGCAGAACGCAAGATGTAAATTCTCTGTTTGATGGGCTAAGACAAATTGAGTTTGTTTAATGAAGAACTCCTCTACTTGAGCATGGAGGTAAGGTATATCTCCCTACCATATGAGATTATTAAATTTGCTTAGAGAATAAGAATTATTTTTCAATTCTCTATAACTTGAAATATTTAAAAGTGTGGGGGTGCTTAGCTAAAGTTGTGTTACCTGACCCTAAGAAAAGGAAAATAGGTAGCAAAACCTCTGATTGGGCGTTTATAGGGTATGCCAAAAAATAGCGCCGCTTATAGATTTCTAGTTTTAAGAAGTGATTCTAGATAATAACATTATTATAGAAACAAAGAATGCTCACTTCTTTTAAAACATATTCCCTTTGAAACGTGATAGTATATCTAGATAACCGTTAGTAACTACTAGTGATGGGACACGTGAAGAACCATGTGAAGAATTAAGGAGAAGTAAACGACCAATAAAAGAAACATTCTTCGGAAATGATTTTTACACTTATCTTATTGAGAAAGTTCCTGAAACTTTTAATGAAGCAATTTCTTCTTCTGAGTCACATTTTTGGAAAGAAGCTATTAAAACCGAATTAGATTCTATTTCAAAATGTAAAACCTAGACTTTAGTTGACTTACCAACTGGAGCAAAACCAATAGGATGCAAGTGGATTTTCAAAAGAAAATATAACCCCGATGGGTCTATTGAGAAATATAAAGCCAGACTTGTAGCAAAAGGTTTTTCTCAAAAAGAAAACATTGACTATTTTGATACCTATGCTCTAGTGACTAGAATTTCATCTATTCGTTTTTTAATAGCCTTGGCTTCTATACATAAACTTGTCATTCACCAAATGGACGTTAAAACCGCCTTTTTGAAAGGTGACTTAGAAGAAGAAATTTACATGACTCAACCCGTAGGATGTATAGTTTCTGGTCAAGAGATTAAAGTATGCAAACTCCTTAAATCGTTATATGGTTTAAAACAAGCACCAAAACAGTGGCATGAAAAAGTTTGATCAAATTATGATTAATGATGGTTTCTCCACGGTTGAAGTTGATAAATGTGTTTACACTAAATCTGTGAGTGGAGAACATGTTATTATATGCTTATATGTAGATGACATGCTCATTTTTGGTACTTGTCTTGATGTAGTTACTAGTACTAAAACTTTTCTTTCATCTAATTTTGATATGAAAGATATGGGTGAGGCAAGTGTAATATTAGGAGTTAGAGTCATTAGGGAAGGTGATAGTATTATACTATCACAAGAACATTATGTTGAAAAACTTCTTAGGAAGTTTGGTCACTATAACTCTACCCTTTTGAGTACCCCTTATGAAGCTAACTCATGCCTGAAGAAAAATAGAGGTGATCCTATTGACCAACCTCAGTATGCCCAAGTAATTGGGAGCCTACTGCATTTAATGAATTTTTCTTGACCAGACATTGCATTCGCAGTCGGTCGTCTGAGTAGGTATACTCATAACCCTGGTCAGGATCATTGGAAGGCAATTGCTCACCTTACGAGATATTTGAGAGGTACCACAAATTATGGTATTACTTACAGTGGATTTCCTGCAGTATTAGAAAGATACTGTGATGCTAACTGGATATTTGATTCAGATGAGACAAAATCCACTTGTGGTTACATTTTTACACTTGGTGGTGGTGCAGTAACTTGGAGGTCAGCCAAACAATCCATTATTGTTAGATCGACCATGGAGTTGGAATTTGTAGCTTTGGAATTGGCTGATACTGAAGCTGAATGGTTGAAGAACCTTTTAGCTGGAATTCCTTTGGGAATAAAACCGACACCATCAGTGTCGATACATTCAGTCGGCAATAGTCGTTGCAAAGAATAAGACCTATAATGGCAAAAATAGACATGTGCAATTAAGAAATAATGTTGTCGAACAATTGCAAAAATTTGGAGTAATATCGATCGATTATGAGAAGTCAGAAGTGGATTCGGCCGATCCTCTGACAAAACCCCTAGGGAAGAAAATGATTTGTGAAACATCGAGGGGAATGGGACTTAGGCCAATTTAAATCAAGAAGTGATGGTAACCCAACCTTTGTGATTGGAGATCCCATGAAGAAGGTTCAATGTGGTAAAAACAAGTTGCTTCTTGATATTACTAGCACTGAAAATTAATTCATGTAATTAATTTGATTCTTGTCCCTTCCTATGGTGTTATGATGTTATTGTGATAGTGCTAGTCTGCAGGGTAAAGAGGTTAAGCTTAAAGCTTTTAATGATTATCATAGCCCTTATGGGTGGTGTATGAGTTGCAGCATACACTTGATGAAATCACCTATATGAGTGTCAAGTGGGGCCGCTTGCATGAGATCCTGGCGAGGTCTCTAGAACACTCATGAACACTGAGCACGCGCAGGGCCTAGTAACGCACCACCGCGGAAACAGCAAGAATTGTGGGGGTGTAATGTGATAGTAAAACCTCTAACATATAATATGTGTCTTGGGTTCCATAGCTTGCTAAACCAATTCAGTGTATGTTATGTTTTATCTGTCTAGGACTGGTTCCATAGCTTGCTATACAGCTCCGATGCATTACACCTACGATGTTAACCTAGAAAACTTCTTTTATTTATTTCTTTTCCAAGTTTTGAAATATGTGGGGGATTGTTGTAATTTTATTAATTTTATAAATATTTCAAAAGTGGAAAATAAATTATATTAAATTAAATATAATATATAGTTATGATTATTTTATGTTTCAAATTATATAAGAACACTTTTAATGGCATAGTCAATCTTATCTTTATATGGAATATTATATTATGTTTCAATCATTGAAACTTTTATAAGAATACTTATATTATATTTAAAGAGAACATTTATCATTATTTTTTTTGACAAGAACATTTATCATTATTATACATACGTTTATAAGAATATTTTTAATTCTGAAACGTTCATATCATTACATGTTCCGTTTTTATCATTATTATATATATGTTTCAATTGGTTTTCATTACTTGTTTTTATGGTTATAATATATATTTATGTCTGTTATGCTATGAGTTTTAAATATGAGTCCGTTGGATACTTATGTGCTTAACGGATATATATTTTTGGATATAAAAATGAGAAAAAGATTGAGAACATGGATGGTGTGGTTTTTGAAAGCAAAATATAATAGGAGGTAGCTCTGGACATATCGAATAACCGAGACCTCTTCTACACTTCATTCTTGTTACAAATCCCGGGTTCATCTCCTGTTACTATAGTCACTCACTGACACTAAAATTCTTGCCAGTTCGGATACCTGGGTCGCTACCAGTGATCTCAGACGAGACCGGTTGTACCCTCGGGGGATTTGCGCTGTAGAGGCGGATAAATCCTTAAGGGCAGTCACAAGACGCCTCCGGTTGATTTTCTCTAACGGTTATTGTTTTGCAGATACTTCGTTCGCTGTTTCAGGTCCTCAATATACAACAGGGTTTTGGTATAGTCCACCCCCTTGGCCTCTCTTCTATTTTCTTCTTTTTTTCTCTTTATAAAAAAATTAAAGTTAAAAGAAAATAAATAAACATCGCGCAAACATACTACTATTATTCATATAGGGTTCGAACTCTGAAACCGGCGAACATGTGAGTTTGGATTTGCTCGAAACACTAAACACCATAGTCGAGAGAGAGAGAGAGAGAGAGAGAGAGAGAAGGGGGGCGTGTCGGCTTCAACCAAACACGACCTTATCAGATCGATCTATTCTGCGTTTTTTCCTTCCCCTTTCCCAAACCCTACCCACCAGCGTGAGCGTCAATTTCAACCCGAAGCTTCATTTTTGCAGTTTGGAATTCTGATTCTGATTCTGATTCGTCGCAATTGTACTTCAGTTTCCCGGATCCATCCTGTGGGCATTGCTCTACCTCATATTTCTTTAGTAAGGGCACGCAGTCACAATAAACCTTTTTTTTGTTAATTATTAATAATTAATTGATTATTGATTGTGTTGTAGTTGATGGATTTGCTCTCGTTGGTAACCTAGTTAATGAACGATATTGTTTTCGGTTCTAGCAATCCTACATTCGCCGCTCTCTTCAACACTCACATCACATGGCTTCAAATCACATGTCAGCTACAAACCGTGCAGGTTTCACTTTATCCTTTCACTTCACACAATTTTTATTACTAATTACTAATTCCGCCATGTTTTCGTGCTCCCTGTTACTATAATAAAATAAAATCATTTTACAATGGCCTTACTCAGTTTTTGGTATTACTCATACATCAAATCAAATGCTCTTCTTATAAATTCTTATTTAGACCTGCTTTCACTAACCGTCTAGTATCTATCTTATTAAGAGTGAATGAGAACTCTAGTTGCTAGTTGGCAACTAATTTAGTCCACTAATTTCATCCCACCCCCCCAAAAAATGTAGTTCATACTAGTAGTCTTAGCTAGAACATAGATGCTGACTGGGATTGGCTCACCCAGTCAGCTCATACCAACTGTGTGTCCTGGGTTCCTCCTTTGGTCGGCGAAATGGTAATCCAACCTAAAATCCTTGCCGAAATTTGTGGGTTGCCTTTGCTTTGGAATGAAGAAAGCCTTCCTTCACCCGAAGTTCTCTTCTCTTAGAAGAAATACCGGCACATATAGCTACAGGCCACAGCTCGAATTAAATGTTGTCATGTCATCCTATCAAAAAGAATCTGTAGCAATTTTTTCTATTTCTAGAAGAACATAATCCTTTTCATTAATTGTATCGCATGCAGTATCAAATAGCTTGCATTTTTTTTTTGTTTCTTAATTTGTACCATTCATGGCCTATTCATGTGTTTTCTTGTTTTGTTTTTATAGGGGCAACCAATGATGCTTTATACAAGGAATTGTGGCATGCCTGTGCTGGACCCCTTGTCACTCTTCCTCGTGAAGGAGAGAGAGTTTATTACTTTCCTCAAGGTCACATGGAACAGGTACAGGTTGAGTCGGCATGGGTTCTTTATTTCTAACTACATTTGTAGGGAGGTGCTTGTGCTGCTAGTTCTTAATGTTGCTTCAAGTTTGGATTATATAGCTTAATTGTTCCGTTTTCAATGGTGTAAGGTCTTATTGATATTGACATGTTCTAACCTTCTGGCTTTTTCTCATAACAAAAGTATTTGATTCTCTTGACCTGGCTTTCTTTCTTGTGAGAGATGTCTGTTCTAGGACTCGTTAATTATCGAAATTTTAAATGTGTACAACTTGTGCCTGGTTGCATTCATTTTTATGTTCTGTTTTCTGTTGAACTGTTTATGCATGCGCTTTCAGTTATTTCATTGTTGTGTATCAATTTCTATCATCATTGCGTTTTAAATGATCCCTAATACCTGACAATTCCTGTGTTGAGTATAATATATTATCATGCACTTTCTAGTATCAATTCGTAATGTTTTTTGTTATATATCTTACCTGTGCTTTATTTTATAGCTCGAGGCATCTATGAATCAAGGATTAGAGCAGAAAATGCCTTCCTTTAATCTGCCTTCCAAAATATTATGTAAAGTTGTCAATATTCATCTTCGGGTTAGTCAATTTTTCTCCACAACCGTATTGGACATTTATTTTTACCATGAATCACTTATTTGGAAATTTGCAGTGCTTTAATATCTTCATCACTCTGTTGTTAAATTGATCTTGCTTGTGTAGGCCGAACCTGAAACTGATGAAGTATACGCACAGATAACTTTGCTTCCTGAAGCAGATGTGAGTATGCTTTTTTTTTGACATGGTTGTTACTTGTTACATTTAAAACTTTTCTGTTCTTTTGATCGATGTCTCAATAACTCATTTCCAGTCGTTTTTTGTTTCATGCCTATATGGTTTCTCTCTCTTTTAATCTCATTTTACGCATGTCTTATTTTTCTGTGTCTTGTTGCTTTAGCAAAGCGAGGTGACAAGCCCAGATGACCCTCTGCCTGAACCTCCAAAGTGCACAGTCCATTCATTTTGCAAGACACTTACTGCCTCTGACACTAGCACTCATGGAGGTTTCTCTGTTCTTCGAAGGCATGCAGATGATTGTCTTCCACCACTGGTTAGGAACTTTTCTCTTTTCAAAGATCATTAAAGACACCTGATCATGCCCGTCTTCAGTTGTTATTTACACTTTATAATGCCTTTGTTTTGTTCAGGATATGACTCAGCAGCCACCATGGCAAGAGTTGGTTGCAACTGATTTACATGGCAATGAATGGCATTTCCGACATATTTTTCGAGGTAAGTTGCTTGGCTTTTTGCCTTTATCTTTAATGGTGCAATTGTAAGCCAGAGATTGAGACAAAAGAAAGGCAGGCGAGAAACATGTGTGAGAGAGATGTTATTTCCTTGGTTAGGAAGATGAGAGAGAGAGAGAAAGAGAGAGAGTAAAAGTGCGTGTCACACCAAAATTGTTTCTACACATACATGCGAAGAAACTGGGAGGGCTTTGCAAAAATCTTCAAATCCATTCCATCTTGTTATGATACTCTTAAAATTAAATTTTTTTTGGTCATAAGCATTTTCTTTCACCTCTCTACAAATATACTCTCTCAAAATGAAATTGTTTTCTCTCTTTCCTTCTCCACTCCCCTCCTCCCTCAAAGCCCTGCCTTCCTAACTCCCAAACAGAGCGTAAGGATATTTTTGTCTTTTCCGAAGTTAAACACATTTCTCTTCTCTTTCTCTTATACCAAACAATACTCTAAATCTACTATATTTCTCACCCCTTTCTCTCTTCTCATACTCTCGCCTTTCTCTTACTTCTCAACCAGTCACACCCTAAACCTTGTTTTGTGATTTAATGGCTACCAAAAGTTGCAAACCTCCCTTCTATGATGGACCTGGAGAGGTGTGGGGATTTGGATTCATTGTTGGTGTGTTGTAGATAGCCTTAGCTTGCATTTGCAAGAGGCTGATACATTAACTCAAGCTTGTGACCTCCTAGTCAAATAGAAGTAACATTAACTTCAACTGTTGCTCCAAGGCTTCCCTTCAACCTTGTTATTATCATGTATACATCCGTGTTGTGAATTAGGCACTATAGTGGCATAGCGGAGCGGCCCCTGGATGCTACAGGACATGCAGCAGCGGAGCAGTTTAAGGTAGTGGCTGTCGTGGAAAAATAGTGCCTCACCGCAGAATGAGATTGGGCATTTCCCAAAAAACCTTAAATTTAAATGTTAGGGCATTTTGCTTGTTTGTTTTTTTTAGGAATTTTGAAATTAAAAAAATACCAGACCTGCATTAGGGCTTCTCTGCATTGGTTTCCTTTCTTGCTAGCAGAACAGAACTGATTTCGGGTTTTAATATTTTGGGTGTTTACAGTGTTCAATTTTTAGGGTTTACTTGGGCATTTAATCTTTTCAGCACATGGCCAGTTAAATTGTTCAAGTTCAGTACTCATTTTTAGCTTCTTAGTTAAAGGTTTTGCTTAGTAAATCCTGACGGATTCATAAATTTGTGGGTTCCCACATGCACTGTTATTATGTTGTTTACATGTTTAATGCAAGAATTTGATGTTCATACTTTCAGTAGGTTCCTGATTATGCAAAATAATATTGCAGGGCAACCCAGACGCCACTTACTAACCACTGGGTGGAGTGTCTTCGTCAGTTCCAAGAAATTAGTCGCTGGTGACGCATTTATATTCTTAAGGTAAGTTGTTCGGTTAAAGTATTATGCCTTTCTCCAAGGGGAAAGAAAAGGTACTTCGTATTTGTTTTTTCCATTGCTTTTGTTTCTTAATGTTGTTAGTGGCTGTGGTTGATTTTTATTGAATGCAATATTCTAGGGGTGAAAATGGAGAGCTCCGAGTTGGAGTTAGGAGGCTTATGAGACAGCAAAGCAATATGCCATCTTCTGTTATATCTAGTCACAGCATGCATCTTGGCGTTCTGGCCACTGCATCTCATGCCATTGCTACAGGAACGTTGTTTTCTGTTTTTTACAAGCCCAGGTATTGAATTTAACACTATATACGAAGTTATTAATTATTTTGAGTTCATGATGTTGGTGTCTCTAACTTGTCAATTGTTGCTGTTGATCGGTACTTGGTATGTTTAATATGCAGAGAACCATGTTTTCTTTGTATTTGTACACACGCGTCCCTGCTTTCATGCAATTAAAGATCTTTTTATTTTATGTGAAATAATTTGATTGGGATGATATCTGAGTTTGCTTTGGTTGCTTTATATAGTTGAGGTTTTCCACTGACTTATCAATATTTATCTTAGAACAAGCCGGTCAGAGTTTATTGTGAGTGTCAACAAGTATCTGGAAGCTCAAAATCATAAACTTTCTGTTGGGATGCGATTCAAAATGAGATTCGAGGGCGATGAAGTTCCTGAAAGAAGGTGCTCGAGTGGTTGCTTGAAGTTGATATTTTCATTATAGCACCTTGTTCATTCTGATAAATGTTGCTCACCCCCTGAAAACAGGTTCAGTGGCACAATTGTGGGTGTTGAAGATAATCAATCATCAGTCTGGGCTGATTCTGAATGGCGATCGTTAAAGGTTAGTATTCATGGTTTTAGTTACACTTACAGTGCTTAGTTTTATAGTTTGCATTCAGTAGGATTCAAATTTTTATAAATTTTCAAAATGTCCATTTTAGATGTTATTTTTGCATCTTTTAAATTGGTCCAGGAAGGTCAATGCTTTGTTTATGGAGCAATCTAGAAAGTGATTGTTTCTTAGATGGTTGAAAATTCAGCAATGGACTCATTAACTGGCCTATTAGAGTAATGTCAAAAGTTCATAAAAATAGATTTAGCTGCTACAAAGCGGCTAAGATTTGGCATAAATGATAAGTACAAAAGGCAGCATGTAACGCTTCCTTTCTCTAGGATTTGAAATATAGATAGCAGCTTTTGGTTTGTTTTTCTCATATATCTGTAATGTACATCAGGTTCAATGGGATGAACCATCATCAATTCTGCGTCCTGATAGAGTTTCTCCTTGGGAATTGGAGCCACTTGTGTCTACCCCTCCTTCAAACTCCCAACCAACCCAACGAAATAAGAGATCACGGCCTCCTGTTCTACCTTCTACAATACCTGATTCTTCTCTGCAAGGTGATTTTATCATAGATAATTCTGTTATATAATCTGTTATCCATGCTGCTTTCTACATAATTTTCTTTTTCCTTGTGCATCAGGCATATGGAAATCACCAGTTGAATCTCCACATCTCCCATATCGTGACCCTCTACATGGAAGAGACCTCTATCCATCACCCAAATTCAGTTCTACTGCAACTAGCTTTCTTGGTTTAGGTGGAAACCGCCCTGCTTCTAACAAGTCAATATATTGGTCAAGTAGGATGGAAAACTCTACAGATGCTTTTTCACCTATAGCATTTAAAGAATCTGGAGAAAAGAGACAGGGAAGTGGAAATGGCTGTAGGCTCTTTGGGATTCAGTTACTCGAGAATTCTAATGCAGAAGAAAGTCTGCAAACAGTTCCATTGTCAGGAAGGGTGGTGGGTGATGATAGTTCTGTGCCATCTTTGGATGCTGAGTCTGACCAGCATTCTGAACCATCAAATGTCAATCGATCTGATATTCCTTCAGTGAGTTATGATGCTGACAAATCATGCCTGTGGTCTCCTCAGGAGTCACAAAGCAGGCAAATAAGAAGCTGCACAAAGGTAGCATAACTGCTTCTAATGTTGGTATTATACGCACTAAACCCTCTCCCTGTTTACATTTACAACCCTGCAACATTCTTGGCATATTTTTCATATGCACTAATTTAGTTGACTGCATTGCAGCTATATAATGCATCTTAATTTTACAAAATTGTTGGTTGATTTTTAGCCCGTTATATGGATTTTAGAAGAGGGAAGTGCCTGCATTGTGTGATGAGATTATTGACCATCCAAGTTTGATATTGTTTCAGGTTCACATGCAAGGTATGTCTGTTGGAAGGGCTGTGGATTTAACACGATTTGATGGGTATGAGGATCTTCTTAGGAAATTGGAAGAGATGTTTGACATCAAGGGTGAGCTCTGTGGATCAACAAAAAATTGGCAGGTTGTCTACACTGACAATGAAGATGATATGATGATGGTTGGAGATGATCCATGGCTGTAAGATCATTTGATACTAACATTTTTTTGGACACTATCGTCATTGGCATACTATTTTGCAATTTTATATACATTCTATATTGAATTCTGTCTTGCTATTTTACTGTAGTGAATTTTGTAGCGTTGTGAGGAAAATTTTCATCTACACAGTAGAGGAGGTGAAGAAGCTTTCACCAAAAATAGGCCTTCCGATCGACGAAGGTAAACCATGCAAACTGGATTCAGAAGCAGTTGTCAATCCCGAGGATCAGTCATCAATTGTGGGGCCTGGTTGCTAATACTCCTTGGTCTTCTTCCAAAACACCAGTTATATAAAATAAATAAGGGCATGAGAATAGGATGTAAAACATGAGGGATCGAACCTGGCAAGCACCTCATCATGGTCTATAGAAGCAAATCACTGGTTTATTCTGCATTTATGCTGGAGCATCATGACAGTACCCAATGGGGTCTGGTTTTGATGTATGATGCCGTTTGATCTACCTTTAAGAGAGGGTTCGGGTGTCGTGATTTTTCGATTCTTCTGTAGCTCTGTTTTGGCGAAGAATCTCGCAATCTTTGCTTGTTCAGTTTTGAATGGGCTGGGAGCATGAAGAAATGTCTTTGGTCAAGTATCGTACTATGCATGCATTTGGTTTTTTGGTTCTTTTATAATTCCCTTGATGTGATGCGTCTCATTTCTGTATATAACTTTATATAATCTTTGAAACCTATTTAATGTATGTATATCGAGCCATTTTTTCCTTAACAGCACTTGTGCGCAATCTGGTGGTGATAGTTTTGCTTTTTTGTTTTTCTGCTGGAAAAGTTATTAGTCATAGCAGAGTGGTTCAATGTTTAATTAGGTCATGATAGTGTTGTTGGTTAGTCCGAGTTACAGTTCGAAAATTTAGGAACTCTTGTATGGTCTGTGTGTGTGTTTTGTTGGGGTGGGGGGGAGCTCGGGCTCGGGCTCTCCCTCTTGTATATAATGTTTTAAAACTCGGACCGGTGGCCGACTCGGTGAAGATACTGGGTCAAGGGTCGGATCGAGGGGTCGACAGTTGAACCGCATGACCAAAATCGGAACTGCATGACTTGGACCTGGTCTAAAAATTTTGTACCTGTATAGTATATATAATAAAAATTCCATACCTGTAAAAATTAATTTCCTAAAATTACACATCCTGTTTAGAAAAATCTAACAAAAATTCAGCAAATCCATCTAATTTCATAGAACTTTAAACTTCAAACAAGTTAATAAATCAGAGATTGGTGGTGCATCAGACATATTCACAACACAGAAACACAAAATCAGAACACATAATCACTACACAACAAACACATAATCACTAATTCACTACACAACACAGAACCAAAGTCATAGGTAGGAGCAAACTAGAAATGATTACAAAATCAACAAAAACTTAAGAAATGAAAATGTTTTCATAACAACCAATTACAGACTTTAGAAAAACTCTTTCCATAAGAGCAGAAAGCAAAAATATTCCCAATTTAAATAATAACCCTATTTCTCGAAAGGAAATTTCAAGGTAATAGCATCAAGGTCAAAGGTAACTCTATAAAAACATCATAGAGAAACTAGGGACAACATAGAATCATGAAATAAATACAAAACTAAAAATGCTAATTGCTAAGATTATGAAGAGTTCATGGAGTAGTTGTACTGGGAAGTGGGAACTAACCTGCTGTGCTGCAACTGACAAACGAACGGTGGAACGTGGTGGAAGAACGGCGACGCGACGGCGAGGCAAGGCGACGACGACAATGAGTCAACCGCGAGGTGGGGTGGGTGGGTGGATTAGAGAGACTAGGGTTGATTTGTGAGACACGATGCTCTCTGTTTTTCTCCCTTTCTATTTCAGTTTTTTAATTATTTTTTTTTGAATGACAGCAAAACGACGTCGTTTTGGTTAAAAAAAAATTTTAAAACATGCACAACTCGGTCCGGGTTACACAAACCCACCGGGTCACCGAGTTTGCCAAAACTTGACCGGGTTTGGCCGGTTTCCACCGAATTGGTGCATTTCCGATCTGCAGGGTTAACTGACTGGGTTACCCATCCGGTTCTCGGTTAGCGCGGTCCGACCAGCCGGTCCGGTTTTTAAAACACTGCTTGTATAGTCTTGGCCGAATGGATTACTCAGTATTTCATTTTTTTACAATAAAGTATATTATTCCATTGTTATATGTGCTTGGAGCACATTCTCTTCGGACAATTATGGGGGGCAGTGTAATCTTAACCATTGAATAAAGAATAGGTGTTGAAATTGGGAGAGAGAAAGTGTTTAGTGCCAGTTTGATACGCGGGTCAAAACAATTAAAAGGCATAAAATATAGTAATAAGGTAAGAAATCTTGGTCGTCTCACAATGACCTCTAAATTAAAGACTATCAAAATTAAAAACGAATTTATCAATAAAAAGGAAATCAAGAACAAAACTAACATAAAAAGGGGGGTTTTGATTGAAAGAGTTTCTGATTATGAGGAAAAAAATTAGCGAGAGACAATTAATTCATCGATTTCGGGGTTTTGCTGTACAGATTGAGGTTCGGTTCGTTATTATTTATGATATTTCGTCTTGGTTTCTAATTCTTTTCTATCAATTTCGTTTCCGTTCTTAATGGTTGCAATTTCCGTTAAGAACAGTTTCGAGAGATGAATAGAATAAGAAAACAACAATATGCTTAAATGCGTAAAATATCATATAAGAGGAGGAGAAAGATGAAAATAATACATTTTTATTCAACTATGTATTTTAAGCTCAATATTTCAGTTTTCGAATAGGTCACTTAAGTTTTAAGTATAACGAATAAGTCTCTTAACTTTTAAAGTCATTATATCGTTATCCGTTTTTGATTTTCCGTCACTGACAGTGCTCACGTGGCTTGGATTTTATTTAAAAATTAATTATTTTATTAATTGTTTGGCTTATAGTACACATAATCTATAACTAATTTTATTAAAAAATAAAAAGAAATTGTCTCTCATTCCCCAGCCATCTCTCCTTCTATAACTATTTAAAAATTAATCTTTTTATTAATTGTTTGAGATTAAGGGATAATTTCTTTTTATTTTAATCTATTAAGAAATTGTCTCTCATTCCCCAACCACCTTCCCCAAATCTCAAACCCCACTTTACCTTTCTTTGTCATCAATTTCAAACCCCACATAATCAAACCCAGAAAAACATCAAGGTTCATCACCCAAGGTTGTTTAACAGATTTTTAATATTACACCCAAAGTTCATCGATGTTCATCACCCAAGCTCAATGACCAGATCTGAGAAATCAAAAACATCACCTGTGTTCAATCTGATGCTTAATAGATTAAAATTGAAAAGCACTAAAATCAAGTGTAACATGCCAGAAGGAGTGATGCAGGGGCGTGATGCTTGACAGATTAAAATCGTAAAGAACAAAAACCAACCCTAATTAAACCTAAATCAAAATCGATTAAATCCAAATAACAGAAACGCCAATCTTCAACCCTAAACCCAAATCAAAATCGAAGAAACTGTCCAGAACTACCCACGTTTTTGTTTTGCAAATCAAAATCGAAGAAACTGTCCAGAACTACCCACGATGTTGCTAATGTCATATAGTATATGTTTATTGTATCGGTCTTATACCAAGTCGTGATTGTATTAGGTTTATGGACTATTGGATTATGATTAGAAGTTATGTGACTATGCAAAGGATGATTGTATCAAATGTTTTTCTTTCCGATTATTAAACTTGTTTTTGTTTTATGAAACCAATCATCTATAGACGATTCAGTTTTATCAAATGTTTCAGTTTTATTAATCCAACCTTTCGAAATTGCTCTAGAATGTGGTTTAGGCCTAACTCAACCCCACAAAATCGGCTTGTAAGGTGAAGGTTGCCTCACACTTATAAAGTCTTTTGAGGCCATATCTCTAGTCAATGTGGGACTTGGGTTTTTCTCAATACACCCCCTCACGCCCGGCACTATTGGGCTTGGTGCGTGGATTATAATGGTGGGTGGCCCTAAGGATCTAGGATTGGCTTTGATACCATCTTAGAATGTGGTTTAGGCCTAACTCAACCCCACAAAACCGGCTTGTAAGGTGAGGGTTGCCTCACACTTATAAAGTCTTTTGAGGCCATATCTCTAGTCAATGGGGAACTTGGATTTTTCCCAATAAGTGCATCTCTGAAAGGCTAGAAAGTGATGTTCTGGTTTTGATGTCGACTCAAAACTCAGGATGTTACGGCAAGCGGAAATAATTGACATGTAGGCACCCTAAGAGCCACATATACATTTTTGAAACAGAGTTAAACGAAAACTACAAAAAAGAGTAACGGTGCAATGATTTGAAAACCTATTCGTTACATCTAAAACATAAGGGACATAATTGAAAACTGTAAATAAGAAGGGACCCCGGATAATATTTTGCCAATAAAGTTGAAACATTTTTTTTTAGATTAAAAGGGGCTAATAGCCCGAAAAGGATTACACAGAGATCAATCTAGGAATAGAAACTCTCATTACATCAGCATCCACTAACAACTTGGCATCTAAGGGAGGGTGTGCAAAAACAACGAGACCATTATCCATGTTACAACCAGCATTCTCTAAACTATCTGCGACCTTATTTGCTTCACGAAAGGTATGAGTTATAGAGACATTAGTAAAGTTGAAACATTTTGGTTGATTGATGAAATGAAATGTGTGTAACGTAAACTAAGGTGTAGAAGAGTAGCGGATATAAAACACAACGGTCAAATACCGAAAAGCAAAGAAGAAAATGTCCACTAAGAGTAGGAGACGCCACTATATCAATCAATTAACGGTGCATTCTTTCACATTTAAAAGGAAGCAGCCTAAGCCAAGCCACGCCCACATCTAGTCCTCTCTCTTTCATGAAAAACATAATCAAGAAACTCAAACTGTGGTCCAAGAAGAAAAGGAGGAAGAAGAAGGAGCACGAGCATTGCATTTGCTGCTGCTCTTCCTCCTCCACCACCATCCAGCCATCAGCTCCACCCTTATCACCTGATCCATTCTCATCATCATGGCTTGAAGCTGAAAACAACATAAACTATGGGACATTCTTGCCGACACCCCTGGAAGAAGTCACTTATCCAACTCAACCACAACCACAACCACAATATATGGTTTCTGTTTCAGAGTCTGTTTATGGCATTCCAGTTCAGAGAGAGAGATCAACGGCTCAATTTGGATGCGTTTTTAGCTTTGGTGCTTATTTGTTTCGCTGCTTGTGTCCATGTTTTCACATTCCAGAATTAATTGTTTGAACTTAATTTGAACAAACAAAACAATTATCCCTTTCCCAACTCATTGTCTCTCTGATCTCCCTTGAAGTTATTTTTTATTCAGTTACATCATGTATGTATCAAACAATTATCCCTTTCAGTATGTTGCAGCATTGGATGCTATAACACTGCGTTCTGCGGCAGAGGAGAGAGAAAACGCTGAAGCACTAAAAAGCAGTTTTTAATTTATGTCAAATCAGCATAAATCAAGTGGAAAATATAGCTGCTGAAGCCACCAACCAAGTAGTTTTATAAGGACACTTATCCACTTTCAAGTGGGAGATGAAAAGTTGGTGGCTTGTCACACCTTTTGCTTTATGTCGCATCTCACCTTTTGGGAAAGCTTTTTGATAAACATCAAGCTCTTCTTCTCCATGAAACAAGCTCCATTCAACACCGTAGAGTTCCATTCTTGCTGGTTCAAATGGAGGAACACATACAAATATTTTCTCTCCATTTTCGTTCTAGCTATTGTTCATCAATGAAGTAGAAATTTTGCACTGCAATGCAATGAGCGATGTTGCAACATCACGAGAGCTATCATCATTTGGAGTATTTTCCTTCTTTTTGTGATTTTGGTTTTATGGGTTTAGGTATCACATTTATACTTCATTTCTTGTGTTTGTTGCTCATCGTAAGCTGACTCACTTATAGTTGGGATGTTTTAGCTATGTAATGAAGTTTTAGTGATTTTAACGTGATGCTTGATGTTTAGTATTTTAATCCTTGTATGAAACTTTTTCCAAACTTATTTTAGAACCGATCAGCTAAATATAAGTACATTCGTAAATTCAGACATGATTTATGATTCGAACTCAAGGGTAAATGTGGGTGAGTGGTTGTTAAAGAACTCATGCTTAATCCTAGACATAGGAAAGTATAGTCTGTAGGGTGAAACTGTGGGTACTTCATATACATGGGTGAACTTATTTAAGAGTTTAGACATAAGACTTGTAATGAAACCCCGACGTTAGTGACTGAAAGACACGCATCAATTGCTACAACACCCAATGCTACACATCAGACATAACATTAATCTGTTTTTATGAATTTACATAGTGAAAGGCAATCCAACTTACTCTTATTCTGAAATTCTACTTGTTGTTTATCTTAATTGCTTGCGTACTTTTATTTATGTTGATGAAATTATTCTACAACTTTTTATGTTATTTTGTATTACTTATTAGTTTACTTACTAATTTAAATATAGAGAAGAACTCAACAATCCTCATGGAAAACGATCTCTATTTACTCTTTATTTATTGTTGTGACAGGGCATACTTGCACATATTGTTTTCGCATAACACCATTCCAAAATACAACGTGAGGGGGTTTCCATGCCTGTTCCACGTGAGAGTAATTTTGGAATATTTTAGATTTGGGGTGTGTGGTGAGTAGCAGGGGGTGGAATAAGCATGAGCCCATATATTTGTGGATCCGGATCCTCAACAGCAAGTTATCTACTACAGTTCCCTACATCAGAATTTCAATCATTGGATTAGATTAACTGTTGTAATGTAGTTGATAAAAAATAATAATAAAGCCAATTATCCCAAATTCATCACTCTCGCAAACAACTCTGTAACACCCAAGTCTTATAGGACACTACTTAAGACTATCAATTGCCCTAACATACAAAAGAAACACTTTTATACGGAATTATTCAAAATCCTTTGTTGAAATAAAAACTTTTTCTAAATTAAACTTTTTTTAGCTCGCCACAACCACCAAATAGCCGACAAAAACAAAAATATAATTTCCCCATCAATGTCCATTCGCAACCAGACATGGAGATTATCCTTTAGAAAGAAATTGGCGTCTGTCAACCCTCCAGAAATATTTAGCAAAATCACAGTCCTTGAGGCAATGCAAGATGCTTTCAACAGCCAAGTTACATCTAGGACAGAGATTGAATTGTAGCATTCCACGATGACAGAACATTGATTTAGTGGGAATAGACTCATGCATTGTTGACCAAGGAAGAAATCTAATTTTTTTCTGGTGCGGGAATCTTCCACACCCAATTCCAAGAGATAGAATCGCCATTTGTTGTAAGAAACGCGTGCCTATTAAGTCAAGAATAACCTGCCTTCGCAGTGTAGATACCATCAAGATTTCCCTTCCACGTTATCCTATCAGCCACAAGAGAATTTAAACAAATAGGAATCATTTGAGTTTATCTCAAATAGTACCAGTAATGCTGGTGTACAAAATATTGAAATTCTAGTGACCATCGACATAAACATCTTTCACTCGCAAATCAAGGTCGTGGATGTCCACAAAGAGGACATGATCAGCCAGTCTACCCACCTCTGACCATTTAGAAAACCAGAAAGATGAATTTCCATTCCCCAATCTAAACTCAAAACTATCATTAAGAGCAGCACTAGCCTTCATGGCAGAATTTCAAGTTACAGAACCAGGCTTCTTAGAAACATCAAAAAAGTTTCATATTTGTGTCTTAAAATTTGCACCCAAAGCTTATTTGAGTCAGTATGTAGGTCCCAAACAAGCTTCCCAAACATCAAAGTATAAGCCTCCCCAGCCTTTCTAATACCAAAGTCACCCAATTTCTTAGGTCTTGTAAATTTATCCTAACCAACAAGGTGAACACTAGAGTTCGAATTGCCTTTCCAGATAAAAACTTTAGACAACTGATCAATAAAATTGCAAGTAATTTGAGGTACCAAGTTGCATATAGTAAGTTGGGATGGAATTCAATATTGATTTCACCAAAGTCACCCTACCTGCCATTATTCATAAATTTATTCTACCAAAAAGCTAGTCCCTGAGTGATTTTCTCCTCCAAGAATTCATAATCTCTCCCCTTTAACCGCCCATGGAGTATAGGAAAGCCCAAGTACTTCTCAATGGAAAGAGTTCTTCTAATGTTTGTGTTAGAAACAATCAAACCATTTTGCTTCTATTTGTGGCAAAAGAGAAGAAAACCTAAGCAAAATAATAAAATCCAAGTACTTCGCAGTACCGTACCGTATCCATTATTTTGGTTTTAGTGCTATTTGTGTTTTGGATGGGTTTTTTTAGTGCTATTTGTGTTTTGGATGGTTGAATCAATATCAATAGCTAAAAACATAAGCAAAAGAATAAGCACCAGCAGAAAAAGATCCAGACTTGCGTTAATAAATGAAGAGCAAAGAAGCAGGACTAACGGCGAACTCACAGTGTGAATTAGATGGGAATTAAATTGGACACTGGACACATGCTACAATTTAATTCCCATCTACAATTAAATTATATTTTTTGTATACTATAATTATATTATACAAAAATTAGTGGACATCCAAAAATCACTGACCTTACCCAAAAATTATATTTTTTTGCCCATACTTCTTACAACCCCCGGCTAATCATTGGATACCCCCAACCCTCAAATATTTCCAAAATATCCTCGCGTGAAACGCGTTTCCAAACCCTCCACGCTGCATTTTAACAGGTACGGAACTAAACTTTCAAACCGATTCTGAAGTTTAGTTTAAAAATCTTGCAAATGGGGGTGTCTGCCAGTGGAGGCTTCATACGGAATTAAACTTTTTCCGAACCTTTGAAATCCCAGAAAAAGGGGTGCACACATTTCATTAATGGCATTTTGTTCTTTTCACAGAGTTTAGGGGTGTGCAGTGTGAGTAGCCGGGGTTTAGAGGAAGTATGGCCTTTTTTTCTACAAGCAATTTTTTAGGGCCCATACTTCGTACAACCCTGAGGCTACTCAGTAGACATCCCCATAAAGGGATGAAAAGACCAATTTGCCCTTAATGAAATCTGTGAATTCTATTTTTTTAAAAAATTTATTACGGTTCGGTGCACGCTTGGCCGAACCAGTTCGGATTTGACTGCACCGAGTATGTTAAATTTTCACAGACACCCCCCTATCATTTTTTACATGGTTCGGCGCACGCTGCACCGAACTCGTTCGGCCAGCCGTGCGCCGAACTGGTCCTTTGACTGACAGAAATTTGAAATTTGCACCTCCATTGGAAATCAACGGATAATAATAAAGTTGGAAACTGTGCCCCATTGGAAATCAATGGATAATAATAACATTGGAAATTGTGCCCAACGGTTATAATTTTAACGGTTCCGATCGTTTTAAATCAACGGCTCACACTTGATCACACCTATTATAAATAGGCTGTCACTCTTCACTGATATTCACACAACCCATTTCTGATTCATCTTCTTTGCTTCTTCACAAACACCCTAACCCGAACCTGCTAAAATGGAAGATCTTAATGAATGACAGTTGTGCCCAACACAGAGATCTGAAGAAAAATTTCTAACTGTCCTCCATCGCCCTGGAACAGTCGAGAACAGGGCTGATGGTGTTTTTTTTAAGTCTCGCGACAACTACTTCTGTAGGTTGGACAAAAATATAACGTTCAGTCAGTTGAAGGAAAAGGCGGAGAGGAAGGTTCGCCAAGAGGGAGAGTGGCGCAAAGACATATCTCGTATACGTTACCGCAAGTGCGTATGCCTACAAGACGGCTCTCTCCGGCATGAAGCTATGGATATCCGGAGCGACGACGATGTTCGCGCAATGATGGTACATCATCGTAACACCCCATTGGGACGTCAGCTCATTGAGCTGTTTGTCGAGACGATGCAGACTCCGGAAGAGATTATCTATATTATGGAGTCCACCATCCCTAAGTAGTTTCGTTTCATTTTAATATGTCGTTTCTTATCGTGTACGTCGAGTATTTATTGTAGTATTTCTATTTTTAAATAATAAAATTGTCGAGAAATTTAAATAGTACTCAATTTTGTGTTCATTACTAATTTTCTTTTCATTAATAAATATGATTACAATTAGTCATTATTGATAATAAAAAACTACTAGTCAGTCACAACAGAGTCGGAGGATCCAGCATCATCGTGATCAGTGGAGTCGGAGGATCCAGCGTCGCTCCCATCGTGAATAGAGTCACTGCCATTGTGCTCGGCCAAAAAAAGCCGATAATCGGGATCAGTTGAGTCACTATCAGGATCATCAGTGGACTCACTGATGTCAATATAAGTAGGGGAGTTCGGCGTCTGGACGACAATGAAGCGCCCCTCCTGAGTGTACTGAATGTTCACCGTGATAGTCTCGGCAGCCCCGTATGCATCGCAGAAGTGACCAGTATCAGTAGCGATGTGGTCATCGCCAACGACACCGGCCAACACAACGCCCACCTCCAAGTAAAAGAATACATGTGGAGGCAACGGTAGGATTCGCATGTAGTTGGGGAGCTCAATAAACCCATCACATCGGAAAACAATGGTCTGGAAGTGGTCCATATCTGCAAAAACAAATAGATAAGGCTCAGGACGGTTCGGCCCTGGGTATCCGAACTGGGTTCGGCGCACGGATGACCGAACTGGTTCGGCCTCTGCAACGCCGAACCTGTTTGTCCTCTGTTACGCTGAACCAGTCGAAAACAGTGAAAAAAAATAGAATTTAACGAAAAAGAGAGAAGGAGAGAGGGAGAGTTACCTTCTGAGAGGGGGAGGAGGAAGAGAAAATAGAGGGGGGGGTGAGAGGAGAGTAGAGGGTGTGTGTGAGAGTTGTTTTTAAAATAAAATTTTTATGGACGGTAGGGGTATTTTGGGAATAATAGACGGTAGGGGGTGTCCATCGAGTAGGGAGGGTTGTACGAAGTATGTGCCTTTTTTAGTGGGTTGTGGCCCATTACATAATATTTTTGTCACATTAGTTTGTTTTCAGTTCTCACGTTCGAGCAACACAGAGGCGTTTTCTCTGGCCGTCGCTTCTCCCTCTCCACGCAGAGCAAGCTGCGTCCACCATATCCTCTACTCACTCCACCAGCAAGGTACTCTACTCCACTACATCTTTGCTTGTGTTTTTTCTTCTCCGTGCTCTATAAAAACAAAAGGAAGAAGATGGTGTGATGGACCGCCGCCGCTGCGAAATGCAAACCCTTGGCGGCCCGCCGCCTCCCTTACCGGCGTGTCTTTAACTTATTGTACGCGACCTGTGTTGTTATACATGGTTTGCCTTCATATTGTATGCTGTACGATTTCAAGGATTTTATTAGATGCTGTTTGCTTACTACGTGTTCCATGAAATGTCTTTCTTCATTCACCTCTCACCGTTGTTTTTCCTATGAACTTCTAATCGGCAGGTCTAAATTCAGTTGCTTTCCAATTGAATTGTAAATTGTTTTCTTTCAATTATGGCGGCTTTGATCTTCCAAAGGGTACTACGTTCTTCTGGGTCATTGCGCTCACTAAGACGACATTGCTTTGATTCACCTAATAATGTGTTTGATTCTTTTTATAAATCTCATGGTAAGACGTTTTTGTAATCCTAACTGTGAGCCCCTGCATTTTGCTCTCAATTCAATTTGTATTTAATTATTTCAGCTTTTATAAATCTTTATACATGCTCTTCTTTTTTATTGTTTTTTTGCTTCCGGAGATTTATGCAGCAGTTTACCTGGGGAGAAACCGATTTCTGCACAACGTCTCTTGGTAAATTGCCGTTGCTTTTCATTTTAATCCTATATATCTGAGAATGAACATTTAGTCAATGCAGCTCTCTCTAATGCTGCTTGTTTACTGATTATTTGTTTATAATGCGGTGTGGTGTCTTTAAATGTAGGCCGGATCAATGACCCAACTGTTTTCTACTTCTATTTTAACTCCGCTGCCTGATGAAGGTGCAATTCCATCTGACTTGTTGTCCCAAAAGCCTCTGGCAACATCTGAGCGTGATATAGGTATGAAGGCTAGTTAGAAGCATTTGTAGCACATGAATATGCTGTTGCTAGTGCTTTTGTTGTGCTTCTGATATTTATTTCCGAAGGTAAAGATTGTGTCCAGTATCTCAGATCTTAATATCCTGGGGATGCTTAATGATATCTGCTGCTCTGAAATTGAAGGAATTTGTGGCCATAGTTTAACTATTGTGTCTTCTACCCAAATCATTAATTGGAATTTTATTTTTCACTTAGAGTATCCCAAGTTGGTTAGGAAGCACTTTCTGTGGATCTTGACTGCATGTAGTGGTGCTCCTTCTTTTACATCAGCATATGCCCTATATTGCAACAAAGCAGCGCTTTAAACCCAATATTGCATACTGAAGTTTTGAGTGAAACATTGACTATATTCCCTGTTTTTTTCAGTCTATCATCTATCATGTCAACTCAACTAGTCTTGATAAAGGCGTGAGTTTTCTGTTTCAATAAGATTGAAGTGTGTTATTAATACATTTCAATACGATGTAGGGCTTTGTCAGGATCTTTTAATTCCAGTTACCAACTTTCATAATGAAAACAAGGGCTTTATCGTTTTAGCTGGAGATGTTTTTGATTTGCCCATCCGGAAGGATATTATTCATCGTGTTGTTAGATGGCAGCTTGCAAAACGACAACAGGTAGTGACTGCATAATGTTTTTGTTTTTGATAGTTGCTGTTAGGCTAGGAACCTAACAGTTTTTGAATCTAAAGCTTGTTTCATTGAACGTTTGATCCAGAGGAAATGCTATAAATCTCAATCTACATTGGTGATTATTTATCTATATTGGCCTAACACTTCATTGATGTATTCTGTTGTTGACTGCTGGAAACACTCAATCATTTTTACTTTATCATTTATAATTACATTGACAATTGATGTGACGAGTGAGTGGAATAGGGGATTGGGATGGGTCACAACAAGCATTTAGATTTTGGGCACGATGACTATGGTCTGGCATGCCCAATCTGATGTTTAAGGGTAAAACGTTTCAATTGATTCTATATTGTTTATTGGGTTAGATGTCTTGATAATTTCATGTTTTCTTGTACTGGGCGTATGAAGGGAACTCAGTTTCACTAATAGAGAAATGGAAGACCAGCTCCTTTCACTAGCACAGAATTCTGGAAGGCAAAGTTACATAATAGAGGGGCTCCATCCCCACCCAAAACCTCTCTCTCCACAATTCTACCTGCCTTCCCTCTATTTTGCTGTCTGCTTTTAACATTGTCTTTAAAAGAATTCACATATCTTCTCTCCGCTTCTGCCATATGTCAATGTAGTTATAAGATAATGCTCCGTGTGTGTGTGTGTCTGTGTGTGAGTTCCTTTTACCCCACTTCTCTTGCTCACTTGAGTCATTAACCCACTCCCTCTTCCTTTATTTATCCTCTTATAGACTCTGGTAATAAGCAGGCATCAACATACATGATGCATCATGACATTGTATATATAAGTTATCTAGTAGTATGGATCCAAATTGTTAGCTATGAAATTTTTCCATGGCAATGTCGTGTGTTTGCTCATTGATTTGGCCAACAGGGAACACACTCAACAAAAACTATCAGCGAGGTCAGTGGGACAGGGAGAAAACCTTGGAGCCAAAAGGGAACTGGAAGAGCAAGGCACGGGACATTGCGTGGACCCCAGGTAGTGGAACATTCTTTTAATAACATTCAGCCCGCCTTTATTCTCTGTTTCTTCACATTTTCCTGTTCTCCCCACACCCACCACCCATATATTCTGCATTGGAACTTAATGAATGGTAACAGTTCAGGGGTGGTGCAACCATGCACGGCCCTAAGCCCCGAAGCCATGCTTTCAAACTCAATAAGAAGGTTCGGCGTCTTGGACTGAAGATTGCTTTGTCAGCTCGTGCAGCAGAAGGAAAGGCAAGTCTCCTCCTCTACCCTTGTCCTCCTTGACTTCTCCTAGAAAATCGAAGTTAAAAAAGACATCTCTAAATTATTCTGTCTGCTTCATGAGTGCTTATGCTCAATATACTGATTTTTTTCACTTATAGATGATTTCAATGTTAGAATGTAATTATATTGTTTCATGGTTTAGCAACCAAACTGGGAAGATACATGATTCTTATCTATTCAAATTTTAGAATGTAATTTTATTGTTTCATGGTTTAGCAGCCAAACTGGGAAGATACACGATTCTTATTTATTTTACACAGGCTTTGTTAACATGTGTGATATTACCAATGTTATTGTTTTTATTCCTTTTTGGGCCCAGTGTTATCAATGGAGGATGGCTGAAGGCCAAAATCCCGCCATATAAACATGGCATTACGGCCTATTGTGCCGCCGCCATGGGACCATGGCGGACCTCCCTCCACAAATTGCCTATGACAGTGGGCACAAAAATTGCCATGGCGCCGCCATTTAACACTGTTTGGGCCATAAAATTACATCATTTAATGTTTGTATTTCATAATTCATGTATAAAAGTAACCAATGCAAGCTGTTCTCTTAAATAAGCACCTCATTTATAGAAACAGAATTAGGGTTTTAGAGATAATATTGCAGTTGATAAGTCCTAGGGACCATTTATACTGGGTCAACTGTACCATGCTAACAGCTGCCCAGAATACAGCCCTCTCTAGATTCAGTCGGAGCTCTTAAGTATGGTCAATAAAGGTAGTTGCTAGTTACATGACCAGTTAATACGGGAAAACCATGTATATAAACATAATGGGAAATACGAAAAATAGAAAATAACTCAGAAATCACAAAATAAAAGCGTGCTCTTGCATCAGCTGTCCTTTGACTACGGGAAAACCATGTATATAAACATAATGGGAAATACGAAAAATAGAAAATAACTCAGAAATCACAAAATAAAAGCGTGCTCTTACATGACCAAAATGTCTTATTGCAATTTGGTTGGGTATTTAAGATTGTTTATTTTTGCGGCAGTTTTGTAGATAAGGTGTTCTTATTGCATTAAATGTTAAATAAGAGGAATTGTATTTATACAGCTTCTTGTGTTTGAGGATCTGGAGGTTCCCACACATAAAACCAAGAACATTGTGAATTACTTCAAACAAATGGAGGACACGAAGAAACTGCTGCTTGTAGATGACGGCCCCATAAATGAAAAGTTGAAATTAGCTACGCAAAACCTGCATTATGTTAACATACTTCCGTCCATTGTAAGTTTCTTATATCCACGTTGCTTCTCTCAGCTCAGATGGAAGTGATACTTATATCTCTGCATAGTAGATATCCTTTGAAGCCTTTAGTATGTTTTCAAGAGTCAATACATTTCTAACCCTAACAGCAAGTCTTATACTAGTTGGAGTCAGTCACATCAGTGTTTTAAGAACCGGACGGACCGGGAACCGGGTGCTTCGACTGTTGGTTCAACCCCAGTTGAACCACTCAGAATCGGGTTAAACCGGATTGAATTTGAACCGTGGTTCAACAGCTTTGAACCGCCCAAAATGCATTTTTTGATTTTATTTACTTTTTATCCAAAATTTAATACTTTTCTTATTTTTTATTTAATTATTACTCATCCGGTTCAGCCATGATTGAACCAATTGAACCATGACCTGGAGGTCTCTCCGATTCAATCTCCGGTCCGGTTTTAAAAACATTGAGTCACATGACATGAATCAACAATCATTCAACATCACTCAGCTCCAACGAAAACCAATTTTTTAGTAAAACCATTTAGAATGTGGTCCATTGAAGACCTGTTGATTCGACAGCTTCTTGATAAATGTCTACAGTATTTTTTGGTAAAACCAATTTTGCCTTTGCTTCTATATAATGTATTTGACATGTTTTTTGTAGGGCTTAAATGTCTACAGTATTTTGTTGCATGACACTTTGGTGATGTCCCGAGGTGCTGTGAACAGAATTGTCGAGCGTATGCACACTCCAATAAATCGTTGAGGCAGTAACTATTTTTGTACTCCACTTTATTTACTCGGAATTAGGAATAGTATCCCGAGTCTCCATTTCTGTAGCATAAAGTGACCAATTGAGAATATTTTGCATGATGTTTCTGATAAATTTATACAAGCAAAGGAAGTTATCATTTTTATTGCGTTAGCAATTGGATGGTGGAATTTTAATGCTCAAGTGATTAGGTTTCTTATTGGTGTCTCTAAATTTTCAGTCCTTTTCAAATGCATAGTAAATGATTAACCTACATGCCATCCCCATCCTCTATTCATGAATTTAGCCACTTCTAGGGGAGGGGATTTTAGTACATGTTTGGTTTGGCTGTGGGAGCCATGGAAGCGTGTTTTCCTTCCCCTTTCATGATTACATGCTGTAAAATCTTGTTTGGGTTTTTTATATGGAAAGCGCTTCCACCTTCCAGAACCGATTCTAGCAGAAGCAACAAATCCAAGCATCCACGGCAACACAAACACGATTCTGAAACTTATGGTTGTCAATCTTCCATCTATTCCATTATTACCCATGGCTTTCCTGCATTTTTTATGTTTACAGTTTTTGGCGTTGTTAGGTTAGGGAAGATGAAAGCTGGGATTGGGTTTAGTAGAGCTTCTTTGATAGGCCTAATGTTTTAAAACAAACAACATTAATATTAGGCCCATATTTCGTACAACCCCCTCTATTCACTGGGTACTTCGACTCTCAAATATTTTCAAAATATCCTCATGTGAAATGCGCTTCCAAACACCCGACGCTGATTTTTAATAGGTTCGGAACTAAACTTCTGAACCTGTTAAAAATCTTGCAAATGGGGGTGTCTGTTTGATTCAGAACTATACTTCCAAATCTTCGTAATCCCAGAAAAAAAGTTACACGCGCGTTTCATTAATGGCATTTTCGTCTTTTCGCATGGTTTGGGGGTGTCTAGTAAGTAGGGAGGGGTTGTAAGAAACTGAGAAGTATGGCCCTTAATATTAACATCATAATACTTAAAAGGTTTTTTTGTACCCCACGCATCCTGTGAAAAGACGAAAATAACCTTGACAACAAAATTATAAAAAACTTATCACTTCTCACTTACATCTGTTTTACAGAGAGAGAAAGAGAGTGTGTCATTTTCGCACGAAATGGATTTACCTACATCTGTTTGAGCTCGTCACACGGAACCACCTACATCTGTTTCTCCAACAGACGGATATACCTACATTCGTTCTCCAACAGACGGATACCTACTACCGCTGGCTTCACACGGAAGTAAGAACTTCTGATTAAATCTGTTTCGCTTTAACAGTTTTACATAAATTCTTTTATTACACAGGATAGGCCCAAATCAACGAAAGCAATAAAAATGAGTTTAATATCAATGAAAAAATATTTTATATTGTCAACAATTAAAAATTTACTATCAGGTAAAAAGAAATTAAAAACTGACTAGTCATAAAAATAATTGACTTTTATCTTAGTTGTCATGAATGTCACTCATCATTATAATTCCTGGTTGGTTGATTGTTTAAAAACATATCATTATAATTCTTGATTGGTTGATTGTTTAAAAAAATTATGCTGAAAGTGCCCAACCCTTAAACTCAGAGTTAAGGAATCATGCCTCTCGATGGTGTAAATTACTCCTTCCGTTCAATTTAAGTGTCATCTTTGCTACTTTTCATTGTCTCCAATTATTTGTCACTTTAGAATTTTAATACAACATTTATTATTATTTTTTAATAATACCCTTACTTTTATTTGTATTTCCAACTTTTCCATTTCTCTTTCCTCATAATAATATAGATGTACTTTAGGGGTGCTTCTAGGGTGAAAGAGCAAATCAAATCTTTCACCGGTGAAACACTAGAATTGACCGTCGGATATTGTTTAAAATGCTATGAACGGTCAAGATTGAATCAACCAATATTAAATCTCAACCATTGATGAATTTTTATACTACATCCAACGGTCAATTTTAGTGTTTCACCGGTGAAAGATTTAATTTGCTCTTTCACCCTAGAAGCACCCGTACTTTAGTCTTTCCATATTTTTTAAACATAAAAAATAGCATCTCCAATCATTTTCTTAAGAACCGCACATAACTTTTTGACAAATAATTTGATACGGAAGGAGTATGTTTTTTTATATGAGTAGGGTTTAAATTACTCTGAGAGTAATTTTTATAGTTACTAAACATCCTAATCTTAATTTGATTTAATCCAATGATAACAATACATCATTAGGTAGTGACGTATTGTTATTATTGGATAGATCCAAATAATCTGTTAAGATATATTATAGAGTAACTCCATAAAATTACCTAACTTGAACATTAGTACTCTTTTTATATACCGGTCCAATTAATTGTGATCTGTAGATGTTTTATGATAAAATTGAGGAAGCAAAATGAGAAATTAAGATGATGGTGGAATTTGATGGAATGAATATGTAGGAGAATAGATTTAGTGAGATTGGAACTGAAGTGGAGGAAGAGTTGGGTTCTTAGTTTAGTAGGGAGTGAGATTGAAATGAACGTGTAATGTTCTGATTGATAGTAATGATAATGAGAGTGAGAGACAGCGGGGCGGTTAGGGTAGGGGAGTTGCGATTGGATTGAATTGAATTTAATAGGTTGAATAAAAAAATTTAATAGGTTGAACAAAAATTGTTGGGAGTGTTATTGCATTATAAAGGGGAGCGTGGCCGCGTGGGATTGCGACAAGACAAGCGATTTGGTTTGGCAGAGAGAGAAGTGAGAAGGTTGGCGATTGTCCTCCTCCCTCCGTGTGCTCTGTTTCTTTGCATTCTCAAATAATAATATTGTTTTGGTTTGTTCCGTTGGCGTGGTGTTGTCTGGTCGGATCCGCCGGTCTCTGTAAAGATATCTTCATACCGATCCGGATCGGCGTTATTGTTGTTTGGATTCAATTGATGATTGGCGTGAGTGGGTAAAGAGAGGGAGAATCAGAGTTAGATTGGATTGGATGGCGAGGATGCGAGGAGGGGAAGATGGAGAGAAAGAGAAAGAGAAGCACAGTGGATTGGCGAGATTGGCCCAAACAGTGACGCTATTGGTGGTGTTTGCTGGCGGTGTGGTGATGGGTCTAGTCACCAGTTCTCACATTAACAAACTACATATTGTTTCACTTTCACAGCCATACACTCAATTCCAATACACCATCAACAACTGCACAACTAGTAGTAGTAGTAGTAGTAGTAGTAGTGATGAATTATTGGAGGAGGAGAAGAAGGTTGATATGATGGAGGCCTTTTTGCATCCCTCCAACATCACCCACACCCTCTCCGACGATGAGCTTTTCTGGAGGGCTTCATTGGTCCCCAACAAAGAGGAATACCCCTACACTCGAATACCCAAAGTCGCCTTCATGTTCCTCACAAGAGGACCCTTGCCTTTCATTCCCCTCTGGGAGAGATTCTTCCAAGGCCACTCCCATCTCTTCAACATATACATTCACGCCCCTCCCGGTTACTTTCTCAATGTCTCCCTTTCTTCTCCTTTCTACGCACGCAACATCCCAAGTCAGGTACGTAACACTCACTCTATCTATATTTCTATGTATGTACATTTCGTTCATTCATATCTGATGATATCCATTCCATTCCATTCCATTCAGGCTGTTTCCTGGGGTACAGTTACGCTGGTGGATGCTGAGAGGCGTCTTTTAGCCAACGCACTGCTTGACTTTTCAAATGAGCGTTTTGTTCTTCTATCAGAGAGTTGCATCCCTGTCTACAATTTCCCTACTGTTTACAGATACCTCACAGATTCTGCCCACGGCTTTATTGAATCATACGATGAACCTTCCCGTTATGGGCGTGGCCGCTACAGCCGCAGCATGCTTCCTTATATTCACCTTAAACACTGGAGAAAAGGCTCTCAGTGGTTTGAACTTACCCGTCCTCTCGCCGTTTATATAGTCTCTGACACACAATACTATTCACTCTTTCGTAAATACTGTAAGCCTGCTTGCTACCCTGATGAACATTACATTCCAACCTTCATCAATATGTTCCATGGTCCTCTTAATTCCAATAGAACCATTACCTGGGTCGACTGGTCCATGCTTGGTCCTCATCCAGCTACTTATGGCAGAGATAATATAACTGTTGCTTTTATACAGGCTATACGCAACAGTGGTTCCCTTTGTCGATATAATTCTGACATGACTTCCATTTGTTACCTCTTTGCTCGCAAGTTTGATCCCACTGCTCTTCAGCCCTTGCTTGACCTTTCCTTACAAGTCATGAACTTTTAATTTCTCTTTCTTTTTATGTACAAGAGATCCGCAGCAGGTATTTAACTCATTATTCTTAGATTTTGGTAGGATATTCCATACGCAAATATTATTTTGCATTCATATAGCTGTTGTACAGTACAGGTATTATTATTATTATTGTTTTTGTTGTTGGAGAATTTTGGGTTCTCTGCTACAGAGTAGCATATTCTTGCAGAAATTAACTGTATTTCAAAGAAGGAATCTATCAATACAGAAATTTTGTTTTTTCTCCCACACTCACAATTCCTTGTGGTTTATGTATGTTGGCACAAAATAAGAACTTGTGGTTTAGGGTCATATCTTCAGTTCAGCTTCCAATACTAGAAGGGAGTATACAGTTAGTTGCCCTCTGATAAGTTAACTTCAAGCATATATGAGACTAAAAAATAAACGTTCATGGCTTTGGTAGTGAATGTGTTAAGCTTTGCAGCCTTTTTATGTGTAATAAGCCATTGTTAGTCTTACACATTCTTATTGAAAAACCTGTCCTCAACAAGCATGGAATGTAAAAGCAAGAGTAATAATATATACTCGCTATCTAGACTTTTGTTTTTTACTTAGTGATGGCTCTTGGCAACTTGGACTTCTCACAGCTGCTCTTTGTATTTAGTTAAGAGTTGTGCTACTGCTTTCTATTTGATGATACAAGACCTATTGTAGGTGGCGGTTGACCAATTGTTTTGGAGGAACCCAATTGTTATTATCTTTACATTATAAAAAAAAGGGAACTTGTGACATGAATTCTGCAGTGGCATTATGGTTTGAGCCCTATGTTTAACACTACAATATGTATACAATACAATTAGACGGAGAAAAAATTTTGGGGAGCCATGGCCACAACTCACAAGGAAGATCTGCTCATGCACCATGTTCGACACAGTTTCTCCAAGACATCCCTTTTCAATGGCAGAATCATAAAGTCTGCTACTTATCCTTAGGTGCTGCAGCGAACAAGCCCAATTACTTCTTATGTTACAAGGATTCTCGGGAAATGAAACATTATATCTATATGCTTGCTTCTATTATGGAGAACTGGATTTTTGGATAGTCTAATAGTGGAACTGTTATCACAATAAATCGCAGTGCTATGATTCTGTGAATGTTTGTTCCAGTCTTCCAAGAATTCTTCTAAGTCAAACTTTGAACTGCTTGGCATGCGCATGAAGCATATAACACTTGTTAGAGAAAGCTACCCTTGGCTGCTTCTTTGAGTGAGGACCATGAGATAACATGGAAGAAAAAATAGAAAATACACTAAGAGATGGGAGCGTATCTAATAATTTCTCAACATCCACCTAAAGAAAAGTAAACAAAAAAGACTTGACACAAGTATATTCCTACTATTTTGTGAATCCTATTTGTCTCCTCTTTCCTTTGGCTTTAACATATATAGATTTGCATAAAAAAGTTAGAACAAATGGCCAATAATGGGATTCAACTTTGGGTTTTTCTTTTCCCTCTTACCTCTATCAGTATGTATGTTGATATCGAGTGTGAGGGAGATGAAAGAATCAAGAATGGGATGGGGAGGCTGAAAAGAATTTCGCTTCAACTTTTCACAAAAATTGTTAAAAAGAACTCTGGTTTGTCGTCCACTTTGGATCAACACGAAGAGGTTTGTAGTGTAGATATTCCTCAAGGCATCATTATCTATTCAACAACTTGCAATTGTTGATCCAGCTTTATTTGGAACACTAGTGGCGAACGTCGCTCTTCCCTTGGTAATGTTATTGAAATCTCCCACTACCCAGTCAGTCATCTTTAACTCACTCCATCTTCTTCTTCCGATAACTGCTTCTATTCTATGGGGCTGCATTCACCTCCTCCAGCCCACCATGATTTTGATTTTGACTCCATGAATCCACAAGTAGCAGCAGCAAGATATAAAAGTACAATATGATATTGTTCCGGGGAAATTACATTAAATTTCAAAATTAAAATCTATGATATCTAACATTTTTCTGTTGTCCTATCCTATGAATGAACACCTCTGCTCCACTCTTATGCACACAAAGAGAATGAATAGCTTAATCACAACCCAAAAAAAAACGGAGGTGGTACAAACAATACATCCTCCAATAATCACAATGTATGTATGTTCCTGTAAACTCCATCATCAGATATCTAAATCAGAAAACCTATCACACGTTTCTTTGTTCACAAAATCGACTAATGGCTAGTTTGATTTGCCTGTTGTTCATATGGATCAATCCAACATTGATCCTTCTTTGCGGCGTCTTTCCATCTTCTCTCAAATACCTGCATTTCAATGTACGACTGCATCCTCACTTTAGCTCTAGAACTATCTCTATGAGAAGAATCTGATGCCGCCTGCAAGTGCAACCCAAAACACAAACCCTTTACTATTAGACTGCCAGTTAAAACACAACTAAACTAACCTGCATCACCATACATCAAATGAGGTTCAATTCTAACATTTTAAGTTGATATGTTGTCAACTTGAACTAAACCAAGTGATTACAATATTTAGGATCTCTAAGCTTCAACATGGTGAAGCTTGATGAAAAATGTTTAATATACTGCAAATGACATTTAAACTGTGTCATTCTTGTTACACTGCATCTAAAAACGAAATCACTTGCCTCATTGACATTAGAGCCCCCGAGAGTGGGCAGTCCCAGATGAACTATGTACTCAGAATCCACCACTCCGACATTTCTCATTCGATCACCCTGAAATATTATTGTCTGAGAGATGAACAACAACCACACTGGGAGGATTTATTTATTTATTTATTAATTAGTATGAAATGAATATGCTAGTATATGGTATAACTAAGTAAGTTACCAGTGAACAATAACCAAGCTGCCTATCCAGGCCCCACGCATGGATTAAGTCATTCTGTAGAGACGGAAAAATGATTAGTTAGATATGACTATAATGGAAAAAACCATGCCAGATCGAAAGATTGATCAACTAAATTGTTTACATTTATATAAAAAAAGAATTTTAGATGTTTAATGTATTAAAACAAAAAACCATGTGATTTTTTAAAGTGGTCGTTTGACCACTAAATAACTTCTAATCATAACCAACCACCCATGTATTTTTATATGGTCATGATTTACTCCTCTCACCCTCTCGATATAAAAGTCCTCTCACTTGATACACCCCATATATATCATGTTGTATGATGTTCTCGAGCAGAAATAGCCACTCATAATTTTCACAACATGGTTCATAACAAGTTGACTTGGTTTTTCTTATCCATACCTGGATCATATGCCATACACATTGCCAAGATTTTTTAGAAAACACTGGTGCCATCATTTCCACCCACCTGCAAAATAAGCTCTTCACACATCAAATTACAAATTCTATTTAGCAGCAAAAGTGATGTAATGAGTTAGAAAATGGAGTTACTAGAAAATAACACAAGATATGGTGCACAAGTTTACCCTAAGCAAGGAGGAGCAGTGCTATTGTCATCACACCTTCCACCACCTTTGATCTTATAATACCTTCTGTATAGACAAATCATGATACCAACAACAATTTTAGCAATTTTGAAAACATATTTTGACTACTGCAAAAAATCCAATGCAGCATATTGGCATGATGATACAACCCCATGAGCCAGGAGGGAAATTATTTATGGGAACAATAAAATATTTGAATGTATGGTAGAAAAGTTTATTCTAGGAGTACACTCAACTAAATAGTAAATATGAAATTTTTCGGTACATATATGTTGAGAAAATATAAGTAATAAGAGTAAAATTTTGTGTCGTACGTCTATGTGAGTGTGTGTACATATATTTGGGAATGGAATCTCTAACTTTAGAGCGGCAAAAGGCACCTACCTTTGTCTCTATCTATCTCATCTTCTCTCATATTTTCTCTCCATATTTTTCTACATTCTCCCTCCTCTTTAAGCCTAAAATCATCTAAAGTTAGGTGTCTTTTTCGGTCTTAAAGTTAGAGAATCCATCTCCGGTTATATTAAGAGTCTAGATCTACCAATCAAACACTGCTGCTAGAGGTGGGAGGAAATGAGGTTAACCTGTGCACTTTTGATCCTGCTTTACGAACTGTCAGTGGATGATGAACTTCTGATTTACCACGATCCAGTGCAGGCTGTGATATCTCAAGTCCTTCTTCTTTAACAATAGATAAATACCTACATCCGATAATCAACAAGTCAAGACACAACGCATAGAACAGTCACCATTTATAAAAAAGTAACCAACTGAGTCTAATCTCATGCAATATCCCTGCCATAACTGGTTGCAAGTGAAAATTGCCATGTCGGCCACAAAATTACAAGTCAGAAAAGGACATTCTGTGTGGCTTATAGTTTTATGCAACGTCTCAGCAACATACTGTTAAGTTAACCAATGAGCTTAACAAAGAAATTCAATTTATTCACCAATTGTGAAACACGGAATGACAGAATTCTTTAACAAAAAATATCAGCATTAGTTCATGTGTTTACATCTACAAAAAAGTAAGAATTGTATTTTTTAAGTGTATATATCTACGTTGTCGGAAAAAAAGTGTATATATCTACAAAAGAGAAACTTTCAAATTTTAGAACGCGCATCTGAGTTAGCTTTTGGACTAAACTTAGGCACATTATAACAGTACTATAGGTACTGTTCTTATTTTTCCTCTAACACATATTAAGTTTTTTTCTTCGTCAAATAATAGCATTGTCAATCGTGGACCGCAGAAAATGGCAGGTTGTTCAAATTCCACTGTGCTATAGCGTTATATCACCACTATAGCTCTATTTGACAGCATCGATGGGCATATCGCAGATCGGGGACAATAGCGGTTTGTTCGAATTCCTCTGTGCTATAGCCACTATTTGATAACACTGCTAAAATAACCAGTTCTTTTTACACCCTCTGAAATTATTTATGGAAGTTACCTTATTTTTTCAGTGAAAAACAGAATCAACAATGTCTATGGTACTGTTCCTCACCTTTTTGGGTCAAAATTATCCACAAGAAGGTCCTCATCCCAGAGAAATATATAATTGTAGTCAGCAACTATGTCTGGATGCAAAAACCGTTTCGCAAACCACCTATGTCATCATATAGAAATTATTTGTATAATAATTATACATGAACTGACTATAATCTTTAATCTTCAGAGTAGATGAAAACAAATAGGGAAAACAAAATCACATATGAGCTGATTGTACCATTTTGTTTGATTGATAGCAGACACGTGTATGGCACGATTACTCCATGCTAAATTCTTCCATTCATCCACAAAACCATCATAATGAAAAAGCATCACAACAAAATCACTTGAGGGGAACTGCCACCAGTAATATGAGTCAGCATGTATGAGGTTAGATGAAAGTCAAATTATGCAAGTGAAGCAATGGTCACCTTTTTGACAATTTTATCCACAATTTCTTTCTGCTTAACTCCTACTGCAATAGCCAACAAGTTCAATGGGTGCTTCGAAATTCTCTGAAGAAAAAACAGTTTTGAAAAGAAAGTAAGAACAGAAAGAAAATTAATAAAGTAGATGTCATCAATGAATGTCATCCTCAAAGTTTGTGTTTTATAAAGCACTACAATCCTTATTTCATGGTAAAACTTATGCACACAATTACATACATTATTAACACCAGAGTCCCATAATGGACGTGTTTCAAAGTTAGATGTTCCGGCAACAATTCCTTCAGGCAATGCCTCACTTCCAGAAGGCCAGCATTGTCTCTAGGGAAATGGAAACAAGAAGAGAATTGGAGATAATTCCAAGTAATTACAACGTACAAGTCATGTAAAATGGTTTTCCCCACAAAACAACAAACCTTGCATGTACTGGATTCTGTATCCGGCTTTGAATAAGTTAGTCGCCAACGTGCTATTCTCTGCAAGTATAACGCGCAAAAGTATTTCTAAGTAATCAAAGATCAAATTCAAACTAATTGTTTCATAAAAGGTTACAGAAAAAATATAAAATTCATTGAAACTCAAAATTAAGTTAAGTCAATAAAAACCCACAACAAAACTGAGGACCATTGGTAGTGCAAAAAGAATTGGAACTAGCAGGAAACAACTTTATGCGGGAGGAGGGGAGAGAGAATTTGTGTAAGTTCAATTGTTTACCTAGAACTAGAACCCCAAGCAAACATGTATGTCAATATATCTCACTATATTTAGAATTATATAACAATTACAAAGAAAATGAAAGGAGTGACTATTAAATTTACTTTTCCTTCTGACAAGAAAGAACCTTGAATTGACCATCGAAGTCTCTGAATCTTCTTAACTCTAATAATCAATTGCAGGTCAAAAATACAAGGCCACATATATACTTTCTCGGTGCGCAAAGAACATATGCCAGACAGCATTACATGTTGCCATCGATCATATTAACACAGCTAATGGTTATAACATTGTAAATTTTCTGCCGAAGAAGTAACCATGGAAGTGCCAGCAGCAGCATAACAAAATTAACCATTACTAATATTCTATTTATTTAGCAATTAAAATGAAAAGTTGGGGGATAGAAAAACTACGTACTTGTTTGTATTCCTTTGCAGAGAGTGTATTAGCAACGAAATAAGCGGCACAAATCAAAGAAATTAGAATGAGGAAGGTCCAAAGGAACAACCTATTCTTTGGGTCTGGCAAGACCTGACAAGGGGACAAGTTGATAAATTAAATTATTACATACAGTTCAATAAACTAGACACTAGTTGTTAGAATCTGATGTTGAATCAATCCCTTGCAAAGCAATCACAAAATTTAGGCATAGGGCGGGCAGAGAAAGATAATGAAGTGTAGTGCTTCTGCAACATATGAATAAAAGTAAAGGATGGATGCAATTGGGCATGGAAAACACAAGACCCGAAAAAAAAAATAGTGCCTGTAATTGTATTTGGGTGAGTGTCTGTAACCTCCTAAACACAATCTCTCAAGTCTCAGCAGCTAAGGAAGACATGCAATTAAATTAAATGAAATTTGAAAGAAAGAAAAAACAATGCGAGGACGTGGAACAGTAAAGTTGAATAATGGTGATCGAATTCGAAAGTAATGATGATGAAGATAAGAGCAATAGAGAGAGATACAGAGCATACAGTTACAGAATTGAAAGGCTTCATGTAATCTCGTCGATCAGTGAAGAAGCGGTGGGATGAATAGAAGACAAAAAGACAACTTTTGCTTAGCGTTGTACTATTTTCAATGAATCAATCAAACAAAATAAATAAACAAGAATCTTGGGAAAGGAAAGAATAGGGGAAGACAAGAGAAGAAAAGAAGAGAAAAGAAAGTTGCTTTGAGAAGAAAGGTAGGAGTGGGGTTGTGGGCTGCCTAATGGAATAGAATGGAACTGAACGGAACATCATCGTACTCCCACAAAGTCAAAATTAATAGCGAAATTTAATTTTAAATTTTAAATTTTTGTAACTTCCATCCAGGGTGGCGAGACCGTTTTATATTAATTTTATATTAAAATAAAAAATCTACCAATATTAAATATCAATCATTAATTGAGTAGTGGAGATTAAATTAACCAATATCAATATCAAATCGTCCTGCTGGAATGTGGTGGGGGTCGATCCGATTTGCTCTCGGGTTCGATTCCTGCCTACGTCAAATAGGGTGTTGACCAGTGAAATGATTAAGAGCCCCAAGTAGCGAGCGCAGATTATTCCTACGTTGACAGCGTTGGGACACTGCGTGGGTCGCCCGCGAGGGTCCGATACCAAAAAAAATATCAAATCGTCCTCCGTTAAAAATAATTACTGTATCATATTTATCTAAAAATATTGTTTCAAAATAATTGTTGCTTTTCAATTTTAATTAATCTTTTACTAATATTACTTTTTAACTAATATTATGAGCATCACTCACAAAACATTATCATTTATTTTACATTTATGATGGTCACGCCATCTATCAATAAGGTTAATTACATAAATTTCTTTTTATATTTCTTTCTTTTACACTTTTTTCATAATATCCGTGAAATCCCAAAAAACATAAATTAAAATGAAACGAATGGAGTATTGTATTTTACAATAAATTTTAGTAGTCTATCGATAAAGATTTAGTTTATCTATGTGAAAAAACAATTTAGTTTATCTCTCATCCTAAATGTCATCTTAAATTTTAATTCAATAAAAATAAATTTTCAAGCGGCACACATATGAAGTCGCATTTTACAAAGAAAAGATAATCTAATCCCATCCAAACAAGATATTGATTGTTTTTGAATATCTAGCTTTATATGGGATTCTTTCGATAACTGGGAGTTTTTGAAAAAAGTCGATGACTGAGATTTTCTAAAATTGAAAATCAAACATGCTAACTATATATAAAAAAATGTCTGTAAAAAAATCTTCAGTCAATATCTAAAATAAAATATCTTACTGAATTTTATGAGGGATTTAATTTATACACACCATCTGTATATTTTACTGTAAAAAAACCATTAAATTGCATATTGCTATATATGAGTGTTCGCAGTGTAGTTTGGTTCAGTTTTGAGCCTAAAATCCATCTGAACCATAAGGTAAAAACATGCAATTTAGTTTGGTTCCGTTAACTATTTAAAAAAATCCAAACCAAATCAATGTGATTTCGATTGGTTCGATTTTTTGTAAGTGTTTACCGTGGATTTTGGTAAACACCGCTGGTCTCCAATTTGGTTAACTTGCAGGATCAACCAGTGAATCCTAAGACCATTTGTGTTTAGAGTTTTTACAGAATCGCTTGTGTTCTTGCTGTTTAACAATAAAAAGAAGAAAAGGAGAAGATATAATTGATTCCTTACGCGCGAAGCAATCAAGATATTTCAGGGAAGAAGGACTTGAATTGTAAAACACATAAAGGTAAAGAGAAAACAGAAGTAAATTGCATTAAAATGAAAGAGAATGGTACACAAGATCATACATTGTTCTCTGACTCGTTTTTCTCTTGAATGCGGAAGTTAGAGCGTGAGAAGTAAAATATGAAATTGTGACCCTTGTTTCTTCTCAGAAACTACTATTTATACAAAGGAAAAGAGGGGGGGAAACTAAACTAAGTAACTGCCTAGAAATTTGAAAATTAATAACTGCTACTCCTACTTTCGACAAGAACCGCTTCATCACGCTTCGACCAACTGCTAGTTCTTCAGCGCATAACTGCTCTGTTTTCTGTCTGTCGAAAGCTTGTGTCCGTTTTCCTCTTTCTTGCTTTTGCTTCCCCGGAAGCTTGTCGAATTTACCCTGCGCATGACCATTTTCTCTGTCGAAATACTTTGGTCTTTGTCGAAATATAAGTCAAGCCTTGTTGACCATTTTCAATGAAGCCTGTCGAAATTACAGGCTAACAAATTGCCCCCCAAAAATGTCTTTTTCGACCGAGCTTGAGGTGGAAGAAGAGAAAGAACATTTTTGAATTCACCATCGAAATAGACTTTGCACTTGAGTAGAATAGCTGTATACTTGATGTCACCACTGTTAAGTGTTGTTGACGTTACTCCTATATTGGTGTACCACGTGGCCTTCAACGTTCTGCTTATAATTCTGACAATGCTCATATGGCAATCACAACTTCTTTTGAATGCCACGTACTTACGCTTTCTTTATCTTTATTCTAGCGTTATTTTAACTTCTTGCAATGTTGGCTTATACTTTTTCAAGTATTTGCCATTTATACGCAAAATTCTTTCATCAGCGCCAATCTCTTTGACCTCATATGCGCCGTTTGAATAAACTTGTAAAATTTTAAATGGTCCTTCCCAACTTGGGGACCATTTACCTAGGACTCTATCTTTTCGATCCATAGGTAAAATGACTTTCCAAACTAAGTCTCCCACGTCGCAAGTCTTCAATTTGACTTTCTTATTGTACACCTTAGCTACTCTTTCCTTTTGTCTTGTGAGCACATCTAATGCATTTAACCTGTCCTCATCTAGATCAACCAATTCATCCAGCATCATACTCCAATAATGATCAGATGGGATTTCAAATTGTCTTTGAATCCTAATTGATTGAAAACAAATTTCTGCTGGTAATACTGCATCATGCCCAAAAACAAGTTTAAAAGGAGTATTATTAATTGACTCTTTGGGAGATGTTCGACACGCCCATAAAATTTGGTTAAGTGTCTTATGCCAATTCTTGGGTTTTTGCCCAACATGTTTTTTAATCAAACTAATGGTAATTTTATTGGCTGCTTCAACTTGACCATTTGCTTGAGCGTAGTATGGCGTCGAACTCAACAATTTATAATCATTTTCAGCAGCGAATTCGACCATTTTCTGACCAATAAAAATCGAACCTTGGTCTGTGGTGATAGTTTCAGGCACACCGAATCTATACAATATATGGTCTTGAATAAAACTAATTACTGCCTCTTGATTAACATTATTTAAAGGAATAGCTTCCACCCACTTAGTGAAATAATCTATCCCTACCAATATGAAACGATGGCCTTTCGACGAGTTTGGCTTAATTTCGCCAATTATATCCAAAGCCCATCCTCTAAATGGCCAAGGTTTCACGATAGAATGTAATTCATTTGCAGGCACATGTTGTATCCCTGCATGCTTTTGACATTCTTGGCATCCTTTGGCAAACTCTATGCAATCTTTTAACATGGTTGGCCAATAAACACCTTGTCGAAAAAGAAGCCATTTCATCTTATGGCCTACTTGGTGAGCCCCACACGTTCCACTGTGAACATTGGATATTGCCAAGTACGCCTCATTTTCGCTAAGACATTTGAGTAAAACTCCCTCAGGGGTTTTCTTAAACAACTCATTTCCCATAATCACATAACTTAAGGCTCTATACTTGATCTTTCTATCAGTCATCCCTGTGGGACTCTCCAAGTAATTAACAATTTGTCTTCGCCAATCATCATTTGACAAATTGTTGATGGCAAAAACTTCGAACACGTTGTCACAATACCCTTTGTCAAAAACTTCAAAAGTTTCATTTCCATTAAAAATTTCATTTGGCTTAGGACTTGAGGCTAAAGATTCGGCCTCTGCCCCCTCAAGTTTTTGCCTTGACAAAGTTTCTAGTGACATGTCCGTCGAAATTAGTTTGTTTTCAATTTCGATTAGCTCCGTTAAGTTTTCTTTCGAAACTTTATAACCTGAAGCTAGCTGTGCCAAATCATTCGCCTCTTGATTTGCAATACGAGGTACATGCTCGATTTTAACGTGATCAAAACGTTTCAATAATGCATTGGCAGCAATAAAGTAAGTAATCAAATTTTCCCTTATGCACTTGTATTCTTTTGTTAATTGCTTGATTACTAATTCAGAATCACCTCTTATTTCGACCTGCTTTGCCCCCAAGTTTAACACAATTTCGAGTCCTGCTATTAAGGCTTCGTATTCCGCCTCATTGTTGGAGCAACTTTCTTCGATTTTATACTTGTATTTGGTTGGTATTTCTGTTGGTGAAATGATTAACATTCCTACACCTGTACCATGTTTGTGGCTTGAGCCATCGAAATATAGCCTCCAAGGTCGAAGGTGAACACAATCAATTGCTAATTTGACCACTGAATGGTCTGCAATAAAATCTGCCACTACCTGGCCTTTAATAGCCTTTAGTGGTTGAAATGTCAATGAATATTCGGATAAAGCTAATGCCCATTTACCTATTCTGCTATGCAAAATTGGTTTCGATAACATATGTTTAATTATATCAAAATGAGAATAAACATAAACATCAACAGGCTTTATATATTGCTTTAACTTTGTACATGAGAAATACAAACACAAACACAGTTTTTCAATAGGATGATATCTGGTTTCAGCATCATTCAAAACCCTACTGAGGTAATATATGGCTCTTTCGACTCCATTTTCATCCTCTTGTGCTAACATACTACCCATTGACATTTCTGATGCAGCTATAAACAATTTCATTGTTCTATTTCTAATTGGAGACAATAAAATTGGTGGTTTCATCAGGTAGGCTTTGATTCTGTTGAAAGCTTGTTGGTGGCATGGCTCCCACTTGAAAACATCTTCCTTCTTCAGTCGAAGTAATGGCGAAAATACTTGAGTCTTGCCACTTAGATTTGATATAAATCTTCTCAGGAAATTAATCTTTCCTAGTAAAGACTGCAATTCTTTCTTTGTCGAAGGAGGTTGTGTTTCTATGATAGCCTTCGTCTTATTTTGATTTATCTCAATGCCTTTTTTGTGCACGACAAAGCCTAAGAAATCACCTGGCAGTTCTGATGAACTTGCTCTTTAGTAACCTTTCGATCTCTGTTTTGATTTTCGACATGATTTCTGGTGCAAATCTCCTTGGGGTTTGTTTCACAGGCTTCTTATCTGGTCAAATAGGTAGCTTCAACTCAACCACTTCTCTTTTTAAACCTGGCATTTCATTGTAGTCCCAAGCAAAACAGTCTTTGTACTCTTTCAGCAATTTGACTATCTGCACCTTGAAGTCTTTATTGACTTTTGCACTGATATATGTTGGTCTTCTTACACTTCCATCTCCCAAATCTATTTCTTCTAAGGGATCTTGTGCTTGTATCTTCTTGATCGAACCCATTGGATCTTTCTCAAATCCTAATGGTTCATCATCGTAGACACCGTCTAGTATAGGTGATTCGACCATAATTTCTTTGTTACTATCATTTGTGGTTAAAGCAACCATGTGATACAACTCAGCTTCGAGAATTGCTTTTTCTTTATTTTCGGCCACATAGGCCGTAATTCTTTCCCATGTACTGGGTTTTATCATCATCAATCATCCCAACCAGAAGGCTTAACAAAGCCTCTTGGTCTATTCTCCTCATCAATGACTTCCCTTTCCCAAATGAAACCATAATTTGGGTGAAGATTAACAGAGGAGAAGACATTGTCTTGCTCAATGAACCCAGCATTGGAAGAAGAGCATGGAGAGATATTTGCCAATTGCTTGTCGAAGGTCTTCTTGGTGATCGTATTCACTTCAGCCTTGAAATAACTTTGGTCACCTTCAATGTTTTCAACCAACCCATCTTCTCTCCAAATAATGAGCCTTTGGTGCACAGTTGAAGGGATTGCCCCCACTCCATGTATCCATTCTCTTCCAAGCAACAAGTTGTAGTTTGCCTTGGAGGGTATTACCAAAAACAAAGTTGGCCTTTTGATGCTACCTACTGCTAATTCGACTTCAATGGCTCCAAGTGAATGGCCAGTTTTGCCTTCATAATTAGTGAGAACCACATTATGTGGCCTCAAATCAGTGTCACATTTGCCAATTCTTCTTAGCTAATGTTGAGGCATCAAATTCACAGCAGCTGTTGTGTGAAAACAATATGTGCAAGTATACACAATCGTAACAAGTAATAAAGAGTAAGTAGAGATCGTTCCCACGAGGATTGTTGAGTTCTTTTCTATATTTAATTAGCAAGTAAGCTAGTAAGTAAAACAAAGTAAAATAACAAGTTGTAGAACTTAGTTTTATCAACAAACAGTAATTAAGATAAATGATTAGTAGAAATCCAGAATGAGAGTAAGTTGGGAATGCTTTCACTATGCAAATTCATAATAATGCTCAAAATGCTATGCTAAGTGCTGCAGCACTAGGTGCTGCCACAATTGTGCATTATGTCTAATGCTTAACACTAGGCTTTAGTCGCCCCAAATTATGTCTAATTCGGAAGAGATTATTTCCCTAGGCTACTGGAGAACAAGCAGCATTACACCTAAGTGTTTTACCTCATGGCTTATGCCTCTCCTATGTCTAGGACTCAAGCAAGGAACAACTATATGTCTATAGTGCAACATACCATGTTATCTTGTGAGATATATATATACAAACCATGTCTGTGAATGTATATCTACTTAGATTAGACGGCCAATCCTAATCTAAGATGGAAATAGTAAAAACACACAAGATAAAGCACTCAACACAATAACATAAGCATCAAGAACATTAAGACTTCATTACATAGATCTAAACATCCCAACTAAGAGTATTTAGCTCATGATGAGCAAACAACACAAGAAATACAACTCAAACATAAATGTTAAAGCCATAATACCGAAAATACAAGGAAGAAAGATACTAAGAAGAGGTAGACTGAAGATTGGCTCCAAGAACAGTAGCATGGAGGTTCAGATCAGCTCCCAAATCCACGAAAATCTCCAAGTAAATCAACTCGTGTATTGCTGCAGCATCACTCCCAGCAACAGAATTTCTACCTTTTATTGTGAAAATGGAGCTTGGAACGAAAATGGAGAGAAAGGCTATGTCTAACCCTAGCCTCCTTTCTGAACCAGCCTCCTAAATGAGGAAGATGAGCTCCCTTTTATAGAGCTAGGGTTTAGTGATTAAAGAAATGTCATTTGGAGGCTCTTTTTGTCCTTATGTGTGCCTAGGAGTACAAGTGACCACATCGATGGAATATTCTTGGCATAACAGTACCCATTCACTGCTACAGGACGTGCCTGTCCTTTTTGACAGCTAGCAGGCGCTGAAATCCGTGTGACAACATTTTCTCTCTCATTTGTCGCAGAAATGCAATGCTGCGGCACCTATTGCTGCAGCAATGAAGTACACACATAAAAGCACAAAATGGGGCACCAAAGTGCCAAATGACTCCAAACCATAATTAAATCTTCTTTTACACTAAACAACATATTTTAACTAATTAAAGACAATATTACTTTAGAACTCACAACAATTTAAGCTAAGAAAGCATAAATAACTCTATATAAAATAGAGGTATCAGCAGCACCACCATCAACAAGGACCTTGTTGATTCCTACATTGTTGACCTTGGCTTGAATGAACAATGGCTTGAGGTGATTCATCATGCCACAATCTGGCCTTTCAAAGACAGCATGTTGCTGTTCGATGCAGCCATTCTTCAACACATAGTAGCATATTGGCTGGTAAGCCATACCTTCGTCGAATTCTTCTTCGACCTCATTGACTTCAGACACCACATCATATTCAATTGGTAAAATTGAAACGACACCACATAGCACGTCGAAGTCATGCTCAGAATCAGCAAAAGAAGAGTTCAATTCCTCTTCCAACTTGAGATCTTCTTCTTTGAAGCCTTTCTTTATCTCAGCCAAAGAAATGAAGATTCTTTCAGTGGTTGGTTTCCTAACCACTTCAGTTGAAGGTAAAACTATTTCTTTACCTTTCTTGCTCTTGGGAATTGCTACTTTGCCTGTAGCAACAGCATCAACTTTCTTTTGGCGTTGAAATCTTCGCCATTGAGTCCTTGTCATAGGATTCTTTCCATTGTAGTTGTTGTTGTAGGCATACTTCTTATTTCCAGTTGCCTTGTTTTGGTTAACATCACTTGTGTTACCTTCGACCAGTTTAGGTGGCCTAATTCGATGGATAGCATTGCCCCCAGTGTGGTATATGGCTTTGCCTCTTCCACCAGAATGTACCCACTTTTCGACAGGAGTACCAGAAGGAGGAACATAAGTACTCAGCTTTCCTCTTCCAGGAGTTTTGGTCGAAGTAACCATGTAGGGAATTCTCCTATCCGCAAAATCAAACTTAGGCCTTTTATCCACCCATTTACCTTTGCGCTTCATTTGAGGCTTGAACTCTTCAAGTTCTTTAGCAGCCTCCTTGTCAAAAACAGCACTGCACCTTGGGCACAGCATCACTTCTGAGTTGCTTAGCTTGCAACGATTGAGGAAATCAACCAATTCCTCTTCAGCTTTTGGGTACACTGCTTTCACTTTGTCATCTTCTTGGCCTTCAGTGACCATTTCGACATCTATCTTTGAAATTGGTGAAGTTCTCTTAATGTGAGCCTTACTAGGCCCGGTTCCAGAAGCTTCGACCATATTGATGCTAACTTCAGTGTATAATGCCTCGACTTCAGGCAAGGGATCAGCATCAATCTTCATTGGCGCTTTTGGTTTTTCACCAAATTTGAGCCTTCCTTCATTTAGCGCTTTCTGCACCAAATCCCTGAAAAGAACACAATGAGAGGTATTATGACCCAAAAAATTATGGTATTTGCAAAAACCTCTTTTCTGTCTTTGTTCTAATGGTGGTGTTTTTAGCCCTTTAGGAACTAGAATTTGACCATCCTTAACTAACAAGTCAAATATTTCGTCACATTTAGAAACATCAAATGTATAAGTTTTTGCAACAAATTTGTCGTTTTTAGGTTCGACAGGATTTTTACCATTTGAAGGTTTCAGCAATTTACAAGTATATGGAGGTCCTGGCTTTAATTCGGCAACATTGACCTCCTCTTCGACTTCCTCGTAAGAGATGTCGTACTCTTGTTCCTCATTTTGAATTTCGACATAGGCAATTTTGTCTTTTTTATTGTTATGAAACCTACTAGTTCTAGATTTCTCAGCTTTTAGCCTTTCGACTTGCCTTACTCTATTGGCCAATTGGGCCATATCTCTTAAATGTTGAGTGTCTAGTTTTTTCCTAATAGAATAATCTAGACCACCAGCAGCCATTTCGACTAACTCATGTTCCAGCACTTGGGTAAAGCACCTTGCTTTGAGAAGTCTAAATCTGTTGAGATAGTCATCAACAGTCTCAGCCATTTTGCGTCGAACACTGGCCAATTCTTTGAGACTAATTTTACATTGTCCCATGTAGAATTGCTCGTGAAAAGTTTTTTCTAACTGGTTCCAATTAAACATAGAGTGAGGGGGTAGTGTAGTAAACCAAGTAAAAGCATTTTTTGTTAGAGAATTAGGGAAAAATTTCATTCTTAAATTCTCATTTTGGGCTAAATCCCCAGCCTCAGTTAAATAACGAGCAATGTGTTCGACGGTGGATTCACTAGTTTCTCCACCAAATTTAGTGAATTTCGGGACTTTCCAACCCCTTGGCAATTCACTTTGCAAAATATATTCTGATAATGGCGACACGAAATTTGGCCTGTGCATTCCTATATTAAGGCCATTCTGGGCTAAAATTGTTTCGACAAGATTAGCTATATTGTTCTGCGCTCCAAAATTGTTTTGTTGCACTTGCCTGACTACTTCATCAGCATTTTGATTTCTATTTACTAACACTATATCAGGCTCGTTTTCAACCATCCCCTGCAAGGGTTGTTCAACAACTTGTGCTTGTGCCTGATTTCTAGGCAATTCAATGTTAGGCCTTTCTAAGGGGATTTCCACATGCCTCAAAGGTTGTACTTGGGGTATTGGCTGATTCTGCATTCTTGGAGTGCCAAAGAAATCTGCAATTCGACCCATTTGAGTTGCCAATGCTTGGTAACTGTTATTGGTATCACGTATCAAAGGGTTGAATACTGTACCAATTTGCTGGGTTAACATATTAACCATATCATGATTAGCATCATCTATTTGTTGCCTCAAAGCCAACAAAGATGCTGTGGTTAATGAGGGTTGGGCATTTCGACCATAAATGCCCTCTTGAGAGGCATGCATAGGGGAGAAACCACCATTCATTATGTTATCTGCACACGTTGATGAATTGGTTTGCAAGCCTACCATCATGCCAGTTGGCATACCATAAGGGAGATGTCGACCAACTATAGGCATGCTAAATGGGATATGACCACTAGTCATATATGGGTTAGACGTTCCCATTGTTTGTGGCATAGAAGCCATTTCATTAGGCTGTGTGGTCACCGTGGTGGCCATTGTTGGTAAAGGATTAAGCACAGGAGATGTAACTGCGATCATGCCTGTCGAAGGCATTGGAGCAGTTATTCCCATAGCGGTTACTGGATTTGCGTCATTGACAGACGCATTCTCAGGGCCACTCTGTGCGTTCGAAAAACTTGGGCCAGAACGTAACATCTTTGACAAAGATTTACCACTCCTCAGGCGCATAAACAATTATATTCCAAGATTCTGTTAACTAACACTCTAATACTTCGACACAAATGTCCCACCGGGCGTGCCAATTTGTTTACCGTGGATTTTGGTAAACACCGCTGGTCTCCAATTTGGTTAACTTGCAGGATCAACCAGTGAATCCTAAGACCATTTGTGTTTAGAGTTTTTACAGAATCGCTTGTGTTCTTGCTGTTTAACAATAAAAAGAAGAAAAGAAGAAGATATAATTGATTCCTTACGCGCGAAGCAATCAAGATATTTCAGGGAAGAAGGACTTGAATTGTAAAACACATAAAGGTAAAGAGAAAACAGAAGTAAATTGCATTAAAATGAAAGAGAATGGTACACAAGATCATACATTGTTCTCTGACTCGTTTTTCTCTTGAATGCGGAAGTTAGAGCGTGAGAAGTAAAATATGAAATTGTGACCCTTGTTTCTTCTCAGAAACTACTATTTATACAAAGGAAAAGAGGGGGAAAAACTAAACTAAGTAACTGCCTAGAAATTTGAAAATTAATAACTGCTACTCCTACTTTCGACAAGAACCGCTTCATCACGCTTCGACCAACTGCTAGTTCTTCAGCGCATAACTGCTCTGTTTTCTGTCTGTCGAAAGCTTGTGTCCATTTTCCTCTTTCTTGCTTTTGCTTCCCCGGAAGCTTGTCGAATTTACCCTGCGCATGACCATTTTCTCTGTCGAAATACTTTGGTCTTTGTCGAAATATAAGTCAAGCCTTGTTGACCATTTTCAATGAAGCCTGTCGAAATTACAGGCTAACAGTAAGACAAAAGATAATTTATAATAGAATTAAAATTAACGAAATTAATTCTAAATATAAATATTACTACTTTTGTTATCTAAAAGAAATTTTATTAATACCATCTAAAGGAGTGATAAGGCATTTGAGTTCACATGATTTGTAATATTCGAATCAAATCAACTCTACAAATTATTACACAAACATATAAACTATAACCGAATAATTTTGCCCATTAAAGGGTCTCTAATTCTAGAGTGAGAACAGTGAGACACTAGGGTGTGGGCAGCGAGCTGGCTGTAAGTCAGTCAAAGAAACAAGGAAATTGAACTCGGACGGGCTAGTGAGTTAGACAATTATAAGTACCTTATGTGTCACTCATTAAACTCATATCGTCATGTGGCGATATGGGTGTTTGCCCTCATTTTTTCCTTGAATTCATTCTCTATCCTCTTTAAATCAAAAGAACCAATTTTAAATATCTATTTTTAATGTCATTTTACATTCATCAGTTAGTTTAACCGCTAGTTTTACCAAACGCGCGATTTGTTATCCACCTATCCACTAGCCATTAATTTATTCATTATGGGCTATTTTTACAAAAAAGAGCACAATTATTTGTATCTATATTAACATTATTTTAATAAGGGTTTTTTTTTACCCCCACCTCTTGCCTCCATATCCCACAAGAATTTTTAGACGAAAATACCCCTGCCTAAAATAAACTCACTCGGATTTACCTAGAGGGGGGATAAATTCGATTTGTTAATTTTTAAAGTCGAATGTATCTAGTGGGGGTACATGGATAGATACATCCGACTTTAAAAATAACAAATCGGATTTACTTAGGGGGGATAAATCCGATTTGTTAATTTTCAAAGTCGGATTTACCTAGTGGGTATATAAATCCGAATTCCCCAAAAAAAGAAAATCGGATTTACCCCCTATGGTAAATCCGATGTTGTTATTAAAAAATTTGTTTTTTATTTAAATTTTTAAAAAAGTTATAAAAACGCTACTAAAAATTCGTTAAAGAGTTCAAACTAATCAAAAAATTATAAAAACACCACTAAAAATCTAATAAAACCAAAATAAGGCTATGCAAATTTTTTTAGATTTTTTGGAGACTGTGAAAAATTAAAAAAAAATTAAAAAAATAGTAAACAATAGAATTTGGGATTTTGAGCCCCTATCCTGAAAGAAGTCCCTTTTTGGAGGCTATAAATAATTTAGGCTAAAAAATCGGTTTTTCGCCATTAAAAAATCGGTGTATTAATCCTTGATTTTTTTCGGATTTAATGGCCGTGGTTTCATTACAATCGGAGTAGGTTGGCCGAAACCGATTTTTTAGCCTAAATTATTCGCTCGACGTATAACATCGTCACGTGTTAACGAACTACGCCCTAAATAGAACAAAAAAACACCCGATATTCATATTATTCATATCTAAGTTATTTTTCTAAAAAAATATTATTTTAATTCTTTAAATGATTTATTTATTTATTATTTGGATAAAAAATCAGATTTACCTATGGGTGGGGGTACATCTGATTTCCAAATCGGATTTACTCCCACCTTAGCTAAATCTGATTTTAATTTTTTAAAATTTTTAGGGGAAAATCGGATTTACCAAAATCCGATTTCCAATTTTTTAACTGGGGATATGTTGGGGTTTTATGAATGGTATTTTGCTCTTTTCGCAGGTGCGTGGGGATATGGAGGGAAGATGTGGGGTACAAAAAAAACCCTTTTAATAGTTACTTTTTTAATGAATAAATATCAATTCTTAAAAAATGAAACTAGCACAACTCCAAAGTACCACTTAAAAAGTTGGTAGAGGTCTCTTCCACCTTAACTATTAAGGTCTTAGGTTCGAATCTAGCCTTGGACATGCAGTAGTGTTATCGGCAGCCTATTATAATATTATCTGATACAAGATATTAATCTCTGTAGTTTCGCTCACATGATACTCAGTTTATAAAAAAAAGACTACCACTTACGCACAAAAAACACTTTAAACTTCAATTTGGCAAGTTCGTAATCATAGGCAAGTTACACGCAGCACGTGTTCTTCCAACTATCGTGTCATGTGCGTCTCTATCATTGTCATTCTACCGTTTCGCACGCCTACAATTAGTTCCAAACAACCAAATTTCTCTGTCCTTTTGATATATATGCGGCTTGTCACATGCCGCGCGGAACTCCCTATTTTTATTTTTTGTTTTCAGTTTTTTTTTCTTTTTTGTTTCTTTCTTTTTTCTTTTCTTCTTTTTTTATTTTAATTTTTTGTACAGCTTTTTTTGTTTTTGCTTCTTTTATATTTTGAAGAGTACTTTACAGTCTCGAGAAAAATTAGATGTTTAAATATGTAAATTTTAGTCTTCAATAATTGATTCATTAAAAAAGTAATTAATTTCATGAAAAATTAGGTAAAGTAAGATGTTAAAAAGTGTGTTTTTGTGTACTTGATGGTATAAAAAAACTATTTTGTAACGAAATACATAAAGTGAAATGTCAAGTTTTATGTTTTGAAGTACTTTGGGATTCAAAGAAATTTAACTCTTCAAAGAAGTTTTTTCGTAAATAAACGGTAAGGTAACAATGTATTTTGGGGTACTTTAGGGTCCCGAAAATTTTTTAGATGTTCAAGTACACGAAGTTCGATCCTCAATAACTTTTTCTTTTTAATTTTATAATTCTTATTTAATTTATATTTTAATTTAATTTTGGTTTACAAAAATTTCAGTCACATTTACAACACATCCCTCAACCGTACTCTTTCAACTTTCTTTAGATGCTTCTAATTTACTGGTAATTTCCATTCAACTCAGTACGATTCCATGTGTTTCACTTTCTATTTGTGTTTTCTTCTTTATTTTGGTCATTTCGCACCAAACGGGTATTTAAACCATTCTTTAATTGGTTTTTATATTTTTATATTTTTATCTTTCTTTATAATTCGAGTACAACGTTACTACATTGACTCCTGAGAGAACTTCAGCCATATTACATAGAACCTTCCTCATCTTCTTATTTTGGGATACTTTAGGGTCCCGAAATTTTTTAAAATGTTTAAATATGTGAAGTTTGTTCCTCAATGACCTTTTGTTTTTAATTTTATAATCTTATTATTTAATTTAATTTTTAGTTACATAAACTTTAGTCACATTTACAATAGGTCTCTCAATCGTACTCTTTCAACTTTCTATAGGTGTTTCTATTTTATTTGTAATTTCCATCCAACCCTACACGATACCACGTGTTTCACTTTCTATTTGTGTTTTCTTCTATGTTTTGGTCATTTCGCACGAACAGGTATTTAAACCATTCTTTAGTTAGTGTTTATATTTTTATCTTTCTTTAAAATTCGAGTACAACATTGCTGCATTGACTCCTGTGGGAACTTCAGTCACATTTACAGTACAACCTTCATGATCTTCTTTCAACGGGAAATTCAGTAGCATTTACAATAAAATCTCCAAAATCTTTTTCAATTTTGTATAACTACTCATATTTTATCATGGGTTTCCTTCAACCATGCTTGGTATCCAGCGTGTTTCACTTTTTAATTGTGTTGTCTTTTTTTTCTAATTATGGATTAATTATTTTTATTTACATTTGATGAATGTGGATTATGTTATTAAATTTTTTTAGACTTTTTTCTTCTTATTTTATCAAAGGTTAATGTTTTTTTTAAAATTTATAATCTTTTTATTAAAATTTATATTTATAATTTAATTTTTATTCACAGTTATTAGATTTTATATTTTGCAGACTAACACCATTTGCCCAATGGCATAGGTTACCCTGGGTCCTGGGAGTCGATCCCGTGCTCCTGATTTTGATTCTAACAGTTGACAAACTCAGTGTTGACCAGTGCAAAATTTGCATTCAAGCACAATGAGATATTAGTCTTTCGAAAAGATTTAATTAGTCGATATACGATAGAATTTTTGCTCAATTTTTTAACTTTAGCTTTTTTCCATTTTTCTTTTTTTTTTTGTTTTGTCCTCTTTTTTATTTTAATATTTTCCATTTTTTCCTTTTTAATATTTTAACGAGTACTCTATGGTCTCGAAAATTTTTAGATGTTTAAATATGTGGATTTTGTTTTTCAATTTTCGATTTGGTAAAAAAAAGATTTAATTTCATGACAAAATACATAAAATGAGATGCTAAATAGTGTCCTTTGGTATACGATGTTAACCAGTGTGGGTTGAGGCACTTTAGGATTCAGAAAAAAAATTAGCTGTTCAAACACCCGAAGATTTTTCCTCGTCAACTGGTTTGGTCAAAAAAAAAATAGCTTTGTGACAAAATAGGTCAAGTGTGATGCCAACATTGAATTTTGGGGTACTTTAGGGTCCAGAACAAATTTTATTTGTTCAGATACGTGAAGTTTGTTCCTCAACAACCTGTTTGACGAAAAATAAAAAAAGTACGTGACAAAATACGTATAATGTGATGCCAAACAATTTGTTGAGGTACTTTAGGATTCAATTTTTTTTACATGTTCGGATACAAAGCTCATTCCAAAAACCCGTTTGGTGGAAAAAATTTGTGGGCAAAATATGTAGTGCGATACTAAATAGTGTTTCTATGTGTTTCTATTTTATTCAAATATGCGAACTTCTTTCTTCAAAAATAGTTTCAACTTTGTATATGTGCTTCTATTTTATTGGTGGTTTTAAATCAAACTCTGCATGATACCTATACGTACGTGTTTCACTTTCTAATTATGTTGTCTTATTTTCTCTTTAATTATGTGTTAAGTTTTTATATTTACATTTGATAAATATAGATAACGTTATTAAAGTTTTTTAAACTTTTTCTTCTAATTGTCTGTGGATGTTCAATTTCAATGTATTTGTTGTTATTAATATTCTTTACATTTTTTTTCTTACCATCTATGGATCGATGTTGAATTTCAATGTCTTTGTTAATGTTTCTTTTTAATTTAATAATATTTTTATTTAATTTATAGTTTTTTAATTTATTTTTTATTTACGGGAATTTCGGCCACGTTTACAATTGATCCCCTCACCGCCCTCTTTCAACTTTCTATAGGTGATTCTATTTTATTTGTGGTTTTCATCTAACCCGATACCCATGTGTTTCACTTTCTATTTGTGTTGTCTTCTTTATTTTGGTCTTTTCGCATCAAACGGTATTAAAAACATACTTTAACTGGTGTTTAAATTTTTATCTTATTTCAACGGGAACTTCAGCCACATTTATAATACAACCTCCACATCTTCTTTCAACTTTGTATAACTGCTCCTATTTTATCATGAGTTTTCATACAAGCATGCATGATACCCACGTGTTTTAGTTTTTAATTGTGTTGTCTTCTTTTCTTTCTTATTATGGGTTAAGTTTTTAAATTTACATTTCATAAATATGGATTTTGTCAATATTCTTTTTAAATTTTATAATCTCCTTATTTAATTCATTTATAGCTATAATTTAATTTCAATCCACAATTATTTGACTATATATTTTACAAACCAACATCATTGGTCCACTACTTAAGCTACACTGGGACACAGGGTCAACTTAGTGCTCCCCAGTTTGATTATTGCAGTGGACAGAAAACTGTTGTCTTGAATGATTGGTTTATTAAAGAGGTTTTCCCCTTCCGGTTTTACTTTAATTTTGTTAACTAAAAATTAGTCAACCCCGTGCGTAGCACGGGTCAGGCGGCTAGTATTAGGAGTGATTGCAACTAGCAACGAGGTGCTTTTGTTGAAACAAATGTTGGAGAGACAATGGGAGGTCCATATAGAACACGTTTTCCGTGAAGTAAATGTTTTTGCTGATTACCTTGCCAAAATGGGGTCTAGAAGCAGCTCTGTTTTTGAGATTGTGGAAGACCCGCATACATGGATGCAACACCTCTTGTTGGTGGATGCTTTAGGGGCTGTTTTTTTGAAGGTTCTAGTACTTCCTTTTGTTGTTTTTCTTTTCTTTTCCGTTTTGTAACAAAAAAAAGAGTCTCTATAAGACTCTGGTTCTAATACTTATGCCTTGTTTGGCAAAAAAATAGTGGATAACGCACAAGCTAGCGGATATCGGATAAACTAGATTATAACGGATGAGCTTGTAGTGGATAGCTGATAGCAGATAAGCTAACGGATTGAATTTAAAGTGTTTGGTAAAACTAGCGATTGAATTAGCTTATGAATATAAAATGACATAAATGGACATTTGCAATTAATACTTCAAAAGGAGAGAGAATATTCATTCAATAGAGTATAAATGGGAAATTTAATTAAATAACAAGAGTAAAAATGAGAGAAAAAGTGAAACACTATAAAAGCTCTCTTTGGCAAAAAGTAGCGGCTAGCGGATAAGTTAGCGGATAGCAGATAAACTAACTTATAGCGGACGAGGTAGCGAATTGAATTTAAAGTGTTTGGTAAAATTAGTGGTTGAAGTGACTAATAAATATAAAATTGAGTAAATAGACATATGTAATTAATGCTTAAAAAGGAGAGAAGAATTCATTTAATGGAGGATAAATGAGAAATTTAATTAAAGTAGTGAAGGTAAAATCAAGAGGAAAAATGAAATTATTAGCTCAAACGCTACTTCAAGTAGCGTTTTAAAAAATGCTATAAGCTACTGAAAAAACGCTAAAAGTTTGTATTGGCAAACACCTGCAACTAGCGGATCCGTTATAAGTTAGCAGACGAACTTTGCCAAACTGAGTCAAACTATAAGTTCAAACGCTACTTCAAGTAGCGTTCAAAAACACTATAAACTAGTGAAAAAATGTTATAAGCTAATTGTGTCAAGCACTTACAAGTAGTTTATCCGCTATAAGGTAGCAGATTTGGTTTATCAAACAGAGCTTTACATTACGATTGTGCAAAATTTATGTAGGTTTCACTATTTTAGAAATAGAGCTCATTAATCTAGTGACAGTGTGACACTCACATAAATTTTATTCCATCATCGAGAGAATGTTGAAGAAATAGTATTTTTTTTTACAAAAATGTTGAAGAAATAGTATTAAAAATAATGTTGTTAGCACTTTTCATTATTTCCATTTTAAAACTAACTAGGTACTCATGTATACTATGAACAATTCTATAATTGAATCTAATTAACTGCTAAAATTAATTTGTATGTTTTATGAATTTAATTTTATAATATTATTAATATTTATCTATGAAAAATTTGAAGTATTCTATACACAAAATTAGGTTGTCTATATGAGTCATTTTCTATTTTTCATCGAGACGCCAAATTATATATATATATATATAAATAAACAAATTCTTACTGTGATAAATGAGAACTCTTAATTATAACTGTTAGGTTAAAATCAACGATTTAGATTACCAATAAAACTTATAATTGCATCTCACAGGTTAGGATTTATCAATATTAGAATTGATAAATCCTAATCTGAAAAATGCTTCAATTTAGAATCTATTTAGGATAGCTTATTATTAAAATTATCAGTTTAAAAATTATTATTTTTAAAATCAGTGATTTTTAGTATGCTATACAATCACAAAAAAACTTTACATTTTCTTAAAATATTTAGAAACTAATCTCTAAGTTATTTAATAACAAAATCAATTATTTTTAATACGTAACAAATGTACCCTAATCTAACTTTAAAATTGTATCAATTTTTTATACCAGCATGTATAAAATCTATTTTTTAAACTTGACCAAAGTTAAATGTATACCTGTGCATCGCACGGGTCATACGCACTAGTTTTATAATATTATTAGATATTTATCTATGAAAAATTTGAAGTATTCTATACACAAAATTAGGTTGTCTATATGAGTCATTTTCTATTTTTCATCGAGACGCCAAATTATATATATATATAAATAAACAAATTCTTACTGTGAAAAATGAGAACTCTTAATTATAGCTATTAGGTTAAAATCAACGATTTAGATTACCTGCTTAATTACTATTTTGATTATTATTATTATTTTTGTCGATTGTACATCGAAATATATAAGGCCGAACATATATTTGGCTTCACTTTAGAGATCGCACAAGTGAGTTCCAAAGTGAGTTTGACTCTTTCACCAAAACTCAATTTTATTAGTTTAGAATTGATTCTATTAGAAATAGAAATTGAAACTTTTAAGAAGACCTAGAATTGATTTTTATCGAATGTATTATCTTTTAAGAAGACCTGCATATCTACATGCTCTATAATTATCTTTTACTATATATAACTTTGTTACTTTTTAAATATTGTCATGATTGATTTTTATAAATTTATACTTAGAAGCAATATTCATCCAAAAAATATTAATTAATAAAATATTTTTTTATCGAATGTATCAAAATATAAATCACGTTATATTCTATTCACTTTTTAGTAACATCAATTTTTTCAAAGAGCTCATTTGTTACAATTTATTTTGAAGAGTAATAACTTTTTTTTATAAAAAATAATTTATTTTAGATGTTTTCCATCCATCTATTAGAGCTTTTCAAAAGAAATGAGAATCAAAAAAAATCTAAAAACTACTTCTAATGAGAATATATTTTGAGTAGTTTTTGCTAAAAAATCATTTTCTTAAAAATATCTAAAATATAACCTCTTACTATCAATTATTTACACTTTGTTCTCATTTTAAGACAATTTTTTGAAGATAAGTGATTTCCAAAACATAAAAAACTTCTCATTTTCTTAAAAAATCTAAAATATAACCTCTAAATTACTTAACAACAAAAAAAAAAATTATTTTTTAATGGATAAGCCCAAAATGGATAACGGTGGAAGGTTATACTTTGGGCAGATGCAGGGACAAAAATGGTTTTTGATGTTCCCCCCAGAGTAAAATAGCAGGTACTGTTTTTCATGTGTTACTTGCCCGAGGCGAGGTCCTTCCGTTGGCTTCTCCAACTCCAAGCTCCAAGTGGTTCATCCGTGTGCAGTCTGAAAGTGCGTTTCTAGATCCAATGCGATGCAACAATCAAAGACGGCGTCTAGCGGAGTAGCACGGCCAGCGTAGTGCACTTAGGGTTTCCCTCCACCGCATGCTGCACAATTCCCCCATTATACTTCTAATTCAACTCTATACAATTTAGGTATGCCTTTTTGTTCCTTCAGTTACGCCATGTAAAATTCTTTCTAGTGCTGCTTTGATTAGGCCGCCTCTGGATGCTACTAGCCTAGTGATTGATCCTCGTCCTTCTTATTGATATTATTGCTCACGCCTGTTTGTGGCAGCTAAGCTAATAATTGCTCTTCACTCTGTTTTGCCCCTAAAATGTCGGGCTTATTTAGGATAATGTCCGAAGAGGCTGGTTCCATGTTGGTAGTTTATGATGATCACTCTGACCAACACTCACTCTCTTTGGGCGATACAAGCAGCACTGAGGAGTCACCTGGAGAAACCAGACTTTCCTCCGAAACCACTAATGATGCTATTCCATACATTGGTCAAAGGTTTCCCACCCATGATGCAGCTTATGAATTCTATAGTGAATTTGCCAAGACTTGTGGCTTCTCAATTAGACGTCACCGGACAGAGGGAAAAGATGGTGTTGGGAAAGGACTTACTAGACGCTACTTTGTTTGTCACCGTGCTGGAAATACTCCTGTCAAAACATCAACAGAAAGTAAACCTCAAAGAAATAGAAAATCCTCCCGATGTGGCTGTCAGGCTTACATGCGTATAAGCAAAACAACAGAATTTGGAGCTCCAGAGTGGCGCGTGACTGGTTTTGCCAACCACCACAATCATGAACTTTTGGAACCAAACCAAGTTCGATTTCTTCCTGCATACAGAACTATCTCAGATGCTGACAAAAACCGAATCCTTATGTTTGCCAAAACCGGAATTTCTGTTCATCAGATGATGAGACTTATGGAGCTTGAGAAATGTGTGGAACCTGGATATTTGCCTTTTACTGAAAAGGATGTAAGGAATTTACTCCAAACATTTAGGAAATTAGATCCAGAAGAAGAAAGCCTAGATTTGTTAAGAATGTGCAGAAATATCAAGGAGAAAGATCCTAATTTTAAATTTGAGTACATGCTTGATGCAAACAACCGCTTAGAAAATATTGCCTGGTCATATGCCTCATCAATCCAGTTGTATGATATCTTTGGTGATGCCGTTGTATTTGATACAACCCATCGCCTTGCTGCATTCGACATGCCGCTAGGGATATGGGTTGGAATAAATAATTATGGAATGCCCTGCTTCTTTGGCTGTGTGCTGCTACGGGATGAAAGTGTCAAGTCATTTTCCTGGGCAGTAAAGGTAGTTAATGAAGAAGTTATCAGTATAATTGTTGTTGATTTTCTATTCAAAATGCGTTTTTCTTGGATTCTTTTTTTTGGTAATAATATACTAGCATTGCTTAGTGAAAAGTAGACTAAATGGAGTGACGACAAATATTATATGGGAGATTGGGTGGCTATACTGTCTAGAATATGCTAAATGGAAGCTAATATAAATCCCTGCCACTGCAAAGTGTTTCTTGTTGAGTAGTCTACACTTTGGTAAATATATGTAAGCACATTTTGTAATTTGTATTTTTCTTCTTTTTCCATTCCTATAAAATGGACAAGGTACTTCGATTGTGGATGATAATTTCTTTCTTTTTACCCACTCCCTCGTGGAAAGTTTAATAATTTTTTATTAAGTTTTCACAGTTATTTAATTTACACTGGTTTTTTTATTATTTTTCTTTTCTTTCTTTCTTTGGTTCACCTTCTTGGAAGGCTTTCTTAGGGTTTATGGATGGGAAGGCTCCACAGACTATTTTAACAGACCAAAATATATGTCTCAAAGAAGCACTATCTGCAGAAATGCCCACAACAAAACATGCTTTCTGCATATGGATGATAGTAGCAAAGTTTCCATCTTGGTTCAATGCTGTTCTAGGGGAACGTTATAATGAGTGGAAAGCTGAATTTTATAGACTTTATAATCTTGAGTCAGTTGAGGATTTTGAACTAGGCTGGAGGGAAATGGTCTGTTCTTTTGGGCTGCATTCCAATCGACACATGGTTAATTTGTATAGCTCGCGCCCACTTTGGGCATTGCCTTTTTTGAGAAGCCATTTTCTTGCGGGAATGACTACAACTGGTCAGTCAAAGTCTATTAATGCTTTCATTCAACGGTTTCTGAATGCACAGACCCGGCTTGCGCACTTTGTTGAACAGGTATTATATCTTTCTCTTTTGTTGTTTAGATATTGTTGAATTGGTTTTGATTAACATTTCATAGCGTAAGTTTCATCCTATTATTTGGAGAGAGAAAATCTGTATTGTTCTCTTAACCTGGGTTTGCACAATCAGGTAGCTGTTGCTGTGGATTTTAAAGATCAAACCGGAGAACAACAAACCATGCAGCAGAATCTCCAAAATGTTTGCCTCAAAACGGGAGCCCCTATGGAATCACACGCAGCCACAGTATTCACTCCGTTTGCCTTTTCAAAGCTTCAAGAACAACTTGTCTTGGCTGCACACTATGCATCTTTTTCAATTGAAGATGGCTTTCTTGTGAGGCACCACACAAAAGCTGAAGGTGGTCGTAAAGTTTATTGGTCCCCTCAAGAAGGAATTATAAGCTGCAGCTGTCACCAATTTGAATTTTCTGGAATTTTGTGTAGGCATTCTCTGAGAGTTCTTTCAACAGGAAATTGCTTTCAGATCCCAGATAGATATCTTCCCATCCGATGGCGTCGAATCAGCATCCCCCCTTCTAAGCTTCTTCAAAGTGTACCAAGCGACCATGCTGAAAGAGTGAAGTTATTACAAAATATGGTATCATCTCTAATTACAGAATCCTCTAAGTCTACGGACCGATTAGAGATTGCAACAGAACAAGTTTCCATCCTTCTGTCTCGCATAAGGGAGCAACCAATTTCATTACAATGTGTCAGAGATATTTCTACCATTAATAGGAATCTCAAATGATTGAATTGGTGCTGCTGTGTGGTTCAATGAATGGGAGGTGCTGTAAAATGTAGTTTTCCCGGGGGGGATCCTTCTGCGATGAGTTTTGCCGGGGGGGGATTCTTCTGCGATGAGAATGGCATACGCCAAATTACATTGTATTACAAGGACTAGGTTCTGTACAAATGTATAGGAATTCTGTTCATTATTTGCTGTCTATCTGCCGTTGTTCAATATTAGTGGAAACAGTGCTTGTAGTCGGGATTTCGAGATTTTCCCGTGTTTGGTAAAATTTGTAGTTGAACTAGCTGATAAATGTAAAATGACACGTTTAATTAATGATTTGATTTATTTAATCAATATAAAATATGTATAAATTATTTTACTTTAAATTCATGATAATTAAACTAACTATTAAGATATTTATAGATTAAACTTTTAAAATATTTGCTTGAAATTCTAATTTATTTACTTAAATTTCGTGAAAGTCTAATTTATTTATTACCAAATAATTATTTACAGAAAGTAAAAAGTAAAAAGGCTTTGACCAAAGAAAAAGGAAAGAAATAAAACGTACAAGCAACAAAGAAAAGATGCATGACATGTCTTTGTGTGAAAGACAATGAAGAACTTCACACAACAAAGAGAGACGGTAAAATTCAAAATTAGGGATGTAAAAAATGTTATTTTAGTTTATTGAGAACAAGGAAGAAATATTATAAAACTAATGAGGGTAAAAAGGACTAAAAAGATGGGACGCTATAAGCTATGAGCTCAAACACTACTTAAAGTAGCTTGCCAAATAGGTCTAACTTTTTTCATCGGCTATCCGCTAGTTAAATCTGCTATAAGCTAGAAGATCTGACTTGCCAAACAGAGCATTCGTCTTTGAGAGTTCACATACTGATAATACAACAAAAGACAATTGTTATGTTCAAACCTACGATAATTTGAAAGGTGATTGTTATTTGGCTTAAAGGTATGTTTCGTCCCTGCAAATATCACAATCATCCAGTTTCGTCCTTGCAAAAAAAAAGTTTCAAAATTTACCTTACAAATACCAAGCGCTTCTAGTTTGGTCCCTGCTGTTAACTTTCCATCCAAAAAACTAACGGTTGCCACGTCATCAACCCATGTCATGTACCATTCATACCAACCCTTGTTGGTGAATTCATTAGTTTTATAGTATTTATGATTCAATTAACTAGTAATTTTTATTGTTAAGTATTAAATATATATTTCCTTAATAGGAAATACACTAGACGAATGGGTTGCAGTATGTAGCAGCTCTCTATCTTAATATCGTAAAAATAACATTCCTTATATATAGGAGTAATTTACTCATGCCTCTCGCTCGAATTACGTGCTAGTTTGCCTATAAATGTAATGAGTATTAATTAGACTAGAACAAACGTCTACCATATTCAATATTTTTTAGTTATCTCCTACTAAATCGCGCTCCATAGGAAATATATCTCATATAACACCTCTGATAATTCCATTGTTGTATTCGATACCTTCTTCTTTTTGCCAGCAATCTCCTTATTTTTCTTGAAGCAACCATAATAAAATAGGGTGGTGTGTTTTGTTCTGTTCAAGTTCCTTACCTTTGCATTCTGTTGTGAACTATCGTTACCTTCCATCATCTTTGAAATTAACTTCCAAAGATGATTGTGGAGGGGCATACAGGTACTTAAAATACATAGGCATTGGCCGCAATCGAACTCATCATAGTGTGTTTGTTTATCTTTGGAAGACGAGTCACACACGTTACAAGTCGTAGAATGTGAGATTGCAACATTGGATTCAAGTGCCTACACTAATACTATGTTCTCATGCAAGTAATGTACTTAGATTCTTTGATCTGGATATATCATTTTTAATTGGTTCTCTGGTTTAGTAAGTTGTGATCATCAACACATTCAGCCCTTCCTCTTATCGGAAAGTTGCTTTTGATATATTTATTTGTGTCCGAATAATCAAAGCTGTACTGTACATTTGATTTGAGTCCTCCTCTATCTACAATATAATATAATACAATACATCCTATCTGATAGTAATCCAATTATTCCCTGATGCAGCGTCTTCCAGTTGGCGCTCATCACAACAGAGTAGAGATGAGAAATCATCAAATTTTGGAACCTCCAAGTCAAAGACACTTGCGGGTGAGGAAGCTCCAGCAGCAGTAACAGATTGTGTTGTTAGAGAATTATTAAGAAATGGATGGGCGAGTAAGTTGTCGACGGTAGACCTCTTATTGGGGTCTCTCTCCAAACACCCCCTCAAGAAATCCAAACCCTCGTTGGAAAAATGTGGAGGAAATTGAGGTATGTCATCACCACGGGCAATCCTGAAGACAGCAACCATTGGATTTGAATTTGAAACTTGATGATCATGAACCCAGGGAGGCCTACCCGTAGCCATTTCAATAATTGTACACCCCAAAGACCATATATCTGCGGCATAATAATCCACTCTCTCATTATTATTTAGTACTTCGGGAGCCATCCAAAGAGGAGACCCATTTAAATTTGTTGTCAACTTCTTCTTCTTCTTCTTCAAGCGTTGTTGATCATGATCCTTTACCCTTTGGGCACATCCAAAATCCGCAAGCTTAACATTCCCAGACAATCCTAAGAGCACGTTCTTGCACTTGAGATCACAATGCACAATCCCGTGTCGGTGGAGATCCTTCAACCCATGCAAAATTTCTCTAGTATACAATCGAACAACCTCTTCATCTAATGACCCACCAAACTTGCTTGCCACGTCAGCCAAACTACCCCCCGCCATATACTCTATGAAAACATGCACACCTCCTAATTTGTCCTCCTCTGTCCCCAGACATCGCACTATATATGGTGATGAATTCTTCAATGTGTTTAGGATTTTCACCTCGTTATCCAGAGCCTCGCGTCCATCCCCTGAATGCGCTGATTTCACCACGAAAAGTCCACCCGTTGATTTGTTCATCGCCAGATGGACACTACCGAAAGATCCACATCCAACCATTTTACCCTTCACCCATTCTCTCTGTTTCATCCCAACCATACTGAAACACTTTTCTCTTGATCTTTCTTTATTTTAATCTTGATTGAGGAACCCTTTTTTCCCTGCAGAACACTAATTAAGCAAACAATTCGTACATCAAACAAGCCAATCAAACGTAACAAATGTTGAGTAGAGCGGTTTCCGAAAACTCGGAAAACCGCCCTTGGACCGAAATCCCTTTTCAACAAGTACGATTCAGCCTAACAAGCGCCTTCTGTTTTTTGTTTTTCAGATTTGCTTTGAACAAGAACAAGAAACTAATCCAAATACCAACTAACTTGTAATAGAAACGTTAAAGGGACGATTTTTGGCCGTTGGAGGTTGGTTATCCTTAATTCTCGGAACACACACACTCTCTTTCTTTCTTAGTTCTATACTAAAAATATAAGAAGAAGGAAATTAGTGAAATCTGCTTAATTTTCTTCCGTTCATATATATATATATATATATATATATATATATATATATATATATATATATATATATATATAAATAAATGAGTTTAATTTCTACCCACTATTGACCTAAAAAGTTTACCACAACCAATAACAATTCATGGTATAATTGATATATAAGGTGGTTAATAATTGACTAGCTTTTCTTAATGACGTGTCAACTTATAATCAGTAGATGATATAAAACATTTATACACAGATTGTGTATATAAATTAAATGCTAAACAAATAAAACTCTAGCTGGTGCAAAGATTTCTTACGCTACCAATCAATAAGAATTCATGATATGTTAATTTCGGATCAATTGCTAGTGTACAAAATATTAACTAAACTCTATAAACAAATACAGTTAATAAATCTCCCTTAATTATAACACATTTCTCCTCACAACACTAACAAATTAAATTAAGAGTGGTTTGAAAGGATAATACTAAATATGGATAGATTAATTGAAGTTTGTATGGAATTAAAACGACAAAAGTGAGTTCGTATGGAATTAAAAAGACAAAAGACATTCTCTGGACAGGATACCATAATATATGTACCCGAGACCGCGCGCACATGGGCAACAACTATAGTTCTTGTCCTCATACCCTCTAAGCACCCAAGTGTCTGTGTAACCACAGGCCACACATGCTACTCGTACTTTAACTGTGAAAAAAATTAATAGATAAGATAAAAAAAATATTACAATTCAATTAAGAAAGCGAGAATTTTTTCAAATTTACTTATTAAAATATTAAAAATGATAGTATTTAGTGAAATAAAAATATCAAAAATATTAGTAGTTAGGTACTTAGGTATATGTTTAATGGATTTATTTTTTAAAGTTGTATATGTACTTAAAATTGTAATAATAGTAACTTGTAATAAATGTTTATCATTAATTTTTTTTACCCAAATAAAGTTACTTCATTTCATTCCACACTAATCTAGAAATGCACCCCGACAATACATCATAGACGTGAGAACGAGCACCATCCGAAGCTACCCTTATAAGAGTGGGGTTGAGATTCTCTCTTTTTCTCAAAAATAAAATAAATAGATTGTCAATTCCCTTGAGTTTCTTAGGATGAATGCTAACAATGTTGCTCATTCCATTGCGAGAGTGGTATTGTTGTCTATTAGTCCTCATGAATAATACTCTAAAGTTCTCTTATGTATTGATGGTTTGATTATGAATGAAATGCACTAAGTGTTTATTGTCAAAAAAACTAAATATATAATAGACATTTATATATTTTAGACACTCAAAATTTAGGTAATTGACCATAAATGCAATGTATAAATTTTATACACTCGTAGATCTAGTATGTAATTTTATACACTCGTAGATCTAGTATGTATATCGTCGTCATAAATTCTATATTACTTCTATAATATCTACCATTATGTATATCTATCTTAAATGTTTATTATTATCTCTATGTTATGAGAACCTCTATAACTCAATCAAATCAAATAAAGGCTAATTGCATTTTTAGTCCTATATTTTTAACTTTGGTTTCACTTTGGTCCTTTATTTTTTTTCTCATTTTGGTCCCTCATCTTCCATTTCTATGTCATTTTGGTCCCTTTTTGGTATTTTACATCCATTAACTTAACAGACCTCACGCTGGCAGTTAACTGCTGCCGTGGCGTCTTAAGTGTTAGGGCTGAATTGGATTTCATTAAGTGATGTGGCAAATGGGGAATCAAATTGAAACTAAAGAAAAATACAAAGGACCAAATTGACATAAACCCAAGGACTTCCATCTTCATCTTCTTCCTCCAAACACCATCTCCAACTTCATCTTCTCCGGCAAGCCACCCCCACCTCTGGCGAGCCACCACCACAAATCAATCACTCATCACTTAATGAATTCCAAGTCAACCCTTAAGACGCCACCTCTTAGCAGTTAACTGCAAGTGTGGCGTTTGTTAAGTTAATGGATGGAAAAGATAAATGACCAAAGTGAAACCAAAGTCAAAAATAAATGACCAAAAGTGCAATTTAACCTAAAATAAATTGGGATCTCAAATGAAACGAACAACCTTTGTAATGAGTGTTTGCTGACTTTTCAGAATGCTATTTTGGCAGGATACGATGCATATGCGCAAAATTTTTGTTAGTTAAGTATTTCATTTGTCCCATATTATATGACTTTCTCGCCAAAAGAATTTGTCTCATAATACATGACATTTTAGAATATCAATGAAACATTAATGTTTCTTTTCATACCATACCCTTCATTATTTAATAATATATCTTCTCATAACTCTACTAATTTATCTTCCCAATGTCATTGATGAAAGTTAATTTGGTAAACTAACTCACAATTTATCTTTCTCATACAAAATTAACTAATTTTCTTAATTTGTGTGAAATGACCCAAAGTGACATATAATATGGGATAGAGGGAGTATACTTTAAGTAGTTCTAAATTCAAATATGTTTTTATCTGTGTGAGAGTGTTATACGACCTATTTAGATGGGCTTATTTTTGGCTTATTTGGGGTTATCTTATGATATAAGCTCTTATTCACCCGTTTGGGAAGGCATATCATAAGTGCTTATAGTTGGTCATAAGCTAACCATAGGTTGTGTCTACTTCTGCCGAAAGATATTGGAGGTAGTAAGTAAGTTGTCAATGCCAACCCCCTAAACCCAAATTGAGACATGGTCATACTTTTGCTTGGCGTCATGATTCACCATGATGTCAGATTTTTTATGCCTTGATAAGACATGTGAGTTAATATGGAAATGGGAAGGGGCTCAATAAGTTGATCGTTCCTTTTAGGATTTAACTCAACGACGTGCGTTGTCATTTGGGTGAATAGTGATTGTGTCCATTGTGGGAATCTCATGCTGAAACAATTATTCACATCATGAGGGATTATCATTTTTATAAAGCGGGGTGAAATCAATTTTTAGATTCTACTCTTGTGATTTCTTTAATGATCACTTGGAAGATTGGACCTAAAACAACTTACATACCAAGAAGCATGTTAATAGTATTCACTAGTTTCAGTGGCACCTTTTATTAGGTAATATGGTATGTAGTATTTGGAGATATAGAAATAGAAAGTCTTTTGATGGTGTGCATGTTGCTAGCAAAAGTTGTCAATCTTGCTTCTTTCCTTACGCAGTAAAGTGGCCACAATGTTTTTTTGTCACTCCTTGGGTTTAAACTTTAAACAGCTTGGCACACGGTTAGTTGGTTGGCCTCCCCCTTCCTGAGGTATTTGTTAAAGTTAATCAGTGACTTTGTGTCTAAATATGGTATGCTAGCTCCGGTGGAGTATTTAGGTCGATCAGGGAAATGGCTTATGGGATTTGCTCAGAGTGCTAGGATAGGTTTTGTACTGTGTGATGAACTTAACATGGCCTTGGAGTTTTAAGGATGTATGGATTGGTACTTATTTAAGGGAAGTTCTCTTGATTCTTTTATCGAGATGGGAGCCTAGCCATAGCCATCCTTCAATTTGCCTCTCTTGGACATCAAGTAGTAGGCAGTGGATGGACGTATTTTTTGCTAACATACAATAGCATTCCCCTTGTATATTGTATTTGTAGCATGTTACATGCAAATGTTGTCTCAAGAGTGCATCTCCCCCACTACATAAGTTGATTTATCCTTTGAGGCTCCTTATATGAATCTAATCTAATATCTATATAATCAAAAAACCCACACTTAAACTTCCTAATATAACCTCCATCACTAATTGACACCTGTTTTTTACTTATCAACAGAAAATCAGTTGAAGGTTAAACTGGTCTTTTGCCTTAGTCAATTGTTTTAAATCTGGTCTTTTCTGTTGACCACTTTTTTAAATTTAACTGAAACTTTTAGTCAGTTTGACGGGACAATTAGGCGCTTTGCAGATAAATCACTTCATCTTCTCTACCAGTCTCATCTTCCTTCTTCCTCCTTCTCCATTTCCTTCCATTCATTCTTTCTTCTCTCCCTCTGGTAGAGCTCCCTCACCCTCATTCCAAGCTTCAACGTGTTCCCTCCCATGGGTTCCAATAATTCGTTTTCTGCTTTTGAATAATGTAGCAAGTTTTGATTTCATTTTCTGCTTTTTTAGGTTTTTTACAGCTTTCAAGGAAAGGGGAAAAATATTGGAGGAGAAGGGAGCAACTTCTGAAAATTGTATTTCCTTTGTATAAGCCATAAAATGGTAAGATTTAATCCCTTTAAGCTGGTCTTCTCCCCTTCCGATCTCCATATTTCATTTTCTTTGATTTATTTACTGTGTTTTTGTACCACCAACCTTCACTACAATTGAACAAAATAAGGAAAAAAACCCTAGCACCAACAAAATTGGTCTTCTCCCATTTGCATCTTCTATCAATTTTTGGCAATTTATTTTGTTTTCTTAAGATTTTCAGACCCTACAGGGATGTATTTTCATGTATTGTCATTTGTTTCTACACGTAATTGACAAGAAGAACAACGGGTATGATGAAAGACATAAGCTTTGAAAACCAAAATTGAAGTTGTTCAAAAGATGGTGGTGGGTAAATTTTGTATTGATTTAGTCATCTCCACATTTATCAAAAGATGGTGGTGGGTAAATTTTGCATTTTTGAACCTTTTTTGTTGACTGCTGAAAAACCCCCTTCTTTTCTCCATCTTAAACCATTTACATTGTATGCTCAAAAAAGGAAATATGGTCCAAGTCTCGATTTTGTTTTTATTGAGAAAACTTTTAGTGTAACCTTTTAGTCAGAGTTACCAATTTAGTAATATTGGTCAAGTTTTAGGGATCTTAGACTTACTTAATCACATGCTTTCCCTTATGCTAATTGAGGATATACCGGAGCATTTAGATTGACAAATGATACTTTATTTGACAATGCAACGAGCTTTGGCTAACAATATGTGTTTGATAAAATGGAAGAAACAAAAATAGAAAGTTCATAACAAAGTCCACATTGCTGGAATTTTCTTTTAAAGAACACCGAGACATTAGCATCTAACATCTTCCATGTTTTATGTGGAGCTATATGCATGACAAGAAATTTTTTATGCATTTAATTAGCCAAAATTTGCTGTTGTACTTCCTTTTCTGTTTGACACTATAAGTTTGTATTCATGTAAATGTAAATTCCAGATTTGTTTGTCATTTTTGTTCTGCTTCAGAACTGCAGAACCTGCTGATATGAAGGACAGAGGAGCTGATCTGTATGACCTCAAGCAACAGGTATGTGTAAACATTATGCTTACTTGATGTATAAATTTATGTCATTAATTTGTTTGAGATGGATTACTATTTTAGTTTTTGTATCACTCTCCTTTCTGAAATTGTAATCTACTCTTTGGATAACTATTTTAGGTTTAGCTAACTGAATTGTTTCTTTTTTTTTCGGTAGTTAATAAATGTGCAATAATATATATGGCTTCTATTTGAGTTTGCTGAATACAATTTTGTGACCTTTCTTTGTCACATTCTCATCACCACAATGCTTGGAATCTACCTATGGTCCACTGTTGCAGATATTCTAAAATGGTGACCACTTTTGCTTTAGCACCAGACTTCTGAATAAGATCTTCTAAGAAATCTTCCTCTGCATATATTGCGAAAAAGAGCCTATTGTATAGAGTGACTCACTTTGCATCCAAATGACCATTGTTTCATAATGTCATTGTATGTCTTATTTGCTTCAACAAGTTATGGAACGTAAGAGCATTAAATTGCTCCTGAAGGGAAAGTTTTGCATGTGCTATAGCATGGGTGGTGGGATTATTTCTTCCTTCCCATCTTTCAGTTAATAGTTTATAGTTTATCCAAGAACATGGGTGGTGGGATTATGTCTTCCTTCCCATCTTTCGATTCTCCATCGGAACTGAATATCTCAAGTCTCGATCTAACAATTTTGTCTTTCTCAATTGGAACTAGAATATCTGATTGTTTCTGTTTAAATTGTCATTCCCTTTCACTCATATCTCCAACAATGACAAAATTATTTCATATAAATCAAAGTAACAGTTTATCAGAATAATGAAATTTTAAGTAAAAAGATTATTATCTATCCATTTGCATGGTTGTGATGAGCTTATATATTTTTACTTCGAGGTTTGCTTGGATCAGTTTTTTGCAATTTGTTTTCCAGTTTATTTCAACCCTTCAAGTTTCCATTTTTACTCTGCAATCTTCTAATGCTATATTGTGCAGTTTATATAGACTATAGCATTAATTGCCTTCTAGGAAAATGCTATACAACTAAGCTGAGATTTTAATATGGTATTCTGTAATATTTGCATTACAATCTTTCTAAACTATCCAAGTTCAATTCATAACACCTTTGAAGATTTAACTTCATTTACAATATTTCTACTCATCTATTATGTTTATAATTGTGTACTAGAGAATCCAATCTTACCATTGAAGTGAATTTTTCTCAGGAAAAGCGAATTGAGGTGCTTGCAACTATAAAAGGTAAAGTCAAAACACAGAAAGAGCTTATGGTACTTGATATGTATTCTTATACATGTTTATAAGACATGTTCCTTTTCCCAAACATAGATGGTTCAATGAAATTCAAGAGTGAGCCTACTTTGCAGATTTTCTTCTATATGGGGTTGGAGATCTTTCATCAATCTATTTGGTATCCCCTTTTACCCATTAATGTTTGCTTTGGTGGTATACATTTATGTTACTTCCAAATGGAGAAATCAAAAAAGTTCATAATACAAAAGTGAAAAAACTAAATAAGATTTGTCTTCCTCATTGAAAAATACTCTGCAAACATACTCTGCACATTTTGGTTCTTGATTTTTCTATTTTATTATTGTATATTCATTTCACTTCTAATAATTAAACACTCTCCGGTACACACTGAAGATTATATTCTATAATATATTTACTATCAGGACTTGCAAGTACACGTATATACTTCCTCTAAATAGTCTTCTCTTTTCCTTTGATTAAGTTAGCTGATTGATGATGGAGTTTGCATGCATTGAAGGTCATAAACATTAGAACGAACCCTCAGGAAACAAAAGGAATTGTTGATCAGTGCAGCACGAGGGGTTCAACTTGGAGCTTCTTTCATTCCAGAATCCTTGAGATCTTGATGTTTGTACTGAAATTGGATAATACTGCATACATGTACTGATATTGAGCTCTTTATGTTATTAAACTTTCATCGTTTTCTTCATTCTGCCTTGTAAGCACCCACTTTGAATTACATTGATTTTAGGGTAACTTACATTTCTCTTTTCTTCGATAAAAAATGAAATGCTGATTTTATTTGTGCTAATAAAAATTGTGTTCATCTCCCTTTTTGAATTGGTATGTGGTCCAAACACTCATCATATTTATAGTGGTTAATCTTATGTGAGATATATTAAATGACAGTTGTTCTTTATTTGATTTGTTAGTAGTTTATGATTTGGTGAATTACTCTTCAAATTCGTATGAGTTCCTTTTTTATGCCAAAGTTTTTTCCCCACTAAACTGCCTCCAAAATGATATTTCTTCTGAGCCATACAACTTCCCTTCTTTGGCACAATTTCAATCTATGGCTTGCTGGGTTAGTGGATTTTCTATTACATTTCTGATTAATATCAACTATTTTTTATCCATGTATGATGGATGCACAGATTAGAATGAGTTTCTGTCTATCTTGAATCAAGAAGACCATATAGTTATCAGCTACATAAAAGGAAAAGGGTGTGAATAGGTCTCATTTCTCAGGAGATTTATCTTCTACATTTCTGGATATACAAAGAAAAGCAGTTAATTCATGGAGACCAGATGCGTGAGACTTGGAGAGCCCACCATTCTATCCACAAGGGAATAATTACAACAGACCCTATAGAGATTCATCCATTGGTAGAGGAAAATGTTTTTGCAAAACTAATTAGAAAAACTTTGCCTCCTTGCAAAAATGAAGTGAGAAACTGTTACTTCAACATCTGTAACGAACTTGGAGCAATATTTTCTACAATTAAGATTGACAAATAATAGTCTTAACAATGCTAACTATGACAACATCTATGAAATTTAATGCTTCTAGAAATTGTTAACCTGAGCAATCTAAGAGTAAAATATCAGTCTATTCAAATTTTCTTTCAAGGATAGCAAGCAACTGCTTGACTTCACATTGATCGTGTTCCCTTTGAACGATGACTAGAATTACAATCACTTATAAAGCCATTCTCTTGCATATTTGTTGAGTTTTCAAAACTTGAATTTTAACTTGAGTATTAATCGTACCATGTAATGCGATCAACCCGTGCGGATGCCACACGGGTATGTTACTAGTGAATTAAATAAAATTAAATCCCTACAAAAAGGAAGAAAAGGAACTTGGCTTTGGTTTGACGACATTCTTCTCTTTCTTCTTAGCTTCACACCAATTAAAAGTAAACCCTAGATAATGTGCAGGCTCATTTGTCCAACCACCTCAGCTTACTAGACATCACATTACTCCAATACAAGACAATCATCATAATATTATTCAGTTAAGTGAATCCTTAGATTAGACAATTTTTCATCTTCACGAGAGAGGGCAAGATAGTGACTCTTATAATTAGAACGACCAAAAAAAATCATACAACTAAATATGAGAATCATGACCATAAGTAAGATTGAGGTACAAATATATAATCAGGTAAAATAGTTATTGAGATAGTACATAAAAAGAAAAAAAGTACTCAGTAAATTGCAGGGCCAAAACATTATACCTAGAATTAGCAAACATAACCAAAAAAAAAGCCTTATTAAAGCTTAAACCCTTTACAATCAGTTTCCTTTTCCAAAAATTGGCATTCACCCAACATATTCAGTTTCTAGCCTGCTGCTATTGTCTGGTAGTTTGTGTTGGGGATTGCATGGGCCAACCTAGACTTGGCGGCGACTTTGGAGGGGTTGCACTATAGTTGGGAGAGAAGATGCTTAGTTCTACAAATATTCCGGTTGTAGAACTAAGGGATACAGTATGCCTACCAGAACTAGACCGAGCATTTTCTTCAACATTATCAATAAGGGATACAGTATCATTATGATGATCATTGTTAAACCTCCTAGTTTCCAAGTCTTGTAGATTTCCCAGTGCCAAACAATCTGCAACTGGAAGGTAGACAAGTGTGCACATGCACAACCCAGAACAACATACAAATGAAAGAAAAGCCAAGAAAACAAAGGCCTCAGACTTAAAACTCTCAGGTCCAGATAAAACGGATAAACCAAGAAAAAGAACCCTTAATGGAAGTAAACACAAAACTGAGAATAGAAATGTATAAACCCTCTTATGCAAACCCCTATTTATAACTAATTTCAAAATCTGATTCCCAAGCCAAAAAAGGTAGGAAGTCAGGATAATGGTAAAAAGGCCAAGGAGAATGGTACTAAGTAAAGGGTAAGTACAGAGGGCGAGATCATCATCATCATTACCCCCTACCTCCGAAGAGGTGCCAACTGTACTTGTAAAATAATGAGGCAACTTTTTCCCAGAACCCTTATTCTTGCCTAACTGAGGTCCAATCAAAATAACAAAGAGCTGGAGAACTAACATTGGAAGGCAGTATAGAAGAATATATCCAAATGTTCTGACATTCCAATTTCTGCTCATAATTCCAATATCCATTCTCTGTAAGGGTGCACGAAGGAGAAATATGAATGTGAGGAAGAGGCATGGTTCTGCAAATCCCATGTTAGATACAATGTAACATTTGCAGACAGTGTCCTTCCATTTTAAGTGAAGGGCGCGTCTTAACAAAGTTAACCTAATAATTTCACCAAGACCCCACCAGATTGTAAATAGGATGAATGTGATTTTAATGATCCAAGGGCCAGTGAAATAATTGAGCTGAACAAAACCTTGAGTACGAATACGAGAACGGAAGTAGAATGAGTAAGCAATGCATATCAACCCAAGAAGAGTCAAGATGGCTACGAAACAAATTGTCACCACACTGAATGCATCAGAAAAAAATCTCGGCTGAGGCATTACCCGAAGTACAGGTTCAACGTATTCTCTCTGGTAGTATGGATACAAGAAACCTCTAGTGCCCGTGCCTTCTTTCCAGTACTCGAGTATAACTCACTAAGTTCCCGAATCATAAACATAATATGATGGTGGAACTCAATTCAAATATGCGTAATCCTGGTGATTAAACAGACAATTCCATCAATTCAAGCACCTATAATCAATGCAAAAAATAAAACAAGTGAAAATGTAATTTGAATGCGTGAATTGCAAACTGACAAAAAATTATCCAATTTCTAGTCTCAGAGTATTACAGTTAGGATATCCTAACCAAACTTGAGAGAGGCACATAAGTCATAAAAAATGTAATATCAGGATAATGAAAGGATGAATGCTTACACACCAATACAAGGGCAATGTAGAAACCAAATTGAAAAGAAAAATAATGTATACAAGCAAACAATAATATCAACATGAAACCAGCAGCATTACACTTATAGTGATTATAAATGAGAGATTAAATTATGACTTCAGTGATTAGAATTAATAAGCAAATTTCACGTCATGTGACAAGTTTGGTGTGTGGGCGTTGTCTACAACAAGTATCCATTGCTCCATTCCATGGACAAAAGAAATATTGACTTGAAAATAATACAGAAGAAGTTCACTTCAATCATATAGAACCGAAAAAAAAGATGAAATAGTTGCTTCTTTTGTGATAGGCAATGACAGACAAATGAAATCTAATGCATAAATTTGAAAGGCAGAGAAATAAATGAAGAGTAGCAAGTAAACAAGAATAACATAAACAGTGTCCACAAAAGCACAAGTGTTAACGCATGCACATTTAGCATTAAAACACTGAACAAGATCTAGACAGCCAAAAATAGGGCAATTGATTAATCGAAGTTAAAAACTAAATCTAAAGAAAAATCCAGGAGAAAATGCAACTAAATAAGAAATGGAAAAAAAAGAGAAATAGATTAAAAAGGCGATCAGGAAATCAAAACGAAAGAGGAAAGAAAATAGGCGGCGAGAAAGGGAAAAGAAGGGAATAGGAAAAAGCGTGTGAAGAGAAAACTTACGGTGCAGCGAATGATGATCCAGTGAGGAGGAGGGGAGAAAGGAAAGGAAGGGAACAGAAAACCCTAATTGGAAGAAATGAAGAGAGAGAGGGAGAGAGAGAGGGGTGAATGAAAAGAAAATAGAAGATGGGAATGAAGAGAAGAGGTATAGGAGGTGTGAGTGTGACTTTTTTGGTGACAAGCTGTCTCCAGTTGTGTTGTGTTGTGTCGTTTGAACCTTCTTCTGCTTCGTCGACAAACCACTTGCTTTCTCTTTATACCACCAAATTACTCCCTATGCTATGACGGCGTCTCTCTTCCTTCCTTTTCCCTTTTCTTTCTCTTCATGGTAATTCGTAAATAATCTATTTCTCACTTTTTAATAATATTTCTTTTCTTGCTTCAAAAAAAATAATATTTCTTTTCTTTTTTTAATAACTTTCTTACTAGTTTTTTTTTCTGGTCAAACTTTTCAATTTTTAAAACCTTTTTAGTATTGTAAAATAATTTTGGTCAAAAAATGTATTGTAAAATAAAGGATTTTTTAATTTTTTTTTTACAAGTTACATTTGTAAATTACTTTTTACTACTTTTTTAGGTTATTTTTTATATTCTTTTTTGACTGATTCTATTTTCTAATTAATTTTTTACTAACTATTTATTTTTAGTGGTGTTTTAATTAATTTTGATTATAGCTAAAAAATATAACTGGTCAAAATAATCTAAAAAGGTAATACTCACCAAAAAAAATCTAAAAGGTAATAAAAATCACCGGTCAATGCATTTATTGAAAAATTAATTAGTCAAAGAATACTGAAAAACCTTTAAAAAGTAACTACTACATAACTATTAGAAAAAATTTAACAATAAATTCCTAAAAAGGCAACAAGAAAAAATTCCAAAAATAACATAAAAAACTAATAAAATTATTAAAAAACCATAAAAAATATATAATATATATGGCAGTATTCATCTCCTGACTCATTCTTTTTACTTTTTTGACCGCTTTAATTAGTTTTTGTTAATAATAAAAATAAAATTTCTGAGTCAGCTATCTCACCATTCGAGGTGTCTCCAGTCCAGCGAGATGATTAGTCACTGCGTTCGGCGGTGAATACCGTTTCGATCGAAAAAAATAAAAATAAAATCCATCATTCCACCAAAAATAAATAAATACAAAAAATCCAATGATTTTAGTTCACGTGTACAACATTTTTTGATACAGTTTTCAATCTCTGTACGTTTTTTTTTGTCGAGACCAGGGTTTCAATCTCTATACATTTGAAACCCCAAATCATATCATATACATGTACAAATATTTGTAATATAGTTTTCAACCCCAAATCCTGTACGGTTTTAGTTCATGTACAATGATTTTTAAAGGCTCGTACTTCTTCCAACTCCCTAGCTACTTACTGGACACCCCCAACACTTAAATATTTCTAAAATACCCTCACGTGAAACACCCCATCACGCTGCATTTTAACTGGTTCAGCGCACAGTCGTCTGAACCAGTTCGGATGGTCGTGCTCCGAATCTGTGTAAAATGGAGGGTGTCTGTATATTCAGTGTTTTAAGATCCGAACCAGTTCGAACGACTGTGGTCCGAACCTGCGTTGGATCACAAGATTCATTAATGGCATTTTGGTTTTTTCACGCGTGTTGGGGGTGTCTACTAAGTAGCTAGGAGATTGGACGAAGTATGGGCCTTTTTTAATTTTAAGCCCAAATATTTAGTGCTAGTCTTCGTGGGCCTGTTGATTTTATTGATTCCTATAAATTCTTCATTTGATTTTTGAAAGTTGATTTTGATTCCTAAACTTTTGATTATGCGAAATTGATTTTGGGTATTTATTCGGTAAAAAATATATTTTGAAGTTCCTAATGTCTAGAATCCTAATTGAACCATTGTGTCTCAATGAGTTATGAGAGTTTGGTTTACACCCATGGAGGTTTTCGAGGCCCGTTACAAGGATAGGCCTACTATAGGTATAATCAGAGATGGAGTAATCATGTATCTTGATCTATCTGAACAACTAACTATGTATTTTAATGGGGAGTATTACTCTTTTTCCTATTTGATGTTTTTTCCCTAAAGAGGATTTTGTATCAAAAGGTTTAAACGAGACTTTTATCCTTTTAAAAAAAATTATTGCTCTAGGGGTTGTTTTATGTTAGCTTTGATGTTGGTATGCGTAAGGAGGGTATTGGGAGCAAATATAAAAGGTTTAAATACTTTTGTTATGGTAATGTTTCTATATGCTACTAACACCCTTAGAAGACCCATTTTCTCACTGGCCCATCCTCTTAGGTGAGCTCATAATTCAACGCTTCAGATACAGCCAACACATCCAACGGTTCGTGATCATTAGGTCAACACCATTCAAAGCCTATAAATACCACATTCAATGCTCATTAAAGGTAGGCTATTCTACTCATAACAAACTCTGCTTGACTAACTTACTGACTTGATCGTCGGAGTGTCATTGCAGGACCAACAACCCAACCTCGACCGGAATATTGAAGATCAAGGATCACACCTACCAACTACCTCAAGTCGACCTCTAAGGTCAGGAGTACGGTACAGAACAACTTTCTTAGTGGATTTCTTGGTTTACAGATGGTTCTAAGTAAAACCTTCTCCAAGTTGCTTTACCCAACTATGTGCTTATAGAATCAAGGTGAAAAAGTTGAGGGAAGTAATGGAGAGCTCTTGTAACTCTTTTAACTAGAAGTGTCACTTGAACCATTGAATCTACTCTAATGGTTACATAATTGTTCGCTCTTCTCTGAAAATCGTTGTTTTGGAAATTTGATATAAGCCTGTAAACCTCAATAGGGGAGAAATTAGAGACCATGAAGCGGGTAACATACTCCAACAGTGAATAGTGAATCCGATTCATATGACTTGAACTCTTTATTTCCAAATCTCATATGTGAAAACAAACTTGAGCAGGTTATTTGATGCACAATGGCTAGTTACGTGGTTTTGGTGTGATGAGAGGAAGAAGATGAAGAATGAGAGTAGGAGGAAGATGGTTGTGTTTTTTTTGCTTACAAGAAATCACATCGGCATAATTTTTTATTAAAAAAATGCTTATTTGAAGTTGCCATGTCAGCAACTTAACAACCAAGTGTTGTTTTTTAAACGGAATTAGAGGCAAAATTTTGTTTTGACAATAGATGGAAAGTTAAAAAGGGCAAGTTGTATGGATTTTAAAATATAATGGAGAGCAACTAAATAAGTTGCTTAAATTACTTTTTTGTCGGTCCAAAGTGTCATGTAAGATTTAAGCATTTCTTTGTTGACTCAGATGGTTTTTTACTACAATAGGAGTTACTTATAAGGAACTATACATGATCCCACTTTTTTATATTTTTTATTTTTATTTAATTTTTATTCAAATTTAATATTAATTCAATTATTTTAATTAAAACACGTTACAAATATTAATTTTTTAAAATGCAAAAAATTATTTTAATATAATTTAGAACAACAAATTTAAAATAATAAGAAATATATAATATTATAAAATTCATTAAAAAAATATAAAATGCATAATATTAATTTATTAAAAGTGAACAAATTTATTTTAGATCTAGAGTTATCTAAATTTAAATTTAATTTTTTTAACTAGAATCTTATTTCATTTTCTTGAGGAAAAAATGCCTAACTTTTAGCCTCACTAACCACTCATTCCTCATTTTTAGTCTAATATCTGTTGGAGAATACCAACTTCTCACAACATTTCACGTTAATTACTTTCATAAAGAAATGGTCAAATATTTGCGACATTAATTATTTTATCATAAATGCCAAACAAAAATGCCCTTGAGTGGAGTCACATTTTTAGGAACAAATTTGGCAACTAAAACTGACCCCGTACTTCATTTATGTAAATTTTATTATTTTTAAAATAAAAAATTAAAGATAAACACCAATAGTTACCGGTTCCTATTTAGTTGCTGATGACAATTTTTTTTTAGGTTAAATTGCACTTTTGGCCCTTTATGTTTGGGGTTTGTGTCATTTTGGCTCTTTATGTTTTTTTCCTCGTTTTAGCCCTTCATGTTTTTTTTGTGTGTCATTTTGGCCTCTGCCTTAGTTTTTTCTAACAGACGTCATGCTGGCAGTTAACTACTGACGTGGCATCTTAATTGTCAGGGCTGACTAGGATTCATTAAATGACGTGGCCAATGGGAGACCAAATTGAAACAAATAAAAAACATAGGGGACTAAATTGACACAAACACAAAACATAATCAATCACTCTCCATTTTCATCTTCTTCTTCTACGGCGAGCCACCACCATCTCCTACAAGCCGCCGCCACCACCACCACAAATTTGGTTTCAAATCCCCAATTTCTTCAAAACCCAAAATCCCCAATTTTTCAAATCCCTAAATTTGGTTTCAAATCCCCAATTTTTCAATGAAACAAAGGATAAGAAGATTACTTCATCAAGATTACATTGGCCCAAAGAAGCCATAACACCAAGAGACTATCACTGAAAGTTGCTCATCCTTTCATTAGCTGTATTTTACTTATTTTTCTCCTATAAAATTTCCATCATTAACAAGACACTCCATGACTATACATTATGAATCTCCCCAGTTAACCACCTGATTATTACGACTTCGAGAGAAAGCATCTCAACTAATACCACATTTCACAGTACAAGAATGGTCTAATATACAAACAATCTAATCTAATCATTTAACAATTGTAAACCATTTACCAGGTACCTAAGCCACTTAATCATTTATGCAGGAAGTTTCAATGAAAAATTGGCGATGGTTTCATTGAAAAATTGGAAATTTGAAACCAAATTTAGGGATTTGAAAAATTGGGGATTTGAAACCAACTTTGTAGTGGTGGTGGTGGTGGTGGTGGCGGCGGCTCGCCGGAGAAGAATAAGATGAAGGTGGAGGAAGAAGATGGAGAGTGATTGATTATGTTTTGTGTTTATGTCAATTTGGTCCCCTATGTTTTTTATTTGTTTCAATTTGGTCCCCATTAGCCACGTCATTTAATGAATCCTAGTCAGCCCTGACAATTAAGACGCCACGTCAGCAGTTAACTGCCAGCCCGTTAGAAAAAACTAACGGCAGGGGTCAAAATGACACAAAAAAAAACGTGAAGGGCTAAAACGAGAAGAAAAAAACATAAAAGGCCAAAATGACACAAACTCCAAACATAAAGGGCCAAAAGTACAATTTTGCCTTTTTTTTATTAACACCTCCACGTCGGATGCATTTAACGCAAGTTTTCTATAATCACCGCATCTTTATATTAGAGATTTAAGCATCTTGCGATAAAGATGCTCAAGGAATCTATTTGTTACCAAAAAAAAATAAGAATCGAATCAAAAACTGAAAATAAGTTAATGGAGAGTATTTTGACAATGGAATATTAAAGGGACCCTCCCAAGTGTTTGACGTGGCAGCAACCGAAATCTGGAAATGGAAATCAAAATTGGCATTGGCACGTAATTCATTATGTCTCTCTCTCTATCTATCTATCTATCTATCTATCTCTTTCTGGTTATGATTGATTAGCTGCACAGCCGTTTGTAAGTTGTAACAAAGTGAAAGAAAGAGTGCATCTTCTGCAAATAATAATATTGTTTGTTTCAATTGTTTATTTCTGTGTTGGAACTCAAGTCGTAACGTAACCCACCCACATTACCCTATTCATTGGTTCCTCGCCTTTCTAGAACCGAATTTATCTCTTTCCAGAACATACATTTCCTCTCCTATCTGTCTCATCACCCTTTTCGATTTTTGATTTGGGGATCTGAGTTGAGTCCCCTCTCATTTCCCCCAATCCAATTCAATCCAATTCAATAAACGGCGACGTATCGGATTTGCGTCGTCGTCTTGTGTTATGGGTTGTATATGCTCCAAAGCAAAATCCGCAAATGAATACGTTGCCAATAACCATAAAGAATTGAATACCAAGCCAAACAGATCATCCTCAAAGCTTGTCGTCACTACAGAAAATGAAGCCACCGCACCCCTCATATCCAGCAACACCTCTCGTGATCGTGATTCCTCCGATGAAGGCGAAAAAGAAAAGAATGCAAAATCACTACTTGTTCAGAATCAGAATGCACAACCTAGGGTGTCTAGGGTATTCAGTATCACTGGAGGAGAAAGAGGAGCGCAGGTTCTTGCTGGATGGCCTTCTTGGCTCACTGTTGTTGCCGGCGAAGCCATTAGTGGTTGGATACCTCGCAGAGCTGCCTCCTTTGAGAAGTTGGATAAAATTGGTCAAGGAACTTACAGCAGTGTTTACAGAGCTCGTGATCTCGAAACTAATAAAATTGTTGCCTTGAAGAAGGTTCGATTTGCTAATATGGATCCAGAAAGTGTTCGTTTTATGGCTAGAGAAATTATTGTGCTGCGAAGGCTTAATCATCCAAATGTCATGAAGCTTGAAGGAATGATTACTTCCAGGGTTTCTGGTAGCTTGTACCTTATTTTTGAATACATGGACCACGACCTTGCAGGCCTTGCAACAATACCTGACGTCAACTTTACTGAACCACAGGTACAAACCTCTCATTTATGACTTATTGCCTTCAATGCTGCACTTAGTTTGTCTACCATGCACCAAATCAACCGTATTATTTGAAACAGGCGAGAAACTTGCTAAAAGCCAGAACACAAAACCAATAATATAATATTTCTTTTTTTTTTTTATTTTTAAAAAGGCCACTAATTGTTTGCATCATGCTGAGTTTACAGCCCTAAAGTTTCATGTCAAGTGCTGGCTTCTGGTTCTTTTGTTTTCATGTTGGGCTAATGTTTTTGATCATCCTACAGATCAAATGCTATATGCAACAGCTTCTTCGTGGTCTTGAGCATTGTCACAGTCGCAATATTATGCACCGTGACATCAAGGGCTCAAATCTTCTGCTCGACAATAATGGCAATCTGAAGATTGGTGATTTTGGGCTTGCAAATTTGTTTCAGCCATCTCATGAGCAGCCTTTAACAAGTCGTGTAGTAACCTTGTGGTATCGACCACCTGAACTTTTACTTGGAGCAACAAATTATGGAGTAGCTGTGGATTTGTGGAGTGCTGGTTGTATTCTTGCAGAGTTGTTTGCTGGGAAGCCTATAATGCCAGGACGAACAGAGGTAATTAATTTCCTCTTCTTTTTTCCGGATAGGTAGATATATAGATAGATACTATATCTTGTTGCATGTATAAAGCCTTTATATATGCTATCCTGATCATCCTAGTTATGATTCATACTAATGGGTCCTTGTCTTTCAAATCCGCATATTTCTATTGGAAGAGAAATTTACAGATTCGCGCAGTGATGGAAAATTATGACGGGAAATATGAATGAACCACCGTTGCATTTCTAAGTTCTAACACAACTTCTAACATGTTAGTTTTTTTAACCACGAGTTATCTGCAACCATGTTACTGGTGAAAAAAAGAGCTTACAAATAAAAATGAGGGCTTAAGAATGATGGATGAAGAGATGCCAGCATACATTTATTCCCATCTGAAATACTCATTATTTTAATATTTCTTAACCTTCAACTATACAACTGGTATACGCCAGTTTCAAATTGTTAAAGCTTCCTGTAATTTAATTGGGTACTGGGAACTAAGTACTAGTAATGTCATTATAGGTGGAACAACTTCATAAAATCTTCAAACTTTGTGGATCTCCTTCCGAAGAATACTGGAAGAAGTCAAAGCTACCACATGCAACAATTTTCAAACCTCAACAACCTTACAAACGTGTTGTTTCTGAGACATTTAAAGATTTCCCTTCATCAGCACTTAGTCTTTTGGACGTCCTTCTGGCTATTGAGCCAAAAGATCGAGGAACTGCATCGTCAGCCCTTCAGAATGAGGTAGTTATAATTTCACTCAGTGAAGTTCTCTTCACTCAATTCACTTAATTTTTTTCAAACTTTTTTCTTACTTAGTTACATTTTTCATGTCCAGTTCTTCACATCAAGGCCGCTTCCTTGTGATCCATCAACTTTGCCAAAGTACCCACCGAGTAAGGAGTTTGATACCAAACTTAGAGAAGAGGATGCTAGATGGTATTCCTTCTTTGAATCTTTTTAGCATTAGAAACTCTCATATGATTTTGTCATATCTGAAGTCTTGCATTATCTGCAACGATATCACAAAACTGTGTTACTTGTAGATGCTTTGATGATGATTTATCATTTCTATTGATATGGAAAACTAAAATCTCAAGGGGAATGCCATTATTATTTTCAAAATTTGATATGCAAATAAGTACCTGATTGATTTGTTTTGTATGTTTTTTGTTTTTTTGAGATAATGCCTTTTGCCTGATTTGACTCTATAATCTATAGCAATACTTCTTAGATGTCTATCATTGTAACCATTTAGGCATTTATTTCAAAACAGGCGACGAGCTGCTAATAAAGGACATGGACAAGAATCAGTTGGAAGAAATTTTAAAGAGTCTAAAGTTGAGCCAGCACCTAATGCTAATGTTGAGTTTCAGCCATCAATAGAGGTACTTTAGTTCACAAACATGGTGTTAACGGGCTTCGCTTTCACTAAAATTAATAGGAATCTCCCTATTCACATTTTTCCATGTGATTTTTGTTCCCTCCAGAAGAGACAGGGGCAATGTAATTCAAAGTGCACTAGCGAGAAGTACGATCCCGAAGAGGAAGGGGGTAATGGCTTTCTTCTGGGACCTGCAAAATCAAAAGCAAGTACTGTCTTATCTCATTCTGGCCAGTCAATGCATCCAAGTTCATATGGATCCTCACGTAATATGAATTTAAAAGAGGAAGATGCTCTTACTGGCCCTAATCATGTCTTTACGTCAAGAAACTCTGAATTGAGAAAACAAAATTCCCACTGGCACGGTAGCACTGCACAATTGTCCAAATTTTCTAATTCAGTTGCAGTTCGAGGTGATTCACGACTTGATATGAGTGGAGACCGTAGCTTGAATTCACAATGGCCAGAGGATCACTTTGATATGAGATATGGTCATCTGGCTGATAGTGAGTCCAACCAATTGTTGGCTGGATCCAAGCCTTCACGCAAGAAAGACTTCAATCTACTTGGGAAGGACCGTGCCAAGGTAAAGAAATTAATTTGTGCAATTTGTTTTATTATTTTGGAGTCAACATTACATGTCGCTCTCTGTGAATGGGCAAAAGATGAGTTTGATAGGTTTTGATACTGTGGTATGGGTGCCTGTCTTATAGTAAAAATTTCTTGGCAAGTCTTTAATGTGGTTAATATAATGAACCCAAGGGTTTTAGGAGATATCTTAATTCTTATGCCTGTAGATACCCTCCACGAGTATAATCCCTGAACCTGTATGTGAAATTCCAGAGAATGTTCCTTTTTTTGGTAATTAGTGTTTTGTGCTCATCGTGAATACGGAGTTATCTAGTAATTGGTTGCTTTTATTCGTTACTGCAGGGTTATGCTCCGAAAAATGCCCGCATCCATTTTTCCGGGCCATTACTGACTCCAGGGGATAATCTTGAAGAAGTGCTTAAGGAGCACGAAAGGCAAATCCAACAGGCTGTCCGCAAAGCTCGGTCGGATAAGGACAAGATAAAAAAGACTGACGGTGAGAATGGCCTAACTGAATGACTATTTCACCAAGTGAGGAGTCACAAGTGACTTTCAAGAGGATTTTGATGCATTTAATTTGGGATGAGGACACTTGAACACAAGATTGCGATTGTCATAATGCTAAAATAAATATTTATTTTGGAAGTTTCATCAAAGCTTAATGCTGAGAGATGATGACTAAAACTCGCGAGGCTTCGACGAACTTGTATACATCGGATGTTTATAACTACCATAGAAGGTATTGTACAGAGATCTAACCAACAATCTTGCATTTCCATGTTTCACAAAGGTGGATAGTCTATAGAGCAAATGAAATTCAGGGCGATTAATTGTATAAAAGTTTATGGTTTATTAAATTTACACAATAGGGAGTTGTTTCATTTAAAATGGCGATGTACTTTCCATGGCATTACTTGTGTACATTTGAAATTGAATTTGCAAAATTACAATTTTTCCCCATTTAATGCATAGTACAATTGGTTATTCAAGATTAGGATGTATCCTCAAAGGTAGAGGAAATCATTGGGGTCAGAACTTGATAATGCCAAACAAAAGTTTGCGGGAATAGAAGTCAAGAACCAAATTCACTATCTTTAGGGACTAAAAGTGAAGAACCCACAGTTTTGGGGACTAAACAATTAAAAAACTATAAAAACCAACTTCGTAATATTTGAATTTTAAGAGCACTAGATTAGGAAGAAAAAAAGTTGGGACCATTTTATCCAAACTTAAAAACTTGAGAACTAGAACGTGAAGTTTTAGCCTAAAATTTATTGTTTATCCCTTTCCCTCCCCACCCTCCTCCAGCCTTTTTTTCTTCCCCTAATTTGTATATTCTAATTACCACTCTTGTGAGTAAGATGGATATTAACAACTTAAGCTTTTACCCAAGTTCGTTGGTTGGGTTGGATCTTAATTCCTTTATTATCAAATACTAGTAACTTTTACGCTTCTTAAAATGAGTTGTCCTCCCACATATATTATTTTGAGGGTTTGTAAATAAAAAGGGGTTATAGGCAAGGTCTTGGGTGTTACCATTTGATGTAGCATCAGAGTAGTAGTGTGAGTGGATGGACAAGGACACCAAAGTCCAAAGTATTTGTAAAGTTGGTCTTGTGATGAGTTGGGAGGAAGCGAAAAAAAAAATCCACCAAATTTGCAGATGCAACAACCAAGACAGTAGTGCTTGCTTGGTTCACAATTCTGGAACCAACTATGTTGTCTTTATCATCAAATGTATATCCATTTGCAACTGCATGTCTCTCTTCCCTTCGCTTCCAACCCAAGGCATCAAACCTTTTTGTTGGATCCCCTCTCATCATCTCAGGCTAGCTGTAGCTATACACAACAGAAGCATGAGGTCTAAAGGCCATCAAACTACCCTCAACATTGTAGCAGCAGTCTCAGTTGCCGTTGTTTTCCTCTTGGTGCTAAGATAAAACACTTCTTCTTCTAACAAGGAAGACCACTTGTCGTCCTATGCAAAGCAGGATTGTAGCTCCAAGATTCCACCATCGGTATCACGTGAAGTAGGATAGCAAGGTGAATGAGGCTGATAATTTGATGGATGTTGGGAGGGGATCAGAGTGTACGACAGTAGGTGATCCACGCTACTCTATTTACCCGCTTGCTTTGATACGAAACTGAATGGGATGTCATAATGGTGGAGTCATGCACCCACAGGCTATTATGATGACTGCTATATATACTGCTGGTATGATGGCCAGGAACCGAGCTGGAGATGGAGACACAACTACTACTACTCACGTGTTTGTGCACGATGTCAACAGAGTGGTGGAAGATAAGTTCTTGATGGCTTTTTTGTGTCACAGCTACATGATGAAACAGGAAGGCAGCTTAATTGAGACACTTTGCCATTCCCACTCACAAGGATTAGTTGGACAAACCATTTTGCCCCCAATAGTTACTATATATACCTAACCATCATTATTCAGATCCATAATCTAGCATTATTTTCTGTATTAGTACGTAATTAAACAAATTTTGCATCCACAATAATCCTATATGTGGAACTCCGGCACCTATGCAATAAATTATGATTCAGGAAACTCAAAGCACTACTCTGCGTTTTGCCGCCTTATCAGTTTTGTCTTCCAATTCGTCCATGAATGTGTGAGGCGCTCTTATTATAGTCCATTAATATGTCGAAATTGCAAATACATCATTCAGTGTCACTTTTTTAGTAATTTTAAATACTAAATTGACCAACGAAAAAACACATTTGATGATCAAAATGACGGACAAAAAACATATTTGAGGACTAATATGACTTATTAAAGAGATACTCAGGGACGTGTTTGCAATGACAAGACTCACACATTCAGGAACCAAAGTGACTTTTTATCCTAAATTAAATTTTAGATAAACTTTGTATTCTTATAATATTCATTCCAAAATTTAGAAAACCATAGAATGTGTATCTAGAAAAAAAGTGTATTAATTAGAAATAAGTTTAGCGATAGTGATACAAAGAATTAAGTTAGTAAGGGTAAGATTGTAAAAGTGTATGAAAGAAAGAAAAAGAAGAACAGGGAAACTATGATAGACCATGATGTAGGGGAGCATTCCTCTAATAACTAACTCATGATTGAGAAATAGTGGGAGCACACGCTTGTGTCTGACGTGGCACATGCTGATGGCGTGAGAGAGAGAAATGTGAATGATATAGGTGTGAAGAGTGTGAGAGAAACACTCAGACTAGTATTGGCTTGGCCATAGGAGAGTATAGACCTCTATAGTGCCTGTGGATACTTTACCTCTGTTTTTTCTTCCAGTTTTATACTTGTAATTCTCTGTAGAATCACCTTGATTCTATTCTATATTCACATTCAATCAATACATTCTGGTTCTGCTGCGTTAGCAGAACCTGTTTCATTCATTTTACTGAGTTTAGTCTTATCATTTTGGTATCAAAGCACCGTTCCTGGTGCGTCGAATGGTGGTGACGAGAAACGCAATGGAGAATCGTATGGATGTTGTGGAGTTACGAGTTCTCAGTCTCGAAGGAACTGTGACTAAGATGATGGAGAACATGGAAACATTTCACGCAAAATTCAGAGAATTTGCGAAGAAGACCCGACCCGCGAATGAAGACGGCGGTGATTATTCACCAGAACGTAGTGGAGTCACTTCACCACGTGCAAAATCTGGTAATTACGAGCCTTGTTTTCCAACAGGGCGACGTAAGCTAGAGATTCCAGTTTTTAAGGGTGATGATGCTCATGGGTGGTTGATTCGGGTCGAGAGATACTTCCGGGTCAATGACGTGAAGGAAGCGGAGAAACTTGACGCCGTGGTGATCGCGTTGGAGGAACGCGCGTTGAATTGGTTCCAATGGTGGGAGGAGCAAGGTCCGTTGAGAACTTGGCCGGAGTTTTAGACGGCAATGTTACGCAGGTTTAATCCGGGTGCAAGTCATGACCCGTTAGGCCCGTTGCTGAAGCTGAAGCAAGTTGGAACTGTTGCTGAGTACAGAGACAAATTTGAACTCCATGTTGCTCCGTTGAAGAGGGAGGAACGCATGATGCTTACGAGCATTTTTAGAAATGGGCTCAAGGATGAGATACAGGCTGAATTGAAGCTGTTTAAGATTGATGACTTGGCTGAATTGATGGATCAAGCTTTGGTGGTAGAAGAAAAACACCAGGCTCTGTTTGCAAAGGGTGGAACGAAGGATAAGGGGGAGGTGAAGGATAAATGGTACATTTCCAAGTTCCGTAGTTCATGGGATAACAACAGGGACAAGAAAGAGGTTCCTGGTGAATCCAATGGCACTACAGAGAAGAGTGGAGAAGGAGTTAAGGGGAAAAGGTTGAGTCAAACAGAATTAGAGGAGAGGACTAAGAAGGGGTTATGTTTCAAATGTGGAGATAGATGGGGTAAGGGCCATATTTGTAAAATGAAGCACATGAGGTTGATGTTGTGTGAAGGGGAGAATAGTGATGAGGAAGAATTCAAGGAGTGTGAGCCTGTAGAGGAGTTTAAGACTCTACAACTATCATTGCACAGCAAGGAAGGGATGGCAACTCACAAATCTTTCAAGGTTTGGGTGGTGATTGGGGGTAGGAGGATACTGACCTTGATCGACTCAGGAGCAACCAGTAGTTTCATGGCACCTGAGATTGCTGAAATCCTGAGATTGGAAGTGACTGAGACCCCTATTTTCATTGTGGAGGTGGGTACAGGGGAACAGATTAGGAACAATGGTGTCTGCCAGAATGTGAAGTTTAGCATTCAAGGAACAGAATTCACTCATGATTTCTATCTGATGGAGCTAGGAGAGACAGAATTAGTGTTGGGGCTTGATTGGTTGGCGGAGTTGGGCAATATTGAAGCTAATTTTAGAAACTTGTGTCTCAAGTGGACTCTGAATGGTAAGAAGTATATCATAGAGGGTGATCCATCTCTATGTGCAGGCCAAGCTTCTTAGAAAGCTACGTTGAAAGCTTTGCAAGACCATGGTGTGGGATTCTTGGTTCAACCAGAAAAGAGTAATGAGCAGACAGACAGTGAGCAACAGACTGAACATGAATTCCAAGGAATACTGGCAGAGTTCCAAGATGTATTTGAGATGCCTCAGGGGTTACCTCCAGCTCGTGAGCATGATCACTCTATTGTCCTGAAACCTGGTGCAGAAATTCCCCACATTAGACCATACAGATATCCTTTTTATCAGAAGAATGAGATAGAAAATATGGTCAGAGAAATGTTGCAATCAGGGATAGTAAGACACAGCGCTAGCCCTTTCTCAAGCCCAGTCTTGCTGGCGAAAAAGAAGGATGGTGGATAGAGGTTTTGTACAGATTACAGGGTTCTGAACAAGGTAACTGTACCAAACAAATTTCCTATACCTATCATTGATGAATTGTTAGATGAACTAGGCACTGCTGTGGTGTTTTCTAAACTAGATTTAAAATCTGGTTACCATCAAATTCGCATGAGGGAAGAGGATATTCACAAGACAGCTTTTAGAACCCATGAGGGTCATTATGAGTATTTGGTAATGCCTTTTGGATTGACAAATGCACCATCTACTTTCCAAGCATTGATGAATCAAGTTTTGAGACCTAACTTGAGAAAATTTGCTCTAGTCTTCTTTGATGACATACTAGTGTATAGTGACAGTATGGAGACTCATGAGAAACACTTGACAGAAATCCTGAAGTTGCTGAGAGCTCACCAGTTATATGCAAACAAAAAAAAATACTCATTTGGTCAACCTCAAATTGAGTATTTAGGTCAGTTAATATCAAGTGCAGGGGTGGCAACAGACCCAAGGAAGATAGAAGACATGCTCAAATGGCCCATTCCTAGAGATTTGAAAGGGTTGAGGGGTTTCTTGGGCATCACAGGTTACTACAAAAAGTTTGTCGGAAATTATGGTAAGATAGCATGGCCCTTAACTCAGCTGTTGAAGAAGGATAGTTTTCTGTGGAATGAAGAAGCACAAGCTGCCTTTGACTTGTTGAAAACTGTAATGACTACTTTACCAGTTCTAGCAGTGCCTAATTTCAACAAAGAATTTGTGATAGAAACTGATGCTTCTAGCAAGGGGATTGGAGCTGTATTGATGCAAGAAGGAAGACCTATTGCTTATATGAGTCACACTCTGTCAGACAGATCTCAGAAGAAATCTGTTTATGAGAGAGAGAGCTAATGGCTATAGTGTTTTCTGTAGAGAAGTGGAGGCCATATTTGCTTGGAAGACATTTTCAAGTACTCACAGATCAGAAAAGTTTAAAGTTCCTGACTGAGCAACGCATTATGGGTGAAGAGCAACAAAAATGGGTCTCAAAATTGATGGGATATGACTTTGATATCAAATATAGGCCTGGCAAGGAGAATATGGCAGCAGATGCCTTATCAAGACAAATGCAGTATGCTACATTATCCACAGTAAGGTGTGAAATCTGGGAGGGATTAGAAGATGAGATTCAAGCTGATGACAAACTGAATTGCATTGTCCAGGATCTGTTAGGTGATTCCAACAGTCACCATGGCTATCAATTGAAGAAAGGTAGGTTGTACATGGAAGACAGAAGTGTCATTCCTAGAAATTCACCTCGAATTTCTTGGATTCTCAAGGAGTTACATGACTCAGCAGTTGGAGGACACTCAGGATTTTTTAGAACTTACAAAAGAGTTGCTGCTTTGGTGCATTGGGAGGGAATGAGGAAACAGATACAAGATTATGTTCAATATTGTGAGGTATGCCAGAGAAATAAGTACCAGACTTTGAGCCCTGGTGGTCTCCTACAGCCACTGCCTATTCCACAGCAGGTATGGAGTGATGTTTCTATGGATTTCATTGGTGGTTTACCTAAGGCTATAGGGGTGGATGCCATTTTGGTGGTAGTAGATAGACTTACTAAATATGCACACTTCATTGCAATCAGCCATCCTTATACAGCTAAGAGTGTAGCTGAGGTTTTCACCAAAGAGGTGGTGAAATTGCATGGATTCCCTGAGTCTATCATCGCTGACAGAGACAAGGTGTTTTTAAGCAGTTTCTGGGCTGAGTTATTCAAACTAGCAGGAACTAAACTGAAGTACAGTAGTGCTTACCATCCTCAAACTGATGGCCAGACAGAGGTGGTTAATAGGTGCCTTGAAGCTTACCTCATATGTTTAACTGGTAGAAAGCCAAGACAGTGGCCTAAATGGCTCAATTGGGCAGAGTTTTGGTATAATACCAACTATCATTCCTCTGTGAAGATGACTCCTTTTGAAGCACTTTATGGTAGAGCCCCTCCTATGCTTCTTAGAGGAGATGATCACCATTCATCTGTGGAAGAAGTGAGTAGACTGACAGCAGAGAGGAATGACATGATTAAAGAGTTGCAAGAACAATTAGTGAAGGCTCAAGATAGAATGAGAGCCCAAGCTAATAAACATAGAAGGGCAGTGGAATATCAAGTTGGTGATATGGTGTACTTGAAGATCCAGCCTTATAAAATGAAAAGTCTGGCCAAGAGAATTAACCAGAAACTGAGCCCTCGTTTTTATGGTCCTTATGAAGTTGAGAAGAATATAGGAGCTGTAGCTTATCAGTTGAAGTTACCACCTGATAGCAAAGTCCATCCTGTTTTTCATGCTTCCCTGTTAAAAAATCTGTTGCTCCTACTGTAAAGTTCCAACCACTGCCAGATTGTATGAATGAGGATTGGATGTTGGAAGTTCAACCAGAGACAGTCAAAGACTTGAGGAAGACTAAGCAAGGAGAGCTAGAAGCTTTGATTAAATGGCAAGGTTTACCTGAGTTTGAGAGTTCTTGGGAGCTGGTAACTAAGCTCAAGAAGGAATTTCCATTCTTTCCCCTTGAGGACAAGGAGAAGAAAGAAAAAGAATAACAAGGAAACTATGATAGACCATGACGTAGGGGAGCATTCCTCTAATAACTAACTCATGATTGAGAAATAGTAGGAGCACACGCCTATGTCTGACGTGGCACATGCTGATGGCGTGAGAGAGAGAGAGAGATGTGAATGATATAGGTGTGAAGAGTGTGAGAGAAACACTCAGACTGGTATTGGCTTGGCCATAGGAGAGTATAGGCCTCTATAGTGCCTGTGGATACATTACCTCTGTTTTTTTTTTCCAGTTTTATACTTGTAATTCTCTGTAGAATCACCTTGATTCTACTTTATATTCACATTCAATCAATACATTCTGGTTCTGCTGTGTTAGTAGAACCTGTTTCATTCATTTTACTGAGTTTAGTCTTATCAGATAGCATTAGCAAATTCAACTTGAAGCTACAAATACCAAGAGCATTTGGATGAGATGATTTGACTCTCTTCCAACTTAACGAAGGTTTTGAGTTCAAATTCAACATTAAAAATGCAATAGCCTTAAGAAGATTTATAACCGCAAGAAACTTTTGCTTGTCTCCCAAAGTGTATGGGAGATTATAGTGAAAGGCTATGACAAGGCAATAGATGAAGACATGAATAGCTTTTCCTATATTGTCTTCTCTCTTTGTTGGTTGGTCTCCTCACCAAAAATACTCTATTATATATCAACCCTAATCTAAGAGAATAAAATAAGTAAAATGCTTAAGGCTAAAATATTTAGGTTTTTCTCAACATAAGAAAACAATCCGATCAAAAAAATATGTCATGAATATAAGAGAGTACATTGGTGCCAACTGCCAACATATCTAAAAATCAACTGATGGAGTAAAGTTTAGAAAAAGAAACATGGTTTGGATTTTCTTTCTTGTATTTTCTCTCTATATTTTTCTACATTAATTCTCTCACTTTTTTATTCTTAAGAACATCTAGGTATGTGTTTTTTTTCCGCCATTATTAAGGTATGTGCTAACTCCCAAATGAAAATACACATTGTTTTGAGGGGACGACGACAACAAAATTAATTATTACTCCATCCGTTTCAAAACTTTGGTCATTTTGGAGTGTTTCACACAAATTAAGAAATCATAAATTTGCAATACCTAATTATTAAAGTACCCCTTTGTAGCATTAATACCCAATTTGTATTTTATTTTTTTGGAAAAAGAAAAGAAAACAATAAATCAATAAAGTCACACTCTAATTGGCTTAAAGAAGTCCACTAACTTGGGAATCCAAATGAGTTAATATTGTGAATAGTGACAATTAATTAAAAATAAAGGGTAAATTTGGAAAAATTAAGTAAATTATACATTGGTATCTCAAAAGTACCAAAGTTTTGGAACAAAAGTGAAAGGCCAAAAATACCAAAGTTTAAGAAGGGAGGGAGTAATATTGTTTTATCATACTATCCAAACGACATATGATATCGATTTTAAAAGAGATAATAATGAGACAGGTGGTACTTTATTGTTTTCTTTTTTCAAACTAATGACTTTAACTTTACTAGTATAAAAAAATAAAAAAGGTAATGATTTAATTGAGCGGCGAGGCGACGGGACATAGTGGTAGCGTGGTGTTTGAAAGAGGGAAAGCAGAGAGAGATTTCCGTAATGAGCAACGAATAGTAAGTTGAATGAAGTTCAAGCTTTGGCAATTGGCATAGCACAACACAAATTGCTACATCACATTCACATCACATCACTGATTTGGATTTGGATTTGGATTTTAATTTTAACTTTCAGCGATTACCTGTTCAAGCTTCTCCTAATCGGAGACTCCTCGGTTGGAAAATCTTGCTTGCTTCTCAGATTTGCCGTGCGTAACCCTTCTCTTATTCTCAGATCTCCTCCTTTTTTTTTTTTTTACTTTACCACCACACTCACACTTATCTCTTTTCATTCTTTCAGGATGACTCTTATGTCGACAGCTACATAAGTACCATTGGCGTTGATTTCGTAAGAACAACAACTAACCAACACTCTTTTTCCTGACTTATTATTATGCTCTTCATTCAATATATTATTATTATTATTATTATTATTATTATTATTTACAGAAAATCAGAACTGTGGAGCTTGAAGGGAAGACCGTGAAGCTGCAGATTGTGAGTTCTCTCATCTCAACTTAGTGAGTTGACTCTAGTCAGGGTTAAGCTTTAATTGATTTCTTATTTGTCATTATTCTTATGCTTCCCACAACTAACTAACACTTGCATTGCATATCTGTTTCCTTCTCTTCAGTGGGATACGGCTGGACAGGAGCGATTCAGGACTATAACAAGCAGTTATTATAGAGGAGCACATGGAATCATTGTAATCAACGAATACTCTCTATCTATTCTTTCTTCTCAACGCTTTAACTCTAACTCTCTTCCCATTATTTCCAACAGATTGTTTATGATGTCACTGAGATGGAAAGCTTCAACAATGTCAAGCAGTGGTTGCATGAAATTGATAGATATGCAAATGACACTGTATGCAAACTTCTAGTCGGGAATAAATGTGATCTACTTGAGAACAAGGTTGTTGACACACAAACTGCTAAGGTAATAATTACTTGGTACACTTTCTCTGATTAGTTCTGTTATTTCTACTTCAGGAGTTCAGTATTATCTAGCCAATTAGTAGTTAGTAAACTTCATACATGCCTGCTTTTACATGTTTATAATTAAATTCAACAAAATGTTAATGTTTGTACTCTAAATCATGTTTAAGTAAACAAATGTTTATCTTTCATATGCGTGCTTTGGCATTCATTAATGATTAGTTAATAGTTAATTCATAAGCATTCTGCTCCATCTCAATGGATACTGATATTGGCTGCTCGAAGGCAACAATAGGAATAAATTCTGAACACAAGATACTTTAATGTTTTACGAGAGGAAGGGAACTTGAATTTCTTTCCATTTTCATACTACGACCAAATGAAAGACCCATCAAAACTATCTTACCTTTACACATATTTTACGCACCTTATTTTTTATTACAGAAGCTGAAAACTGAGAGCAAAGGTACTATCTTGATTAAATTGACTATAACCTGGTGTTTACTTATCAAATGTATGGGAGCAAATATAATTGAGTTACTAAAATTATGTCCAACTCGTGTATGGTTAATGTCTTGGCTGACCATGTGTTGTAGAATAATACTTGGTCAGATCTGAATTTAATATTGGTTGGTCGGGTCGACATTTTAATGCTAGCTGTCCCAATCTTTGAAGTTATTTGATGTAGTGAAGAATTGTTCACTTAAAGAAGCATGTGTCTGAATCATTTATTTATTGAAGTATTTGTTTACCTAACATATCCTTGATGATCTTGAACCACAGGCATTTGCTGATGAGCTTGGCATCCCTTTCCTTGAGACAAGTGCTAAAGACTCGATCAATGTGGAGCAGGCTTTCCTAACTATGGCAGCAGAGATTAAGAAGAAGTATATATAATTCTAGCTTACGCTCTTCTCATAATTGTTACCATACTGGGATTTTCACATGTTTAAAATTAAATTGAGGGCAGGTCATCATAAGGTTGTGCCATTTTCGTTTCATTTTTCAAATGACAGTTTTATTATTTATATGTGGATGGTAAAATATCTTTTAAAATGATAATAAAACTTCATCTAAGGAATAATGGCTTTCGATAAAATCAAAACAAATAGAAATATAATTTACATTGTGGGCTAAAATTTTCCTAATCAAATTCTGGTAATTTACAGGTATGCCAATTTTTAATCCTTAACAAGCTTTTAATCTATAGATTGCTATATTTTAATGGACTATTAATATTCTGATCACGTTATTCCATTACTTTCTTCATGCACAAACATGAGTCATTATCGCAAGACTGGTATTGACTGAGTTGGTTTGGACCTTGATTTGAACTTATATGCAGGATGGGAAGCCACCCAACTGGTAGTAAGTCAGCAGAAGCTGTTCAGATGAAGGGGCAACCAATCCCGCAGAAGAGCAACTGTTGTGGTTAGGCAGAACTTGTAAATTTCTATCTCTTTTTAACTGTTATAGTAAAATAGAGGGACCCTGTTTCTTGACTCAGTATGATATGGATGTTTCAGTGACTGCTAAAATATCATGTATTAAATCCTTGGATAATATAGTTCTGAATCTTATGGTGACATGTAAATTTAGAGGGAAAAGGGAGGCAATTTCGCGCATGCATCATATATTAGCTGGAGGCTTTAATCACAGTATTTTGCAGTCAAATTTCATAAGCGCACACAGGAATGAAGAGTTTTCTAAGTATTGTTAATGCATGAGATAGGCACAATAGATTGATGAATTCATGGCTTATTAGAAACCCATCTGACATTATGACAAAGTATATTCAGATTATTTTGCACTAGACCAAATGGGATCCGATGGAGTTTATTGGAAAGGGATTGGGTGGAAGACAGAGAATTAGGGGTTAAGAGTCAAATTGCCACAAACAGCATTACCTAATTCAGAAATTTCTCTACTACTACTGATATTGAGTCGAACAATCACCTGCAATGACACTGGAAAACTTGATGATGGTTTTTTTTACAAGCATGCAGGTTGTGTAAGTAGTTCAGCGATGAATAGAATAGGACTGTGGTTCAGTTATAAGAAAGTTGATGGGATTAAGAACATAAGAAAGAACATGAAAATCCAATGACACGAGGTTTTACAATAATAGATAATACAGTAAATGAATAGAGTATAACTGGTGACTGAAAGTTGACAATGCTGTGATGCAGCAATAGGGAGAGAGTAGCTTGTTGAGTGAACAATAATGGATGACCACTAAGGTTTGATTCCACTTGATCTTTACCTTGGGTGGTAACTCTCCTACCAACATTCACCATGGACTCTATAAGCCTCGCTTATTCATTGTCAACTTTGTCTGCACTGCCATATTTCATCCTTGCTTGCATTAAATTGCACTGCACCATCACTTTACAATTTGTTCTTGGACCCGTTCTTTCATACACCGCTTTACACTCAGGCGAAGAAGCCTAGATACTTAGTACGATATGGATATGGGGATATGAGACATTTTTAAAAATCAAGATACGTGTGTGTGCATATCCCCATATATATATATATATATATATATATATATATTTATATATATATATAACAAATAATGTTTGTAGAGGGACATTCACCTTATTGCGACACAAAGATATTAGTAGTCAATATGTGACTATCACAATGCAGGAAAAAAAAAGCACTTTGCGATCGTAACAACTAGACACTTACATATACTTTCTCCACACTAATTGGACTATATTATTTATGTTATGAATGTGTCAACAAATTCCATGTCTTTAGTAAGAAATGTCGAAAATATATTATATCAATGTGACAATCACATCTTAGTTGGTGAGATGTGTATAGTATTGGGTGTGTATCGCATCGGATATGTACCCGACATGATACATTTCCATTTTTAAAGTATTGGAGTTTCATAGCATTTAGGTTTATTCTTCTTAAACTCTTTCGAACAATAAGATTCTTTCAAGCATGTGTTTTTCCCTCATAATAACTATGCATCTCATTTCCTTTTGTCACAATACATCTCTTTTTGAAGGTATGTTCTTGATATAAGTCAGAGGCTCCATCTTTACTTTATAGAACTTGATTAAGAAAACTATCTTTGGGCCCAATAATTTCAATTGGTTAGCAGAGCCAAATACCGTTAAAAACAAATTTAATTACTTTAAATAGAATTATTTGTTAGAAAAAAATAGTCAATTAAAGAGAGTCGCCACAGGGAAGGTAGGATTGCGGCAGAACAAGCGAAGGACCACAAATGACAACATACACGAGCATGTTGGAAAACACAATTTACAAGATTTTTTCCTTCCTTTGGTTCAAAATAAAAGTACATGAAGGAAAGAAAAATGTCATTGGGCCCACCAAATTCTATTCCCTCCCAAATTGGAGAGAAAAGGCCATCAAAAGTAGTTAACTCATCAAATTACAACATTACTCCTTTTGAATAAATAAATATATCACATTCTATTTTCATACAAGGTTAATTATGTCATATTTTCATACAAGGTTAATTATGTCATTTAGCAAATATACCATTTTCTTTTCTCTCCCTTTTCCATTCTTTTTCTCTCAAACCAAACAACTAAAAAATCATCTCATTTTCTACTCTCTTTCTTTCCTATCATTTTCCTTTCCCTCACCTCACTTTCCTTTGTAGACCAAACAAACCCTTAGGGCGTGTGAAAGAAGACAAATGGCAAGGACTTCGATGTGCCTCGAAAAATGGTTGATCATGTGAAAGGAGACAGCATAACTTGTTGACTTTTTCAGTTTTCTAGCACACACAACCTATGATGGACTCATAAGGTTGTGTATGGTAAAAAAAAGGTGGAAAAAAAAGTAGCACAATCCTTGAAATTTGATCATAAAAAAGTTGGAAAACAAGTAGCACAGCCCTTTGAAACTCGATAAATGGTTGGATATAGAGGTTTCATGGGTACTGTGGCGTATCACCACACTCAATTCTTTCTTCATAGTCACCATATATCAAATCTCATACCCTAATAAGGTTCAAGCTCTAAATCTTAAGACCAAGAGGGTGACTTTGATTTTGACTCTGCATTGCCTCCATCACTTGTTCAACCGCTCTAGTTACCAATGAGTCACCTCGTCACCGGTGGTGGATTGGGAGGGTGCAAATGGCACTCAACAAAAAGTAGAGGGAATGATTGGGAGGGGAGAGGAAAAGATCATGTACAAGTTGTATACGTACACCACCTACTACACTTGTGTAATGCATTGCTACCAAAAACCTTCAAAAAGGAAACCCTGACCAGGTTTGGTTCAACAAGTGGTTTTTTAATTTAATAGCGAATGTACTCGCTTCTCATGGCTTATTTTCTTCTTATTCCCATCTCTGTTTTCAATCTGAATATTCTTTGGCAGAGTTGCTGCAAACATGTATAATAGGTTCGAAGCATTAAGGATGACAAAGATTTGACGAGGGTGGGGGAAGAGGTGGATAAAGAGGGGGGAAAGACTTGATAATGAAAATTTTTACTTAGAGACCCTTGTATATTGTACACAACCTAACCTGCATAGGTTGTGAATGTAAGTTCTGCACATTAAAATAATCTAGTTTGTGAGAATTTCCCCAACCTTAAAATAATCTAGTTTCTATAATGTGGTCTTACCTACCATTCATTAAAAAAAAATATAGTAGCAGCCTGCCACGATAAATTGTGCATAATAAAACAAGTGTTGGATTCCCTGAATGTACCGTTCTTCAGTGGAATCATTCCTTAACTCACAAAATGCACATTGAAAGACTAATTTGACGGACTAAACTCATTCAATGCTGCAGATCTGTAAGCGAAGGCAGTGGGCAACTGAAACTGACCACCACATCCAGACACAGGGGAGAATAAGAAGTGAGAAATGATTATAAATCCTGTAAGATAAGATAGGAAAAGAAAGTTGAAAAAGAATGAGGTATCCTATTATGAGCAAGAAAGAAAGTAAGAAAGCATTATTATCATTATAATCCCTTGGTACTCACAGAATCAAGATGAAGTACAGCAGGGGTTGTTTGTGTTGGATTGGGATGCTGCTCCCCCAACATTGATAGTCTGGCCTTGTTTAATATTGGGAATGGCAGCAGGGTCATCAGAATTGGAAGAGAGTGATTTCTTACTGATAATGCGGTATATCTCTGCAAGGATTGTCTGGAAAGCCTTCTCCACATTGGTTGATTCCAGAGCAGAAGTCTCTATGAACGAAAGTCCTTCCTTCTCAGCATAACTCTGAGCATCCTCGGTAGCAACGGCACGGAGATGCTTGAGATCGGTTTTGTTGCCAATCAACATGATGACAATATTAGCATCGGCGTGATCCCTGAGTTCCTTAAGCCACCTGCTCACATTATCAAATGTAGTTGGTTTGGTGACATCGTAGACTAGAAGTGCTCCAAGGGCACCGCGATAGTACGCACTCGTTATCGCCCTGTATCGTTCCTGTCCTGCGGTATCCCATATTTGAGCTTTTACGCTTCTTCCCTCAACCTGCCATGCCAACATATCACTCTTTTTTATATTTTAATTTAATTAATTAATTAATTGATAATTAGAAAACCTATCAATCTGAAAACTAACACCATCATCATCATCATTCATCCATCCATCTACATCTCGAACAAAAAGAGCATAGAGCATAGCAACACAAATCAAAAATACAGAGAAGATATAAGCAAGCACTAAACGGTTAAGGCAAATTGGAAATTGGTTGAGAGGGAAAAAAGGAGGAGATCTGATCTGGAATTTGAGATGAGATCTGTTAAATATAATCTATGCTAGAGTAGAGGATTGCACCTACTGCTACTACTACACTACTACGGTGGGTGGGTACCTCAAGAGTACGGGTGGCAAATTCGACGCCAATGGTGGACTTAGACTCGAGGCAAAACTCGTTGCGAGTGAATCGGGATAGAAGATTGGACTTTCCAACGCCAGAATCGCCGATCAGTACCACCTTGAACAGATAATCGTACTCTTCCTCTCCTCTCCGACTCATCCTTCCTTTCTTTTCAACTCCAACTCTCCTTCCTTCCCTTTTCTTTTATCTCAATTTCTTTTTTTATTATTTTAATCAAAATATTCCACCCACTGTCACTGTGAGACTAAAGCAAGGAGGACCTTTTTATTTGACTAGGTAATCAATTAATCAATTTATTCTCTAAATTATCATACTTTCTCTTATTTAATTCTTAAATTATAAAAATATCATAAATAGTTAGTAAATTATTTTAAATTCATGATGAATTTATAATAATTCAGAGACTATTTATTATATTTTTAATAAAGTTTATGATCAAATAGGAGAGAATCTACCAACAAGGGTTGGTCCAAGTGGTAATTGGACTTAAATCCCACCCTAATGTTTCGGGTTCGAATTCTGGCTGTAGCAAAAAAACATGGTTACCAAAAAAAATAAGAATGAATCTATAGTTTAGAGACCAAATTGATGATTTCCTCATTTTATTTTGTATCCCTTTTCACCAATTTGCCCCTCCCCTAAATTTTCCACGGCAATCACCCCTTTATAAATCGGTTGTTTCAAATAGAGTGTTAATTGTTTAAGATTAAAAAATTGAATATTTTAGAGATTTTTTTTTAGAAAAGTAGTACTTAACTTATATTTGATTATCATTAAAAAAACTCACTTTTTTAACTTTCTATTTCAGTTTGGGAATTGGGAATGCTTAATATGGTACCAGTCCTAAGATAGACTTGGTTGCTCAATTGTCTATGAGAGGTTACTTAGTTTGTTAGGGAACATAGAGAGGTACCAATAAGATTTTTGGGCTTTTTTTTTTACCCCCTCCTTATCACCCATACCCCCATAAATCGTTTTTGGACTAAAATACCCCTAATTTTTTTAAAAAATGCTTTTTTTAAAATTTTACGAATTTACACGTAAATTCGGAATGGGGGTATGAAAATTTCCGAATTTACGTGTAAATTCGGAATACATTTTTTAAATTGTATTCCGAAGTATTCCGAAAATACGTGTAAATTCGGAATATTTAAAAAAATGTATTCCCAATTTAGGGGTAAATTCGTATTTAATTTCGAATTTAGGGGTAAATTCGGAATATTCTGAATTTATGGGGAATATTCCGAATTTACCCCTAAATTCGGAATACACTTTTTGATTTTTTCGAATTTACCACATAAATTCGGAAATTTTAAATTTAACATTCCGAATTTATGTATAAATCCGGAAAAACGTAAAAAAAAACATGTTTTTTAAATTAGGGGCATTTGGGTCCAAATGACAATTATGGGGTATGGATGATAAGGAGGGGGTAAAAAAAGATTTTTTTATATGTGTATTCTTTTTGAAAAAAAACTTGGTTGCGACATAATAACATAACACATCTATGATTCGTTTTGGGCATGGAGCAGCTTTAAATCCCTGGGCCAGCTGTCTCACCTTTCGAGGTGCCTCCAATCCAGCGAGGGGATTAGTCACTGCGTTCGGCGGTGGATACCCTGGTCTCGACAAAAAAAATAACACATCTATGATTTTTTTTGTGTAAAAAAAAAGGAAGTGAATAATAAGAACTCAAATATTATAAAAATGTTCGATTAGCTTTTCATTTTGTTAATATGATAATTCAATTCGTAACCCATAACTATGTATGTAGAGATGGAAACATGAGAGTGCAAATAGTTTCTTGGCATGAATAATTTGTGGGCTAAACAGTGTGTTATCAACCACATCGATAGTTTCAAGGATCTCAGTAATCAGTATCAATGTTCTTGTCAACCAAATCAACTTGCTAAAAAAACAAATCGCCCAATCGTTGATATCAGTTGTGCATCCACCATCTGTTAAAATATAGGTTGTAAGCTCATTAGTTAGTAGTAGTAAGGCCTATTAGTTGGTTACTATATAAAGTAGATGGTAGACTCATTTATGGTTAACCTTTCTCATTTGTAAGATTTCACTACTTTTGATATAATAGACTTTTAAAACTTTTTCTCTCTAATTTCTATGCATGTCATGTTTTTCAACATGGTATCAGAGCAAACATGGTATCCTCCATGAATTTCACTACTAGTTCCGCTTTCTTTCTTTTATTATTTTCTTCTTCATTCTTTTTTTATCTTTTAGTCGATAAATTCATTTTACCAGTTTTTTTTCCACTTTATTTTGCTTCATCTTGATTTGTGCAAGTTCAGCACTTCAAGAAAAAAAAATTGTGCAAGTTCAGAACATATCCGAGTTTTGGTGTGCGTTCATCGCCATTCTCGTGACCTAGAATCCCTTTCTGATTTCCGTTTGATCTTTGAATCACCATCTCTGATTTCACTTCTGATTTATCGTTTCTAAGTTCGATTTTGTTTTGGATCTTGCTTCTGATTCACCGTCTCCGCATTTCAATATCAATTCGACGATTCTGCGCTTTTTTCACTCGGATTGCTTTTGCCTGGTTTCGTCTTGTTGCGCTCCCTTTCTTCCTCAGATTACTGCATCAGATCTTCATTCTCGTGTTAGAATCACACATGCTTCAGGTTTGCGCTCTGGTTCTTGGAACGTGGCTTTGTCAAGTTATTACTGTTTCGGTTTTGCTCCGCTCCGCTTCGTGATTTTGCTCCGATATCGCACTGGGTTAATTCTGGATTGCTGTTCGGTACGTAATTCGTTTTTCACTCACGGTCTATTACTGGATTACGATTTGTTTCTATTTTCTAAATTACTGGTTCTGGATTTTTGGGTTATTGCTAATGTTACTGGTTCTGCAACTTTTTTTTTTACCAAACAACATTCAAGTTGTTTGATGAAATGCCTCAAAGAGTTATCCAAGCTTGTGTAAGTGGTTCAAGTGTGCCACCGAACTCATGAGATTGTTCACAAGAAACTGATGCATAGAGGTCACTTTTGTTTCTTGAAGCATTTTAGTATGAAGGGAATAATTTGGTTTGGAATCACCGAAAATTGGAAGTGGTGGAAATTGTGCTCTTTTGGTTGTTATAACCCCTTATATCATATGATTTTGGCATCATGTTTCTGGTCTCAGCTCAGAATAATCTCAGATGAGTAAACACCTCTTGGTTCTACTTTATGCTTTTGAACATTTGAGATGACGTGGTTCTACTTTATGTTTATGTACGCCAATCAGCAGTTCAGATTGATCTTCTGAAAATTTCAGTTTTGATCTTGCTTGCCTGTTAGTTGGTAATTATTGCTCTTTGAAGATAAATTTGCTTATTAGCTCCATGTTGGTTCGAGTTTGGATTTATGCATGATGCATCCAATGTTACCAACATGTTCATTGGTTGTGGCGGCAATTATTAGTACTTATTCTGTCAGCACCTGATGGTTTCATTGGGTTTTTGGTTGCTTTGACCATATCTACATGAGTCAAAGAAAATTTACTGGCTTCTTGAGGATTGGTACTAGATGAGGACCATGGGAGTTCCTCAGGAATTGATTACTCTATGCAAGTTTGGCCTTCCAATTGGTTGTAGATTTTTTTGTCAACTTTCACAACACTGTCAATGCTTCCTGATGCTCCTGGTATGCTTTATAAAGCGTCCTCATCAAAGTTTTGTTGGAGTTGGTATTGTTGCATATATTTGCTATGTTCTTATGGATTTGATGGACATTTTGAGTGGCCTTAATTGGCTTGATTTTAGCTTCTGTTTATGGTGGTTAAGCGTGATGCTTCTGCTATATATGGTTAAGCACGCTTCTGTCTAGAGTGATTGAGTACTCTTGATGGTTAAGCGTTGTTTGTGCTTCTGCCAAGTGGTTAAACTTTGAGGTATAGTTTCTGCTTGGTGGTTAAGCCTTTGGCCCTATGGCCTTGTTGATGTTTGCTTCTGCCCTATGGTGGTTAAGCATTTTGCTTCCTTCAAGTGATTAAGCCTTGAGTTGTGGCATTTGCTTGATGGTTAAGTGTTGGTTTGTTGCTTCCTCCGATAAACCTTGAGTTGTGGTTTCTGCCCGATGGTTAAGCTTTTGTTTTTTTTGACACTTGGATGGTTATGCCTAAGAGTGGAGTTTGTTGATTCCTTTGGAGTGAATGTTGTGGAGACGCTGGAAGAAGCTTGAAGGGGCCCGATAGTTGGTCGAAGACTTCTAGGAGCTATGCACCTCAACTGCTACCAACTTAGATTGTTCTTTGTTTTTCTACTTTGAAAATATTTTGTATTGCTTATCTCAAGCTGGAAGTGTTGTACACACCGTCCAGCTTGCAGGAGACTGTTAAAATATAGGTTGTAAGCCCATTAGTTAGTAGTAAGGCTCATTAGTTGGTTACTATATAAAGTAGATGGTAGACTCATTTATGGTCAACCTTTCTCATTTGTAAGATTTCACTACTTTTGATATAATAGACTTTTAAAGCTTTTTCTCTCTAATTTCTATGCATGCCATGTTTTTCAACAGCCTGTGTTGCTCTTTCCGCTTGTTGCGCCCTTGTGGGAGCAGTTCCATTGTTTTCCTTTCTATCAATAGAATCTCCATTGCCAAATTGGTCCAACCAGTTGCCGGTGGTGTTCTTGTGCTAAGCATCGACGTTGATTTTGATGTGTGCATATAGTTGGTTTGCTTATTTATATGTGCCTCCAGCTAGATATGCTTTTTATCTTACATATCAGAAGACCCAAAAGTCAAACTTTGGGTTAGTTATGGATGTTTTGAAGAAGTATTCTCTATCTAAGCCCATCTTCTCTCTTCGCTTAGATCCGTAGCCCCACCGACCTTGCTCTAGTCAACTTTCTTGGGGATCCACATTGGGTTTGCTCCTCATTTCCCTAACAAAACAATAGGTATCAACCCTTTCTAAATTCTCTTCCCCTTCACATGTAGGAAGGGGCAGAGAATAAAGAAATGGTTGAAAAAGTGACTTAGGAATTGAAAGCAATTATGTTAAACTATTCCCTTTGTATATTGTGTTATAGATTATATAGAGTATTATTTGGTTTATCTTGAACAAATGACTGAATAATATAATGGTTTCAAATTTATTATCTGATGCACTTCAAACAGTTGATATCTAACTTATATAAAGTTGTTAGGCCAAAAGCTTCACAAATGCAACATTATGCTATACGTATTTGTTGTCGTCAAACACTTCAGTCCTAGTCGTGTGATCGACCAAAGGTTTGAACAATTAGTGATTCGTCTTTTCTTCAAGCAATCGCGCTGAGGAAGGAACTCTGTTCCTCGATTATGGATTAGCTAGCTCCTCCACAGAGTGTTAGGTTGGATGTGAGGGGGGCGTGTGGCTTGGATTATCTACGAGGCTAAGAAAACATAAATAAAAGCGATAAAGGAAAGATACAGTAAGTAAAAGACTTGTGCATTGATTGATGTGTGTTTAAAAATGTACAAGTACTATACACACACACACATGAGCCTTTGTTGGACTATTCTGGCAATCAAGATCATAAACGTAGAAACATGGTCTTCTGTATTTTGAATAACCGTAGAAACATGGTCTCGATGAAAAAGATAAACGCGAATTAAACAATGTTAATTTGGTACAACACTATCATGCCAAATCGGTACGGTAACATAATGTTGTACTTGTTAAAAATCATAAAATGGGGGTTCTAAGGTACCGTACCAATTCAGTACAAAGTACCGTAAAATCCCATAAAAAAGGATGCACTTGGATTTTTTTTTATTCTTTAATAGTATTTTGATCATTTCGCAGAGTTCAGAAGCGTTTAGTGAGTAGGGGCCGAGTGAGATTAGCATGTGCCATTAGCAATTCGCAATGGCCGGTTTTTGGGTTCACTTGATTTGATTTGGATGTGGGCCTTTGTGACTGCCCGGCCCGTGTAAAGGGTTTTAATGCGTCAGTCTCGAAAGAAAACCTAGATTGCTTCCGTTCTGTTCTTCTTCTTACATATATACGCGCACGCATCGCAGAAAAAGGGAGAGAGAGAGCTCAGTGGTGTCGTGGTTGGGAAGAACAGAACGCTCCCTCCGTAACTGTAAGTTGTAATCTGCTCTATGTGTGCTTCTTTTTCTAACATGCTGTAATTCTGCTAAATTGAGATTTGTTGTTGTCTTGATCAGATCTCAAACGAGAGCGGCGCGTTTTACCATCATAACCATGGCTCTGGTCAGTTTCTTTTTCGCAATTCTTGTTCCCCCCATCTGCACCTATATACTAATCTGATTTCAATTTCGTTTTCTTCTGTAGATCCTGCACGCTGCCAATGCAAACAAAAATGCCTTCAAGACTCTCATTGCCGCAGAATACTCTGGTGTCCAAGTTGAATTGGCCCCAAATTTCGAGATGGGTGTCTCCAATAAGACTCCTGAGTTTCTCAAGATGAATCCCTTGGGAAAGGTGCGTATCTAATAATTGATTCCCTTATAAATTATAAGAATCAAACCGAAACTCGCGTTTCTTCTAGGTTTTCACTTACACGATTATTCTTCTCCCAGGCTCCTGTCTTGGAAACCCCCGATGGTTCCGTATTTGAGAGCAATGCCATTGCTCGTTACGGTATGCTTCCTGCTTACATATCACTCTGCATGTAAATTCTTGCCATTTTGTTTTGTTATTCAGTTTTGTCCCTCTTTGCGCCAGTTGCTCGATTGAACGGTGAAAACACTCTGTTTGGGTCTTCTCCCATTGATCTGGTACGTTTCTATTGTTTTTGTCGACTATGATCTATTTGGAAATTGGAATTGGAATATATATATATATATATACACACACACCCACGTTATGTACGTGCCTTGCTGCTCTGTATTGATATTGATATTGTTATACTGTTCAGGCCCACGTAGAGCAGTGGATTGATTTTTCGTCGATGGAGATTGATACCAACATTGCGAAGCTGTTAGTGCCAAGACTTGGATTTGCCCCTTACTTTCCTCCGGTGAGTTGTGTGCAAACTTTTTTTTCTTTGTTAATCGGTTTGAAGTTTCGATTCTGGAATATTTATTGCGATTATGTGAAATTTGTGAGTTGGTTGGAACTTGGACTATTCACAAATAATGAGGTGTATTTTATGAAATCAATGGTGTTGGTAGTTAATTATGGATTTATTGTCCAAAACCGAACACCTGGGACTATTCACAAATAATGAGTCGTATTTTATGAAATCAATGGTGTTGGTAGTTAATTATGAATTTATCGTCCAAATCTGAACACCTGAGCTTGTACACTGTTATTTATTGAGTTTTCGTAAAGCCTATTAACTTCCCCTTTGCTTGACTATTTTTTCCTTTGTTTGAAATATGTGGCATAATGAAGGTCGAGGAGGCTGCGATTTCTGCATTGAAGAGAGCATTTGGGGCTTTGAACACTCACCTTGCCCACAATACCTACCTGGTTGGCCATTCTGTTACCCTTGCTGACATTGTAGCAACATGCAACTTGTATTTAGGTTTCACTCGACTCTTAGTTAAGAGCTTCACCTCAGAATTTCCTCATGTTGAGAGATACTTTTGGACCTTGGTCAACCAGCCAAACTTCCGAAAGGTATTAGGTCAGATTAAGCAAACTGAAGCTATGCCACCTATTCCATCCGCTAAGAAGCCTTCCCAGCCTAAGGAATCTAAGCCTAAGGCTAAAGATGAACCAAAGAAAGTGGCTAAGCCAGAGCCAGAGAAACCCAAAGAAGAAGCCGAAGAGGAGGCACCCAAGCCCAAACCCAAGAATCCTCTCGATCTTCTTCCTCCAAGCAAGATGGTCTTGGATGACTGGAAAAGACTCTACTCTAACACCAAAACCAACTTCCGTGAGGTTGCAGTCAATGGTATTGTGATTGTCACTTGCTATTTTATATTTCAACTTTTCTGTAGCCTTCTATTCTAAGATTATGATTCTAGTGGAAATATACTATGATCGTATCACAGTGATTTTCATCAGCTTATTGCCTCTAATCTTGAATGTGCAAATAATGTTACAATATGATAAAGTGAGTTTCAAAGTCCGGTCAATTTAAATCCTCCTTTTTTTGCAGGATTCTGGGACATGTATGATCCAGAGGGATATTCTCTCTGGTTCTGTGATTACAAATACCAAGATGAGAACACCGTTTCCTTTGTGACATTGAACAAGGTTGGTGGATTTCTTCAGCGGATGGATCTGGCCCGCAAGTATGCATTTGGAAAGATGCTTGTGATCGGATCAGAGCCTCCATTTAAGGTGAAGGGATTGTGGCTTTTTCGTGGGCAAGAAATTCCAAAATTTATAATGGATGAATGCTATGACATGGAGCTCTACGAATGGACAAAAGTTGACATCTCGGATGAAGCTCAGAAAGAGCGTGCCAGTCAGATGATTGAAGATTTTGAACCATTTGAGGGAGAGCCTCTTTTGGATGCTAAGTGCTTTAAGTAGAACTAGCTCCCAGTTGAAAGGGTATGGTGTCATGTGTCTTTTTGGTAGAGTTTGGTTTTGTTTCGAATTTCTGTTATAGTGAAGTTTAAGTTATTTTGCGGGTTTATCAACCTTGAAACTCATGTTTGATTGTGGTAACTTCATTTTGACCGTAAGAAGACTTAGTATTACAAATTTTATTTTTGTGCTTCGATGTAAGCATCTATTAGATCGGTTGGTTCGCAGGACTCAATCGCAGGTTTCATCTTTGTTCGAGGGTGGGTACTTACAACTTATATTCTTTCTTTCCAACAACTGGAAAGTATAGTTGAATTATTATTTAACCATTTTAAAATCATTATTGGGGAAACTTTCAAAACTAATATTTATAACCAATTGTTTAGGTAATGATGCAAAAACAGGTAATTTGTAATTTGATACTTCTCAGTTCTGGAAGTTATTTTATAGGTTGTCAAGCCTTTTGGTTATCTGTATTTTTGTTCAGGCGTTTGTGATCTTTGCATGATTGTGTTACATTTGGTCACTGTTGATTTGGTTTTTGGTTTTACATTCGTCTATTAGGGCCATTTGGATTGGCTTATTTATGGCGTTCATAAGTTGTTTTAATTTAATTTCCATAAGTTCTTTAGGATAGCTTATAGAAAAATAGCTTAACATTGTTTTATCCTTTATTATATAAATATAAATAGTTTATACATAAGCACTTATATGGTAAGTGTTTATGTCTTGGCGCTTAATTAATCTGTTTTTCCAAATTGGCTCTAGATGTGTTTCTATGGCGGCTTCTAGGGTGAACCATAAAATAGATTGGTGGACCATTTAATCAAGAGTTAATTGTTATGCATTATATTCACCATCAATAACAATTCCTTATATGTTGAATTACTATTCCGACTCATTCTTTCCTATGAGCATAATAACCACCGCCACCCTGTCTCTTGATTCATTCTTCAATCATCTCCCACAGTTGTTCTGCCCCCGTCGCTGCGCTGCTGCCAATATGCAATAACCATAAGCCTACTCTTTAAAATAGGTCGACAACCCTGTTATATCCCTCCACTTGTTCACAACTGTTTTCTAATGTGCCAGATCTATATGTTTAGTGAGACCTTTTAAAGGAGAAAATAACATAAATGCGAGAAATATTAAAAAAAAAATTAAAACCTTTTAAAATGAGACAATACAATAGAAACTATAGCTTTTATAAAAATTCAAAAATGAAATAGAATTTTATATGGACAATATTTGTAATTTTTTAAATTTAAACTATAAAATAGCATACTATTTTAATAATCAAATATACGTATTCTTAATTTATATATTTTATTTCTATCAAAATGTTTATATTTGTAAGTTGATGCAGTGGTAAGGTTTTGGCTAATTATTACTATTGGACCTGTGTTCAAATCCCTACAAAGATAAATATGTTAATGTTTTTCAACTTTAATAATATGCAAAACAAAAATTTCAAGAAAAGGAAGCCAATAGGATTCAAACTTGCGACCAATTGACTAGAGAACAATACTTCCACCAATTGGGCTATACTGATTTTAGGAAACTAAGGCCCATTTTTAATATATGACACTTAATTTGAGACCCTTTTTAGGCATCCAAAAAAGTTATTTTTTTGAGGCCCAAAGCCCTTGCTTTGGTTGCTTGGGCCTTGGGCCGGCTCTGGTTAGGGATGACATTTTTACCGGGGAAAAAATTCTTAAACACCCATGAGCCTACTCTTTATAATATTGAGATTTACCATCAGTTTAAGGGTTTTTTTCCCAATGGAGGGTGACTGCAACTTGAAGGCTATGGCATAGGTTTGTGGAAGCGTTGCAGTAAAAGCTTGAAGTGGTCTTCTATAGATGCTGTGTTTTTTATTCTTTAAAATAAGTTGATTTGAAAAATTAAATCTTAGCTTTGAAAACTATGTATGATGGAGATGAGAACCTGCTCTGATATTATGTTGAATGTGATTTTTTATTTATTAAAATAGTATTCACTCCAATTAAAATTCCACAAAAATCGAAATACAAGATCTCAATTAAGAACTTAAAAAGATAAATTACTAAAATTTGGACTAGAATGAGGATAATATAACTTGAGTCATAGGCTCATAACTCTACAATTTCTCACTGCACGAGATCCATTCTCGTATGTTGTTGATCCCAAACATTCACTAGATGTTCGGTTTGGTTGTGCTCCTCGATTCCTTTGATTGACATCCTTTTCTAGGATTTCTATGATCTCGTTATGAGAATATTGTTGACAATCTAATGCAGTAGTTTCTTTCTATTCATCAACATTGTTGTAACCACAAGGAGCTCTAGTTGGGTCAGAACATTTTCTTCAAAGAAATTGTGCAGAAAAAATCCTTCTTTTGTTTACCACTACACATGAAGACAAACCAGAACCCATTGTATTATATGCATGAGAGGGAGTGTTAGAATATCAATTGTGAAGCTAATCCAAGATCCACTGGGCTATCGGGTCACGCTCCAATTGTCTAGTCTGGGGTGTGTTAAGAGTCCTACATCAGATGTGATATGACCTAAAAAAGAGTATATAAGTGGGAGGCATCCCTCACCTTACAAGCTAGTTTTGTTGGGTTGAGTTAGGCCCAAATTGAGTTTCTTTTACATTTGTTTTATCAAGTGGTTCAAGTAAACATGGGTTCACTAACTAGCAAAGGCTCTAATGTTTGGTTTACCGCAAAGGGATAAACTTAGGTGGAATGGAATATAATGATATTGGATTTTATTGTTTGAGTAGTTAAAAATATGGTGGGATGGGATGTAACTGAACATGACAGAATCCTTTCTTCTTACCTCAGTATGAGATGGAATGGAACTAGTCCTTTTCTACTGATCTATTAACAGAATATCCAAACAATCAAATGCAAGTATGCAACAGTATTCTATTTTCATGCCTTTCAATTCCACTCCACATTAGATATTCAAACATGGCAGAAAAGAAACAGTTGAAATTTGTAGTTTATGATATATTTCTAAAACTCCCCAAATGAGAGTAGTAAGTAGTTGAAATGGAATTGTGTTTCAAATTGAGAAAACAAGGGAAGGGAGGGCAGTTGAAATTCTGATTGTTAATTTATTTTTAGGTCTATATTTTATTTATGTCTATTTGTATCTGTTATGTTATGCTTCTGGGTGCGCATGAACTGATCAAATCCCAGTCCTTTTTGTTAATCTCGCACGCAGGTATCCTATGGAACAGACCGAAGAATATGTTAATGGACAACTGAAGAACAAGTACGGTGATGCATTCATTCTGAGTTCTCTGTTGATATTTGATTGCAGAAATAATTGGAAATTTGTTTACCTTGATGCAGTTCTATACATCAGTACCTCAAAGAGGACTCTAGCAGAAGGGGCTTAGAAAGTACTGGAATGAACAAGTATTACGTAACAGCTTTTTCCTATGTATTTTTTCTTCATGTGTGTCGTAGTGACTGAGTTGCTATGGTTACATTACATATCAAGGCAAAAAAAAAACAACACTGCCAAGTTTGTAAAATACTTCTTATCGGCATATCTTTGCTGTGCCAGAATATTTTAGTTAGCTTAGTTTGGCATTTAGTTGTTGTTTTCTGTTTTTTATTGCCGTTCTTAAGATCCCTCCAAGGCTCCAACACATCCTTTTCTTCGCGTCCCAACTTAGCACGTGCTCTAGTGATCGGTTCAACGGAAAAATGAATCAGATTTGGGTATGCATCATCCCAACTAGTGTTATCCATGTCTTCAATTTTCCTCTCCTCTTGTACGTTGTTGTACCTGCTAATATAAACAAGTGTCTAGCATGCCTCTTTAAATGCTTCAAAGACTTATGGTCAATATGGATCCCAAACTCTTTAGGCCAATGCCAAGGGAAATAATGCCCAAACTAATAATGCATACATTCTTTGTCATAAGTTGGTAAACAAAGCTATGTTACAGAAAACTCGGGTGAGGACAATAACGGAGTGTTACTTAACTTTCATCGCATTTAGTTTTTTTTAGTTTAGAGTAATTCATATTCAAAAAAGATTGTTTATGTTTCTAACAGAAAATAAATTGAAGACAGAATTTAAAGTTCCTTCATGCCTTCCCATAGTTGTTTGATACTGCTATTCATGAAGAAACAAGTTGATGGGGTTGAAAACTTGACTAGGATGGACAATTATGCTACTCAACATATCTTAATTCATTGGGAAAATGACTAAGGGTTCCTAAGAAATTCACATTCCTAGCAATCTAAGATGACCCCTTTTTTAGCCACCAATGTTTTAGTTTGTCCTCTGTATCCTTCCAAGCCAATGGCTTTGATGCTTTTCCCTAAAGCATTGCAAAAAAAGAAAAGAAAAAACTTCAATAACAATCAACACATTTTCCGGGGCATCCTGTAATCGTGGGAAAAAAAGTTTTTGTGAAATGAGAAAACTGTGGCATACGGCTATGCAGCAACTGCAGAGGATCCTCACTCCTCTGAAACATGGTGGGGAGGGGAAGGGAAGGGTATGAATTTATCTTTTGTAGGCAACATCATAGAGGAGGTCATATGTTGTGTCCACAACTGAGTTTCTTGTCATATTTTGAGGGCTTTTGCTTTCTAAAATTGGAGTAATTGCTAACAACCCCCAATTTTACTGGCTTGCATTCCCCCTATTCGAAAATAATCTTCCAGGTGTGTACATCTTGTATTGCAGTAAGTTTATTTCCAGAAATTTTATCCAATTTAAATATTAATTTTTCAAGAGAAAAGAGACAATTTAGTCCCTAAAAAATTAGGCTCAACCAATTTTAGTCCCTGAGAAAATAAAATCCAGCGTGAGTCCTTGAATTTTTTTAAAAAATAACACGTCAATCCGTAAAACTACACAAGTACACAATTAGAAATAATAAAGATGATAATAATCATAGAATAATGTCAACCACATGTATTTCACAATATATCAAAGTCATTCATTGCATTTGTTTTATTTATAGCTGGAAAGACAATACCCTAAATATATAGATATAATAAGCATGCAAGTAATTTAGTAATTTGACAAACGCAACTTTTAACAAAAAAGTACTACATTAGAAGTATGCTACTAAGTAGCACTTGCAAATTGGTTAATCCTATAACTTGCATTATGATGGTCAGTGTTCTAGCGGTTAATACACCCAAAGAATAGACGTCAAAATAAAGAGGAAAAAAGTGGATAAACCATTTTGTCATCCCTGCAAAGCCGCTTGAGGAGATTCAGCCCCAAAGGTGTTTCTGGTGAATAACATCAGTGAAATGATCGCCACAAATTCTATAAATAAGATAAGATGTCTAATAACCTAGTTTTCTTGAGAATAATGTAACATTCACTCTGCTAACATACTGGGGTTATCTTCCTGTCTTGGCTCGTTTCATTCCATTATTACTATTAAAAGGTGACATACTTGGACTCATACTAGGGCTCATGCTCGGACTTTCCTCCCTCAGAGTGCCATTGAGCATAGCTAACTCCCTTAGTTGTTGCTTCTTATAATGATCAAGTGATTCATCCTGGCAAGTTACCAAAGATTAACAGGATTAGTCCAAAAAAGGGGAAAGAGGCACAATTAATATAATTAACTATAATAATATATTTATACCACAGGCTTCAAAAGATTTTCTAGTATCGCCACAGCATGATCCAAGCGAGCATTGATTATATCCTCTGGGAACTCTGCCTCCACCAACACATGCAGTGGCTCTTTAAGGTGCTCATATCCAGGTTTATCTTTAAGCTTCTCTTCCTACAATGAAAATATACGAAAGTTGAAACACATGAAAAATGTGGTGGTGTGAGCGTTGGAGAACTCCAAAAGGAGGGAAGAGGGGCAGAGAATCAATTGTAAACTGCCCAGGCGAAAGAAGCAACAAGAGTTGGACAAGAACTGGCAGAAATTATTTATGCAATACTAACAAAAATGATGCGTTGTGTTCATCAAATCCGCTTGAGCAAAGCAGGGACTAAAAATAGCTATTAATACATTATTAAAAAAAATCAAATTAACACTACATAGCACTTCAAATTGAAGACACTACATAACTCTTCAAATTGAAGAAGGGCCTTAGTGCAACAGGTGATGCTGTTATTGTGGGTTCAAAGCCAACAGATTCCAGTCATGGAATCAGTCTCTTGCAATGAATCGAATCCCTTCCCTAAACCCTTTGAATGCAAACTTGGAGTTTTATACCACCAAGTTGCCCTTTTTATAATTTAAAGTCCATACATACACACCAACTTTACCTTAATAGTATCCTTCACAGAGCCACGTCCTCTGATGTAAACCCTACATTCTGTCATGGCTTCCATTCTTTTCAATGAGTTCCCGCGAGGTCCCAAAATTCGGCCAACAAAATTATACTGCTGAGAAATGAGTAAAAAAAAAACTATTACTTTGAAAGTAAAACAGATATAAACTGGAGTGAAAGAACACAGATTTGACTTACATTTGGATACTTGTCAACAGGGACATCAAGCCTGATAACTTTCTTCACTATAGGAGTTGTCGGAACTCCTTGTGCCCCATGCCAACCAACTGGTGGTGCTTGAAACGGTCCCATCCTTTGGAGATTTCCATGCTCCTGCATGAAGAATTATAATATTATTTAATTCCCATTTTATTACCACAAGTTTGAGATCAAAACCCAAACTCTTTTGCCACTAATTTTCTCACAATTCAATAGAAATAATCATTATGCCCACTATATTGCCCATTTGTGAGTATTTTAGTCTTCCAATGCATATGCTACGGCATTTACCGTTCATAATTTTAACACTCCAAATAGCCAAAATCTAGCAAACAGTAGCTACTGAGTTTTCATTTCAAGTCGTGGAATCATCCTGTTGCAAATACAAGCAAGAAAAGGTGACCTAAAATGGGCCCACAGCCCACAATGGGTCAGCCCTTATGTGGATCTTGCTATGACAGGAGCTTTATAAAACTAGGTTGTCCTAGGCAAGCATACTATTGACTTGTCTTGGGCATATATATATACATATATAAAAGCTAAAAACTAAGATCAATGTTTCCAAGAATGTTAATCCAAATGCTAAATTCCTAGTTCTTCTATGTGTAATGCACCATACTTCCATTAACCTGGATGTTTTCGGTGATGAAATTTTGCCAAAAACAAGCTACCATTGTGCATTCCAATATATGAAAGATGCTTCTCATGCAGATCCTTTGAAGACCTGCATCACTGTGTATTGTCAAATACTCATTTAAAATGAGTAAGAGCAAGCAGGAAATACTCCCTCGAGATTTAAATATAAGCAAAAAGGTATATGCATTAGGTTTAAATTTGGACCAAATACATATACCTTTTGCTTGTATTTAAAACTGGAGGGAGAACAAAGTGAACCGGTGGACATGGTCTTTTGTAAAATTCTTTTGAATTTGTACTTTGCTCTTGGCCGTGCAATGGCGAAGCAATATATGATCGATGAAGTAGGAAAATTCCTTCCGTGCTGAAATTACTGTGGGACTTATGGTATCATACTGTCTTCATCACTATTGGTAGGATTATGACCTGGAAATATTTTTTCTCCAATAATAATGATATAATGTAAGCTCCAGGCAAGAAGACTTATTGCACTGGTAAGTGTCTTATTCTTGTTGTTTAGAAATTGTCAAATATGAATGAGACATGCCTGTAAACCCCACAATCTGAATTATTTTTCACTTGATTTCTTTTAAATGATAGGACTCTTCAGTCCAAACTGATATACATGCCATTATGCTCATATTTTTACACATGAGAAATGGAAGACAAAAACACAAATCATGCAATGATTAAAAAAAGATATGTTAATGCAACTCTAAAATCATTAAGGCAATGGGCCAAATCTGGAAAGAATTAGCAAACCCAACAGCTAAACGTTTGATAATTTTAGTCAATAAAATATGATCATATGCATGCACACTGTTGAAACTGCTATAAGTTTGTTTTTCCAGTAAAAAAGTACATAATTTTTTTTTAAAAGAATAAAAAACCCACAGACCATCAAGTAGATGGACATGAATCATGATGATCAATAAACATGAAATAATTATAAAATTCAGGAATTATTCAATAGGTATAAAGTAGCATTACCTCTAAAGGTGCAGCAGGCCATCCCTCCATATCCATTGGCACACTAAGTGGATGTTGAGTTAAGGGCCTAAATGGACGGCCGTCTGGCTCATGTCTTTCATGTTCCATGAAACCTTGATTAAAGCTCGAGACACGCCTGATTTCTGTTATGACATAGTAGAAGCCAAGAGAAAAGCAAAAGTGGCATAGGAAGGACTGTCACTCTCCTTTAAGGAAGCCATGGAGTATACATAATAAATGTTACAGACAAAGAATGACTGTTTATACGGTTGTGATAGAACCCGTAAACTGAAGATAATGAAACTGTATATTTTTCAAAGAACGGGATGAACCCTGTATTGGGCTAAGGCCCAAATTCAGTGTCCTATCAGGTCGCAAGCACCAACATCTAAACTGTTTGAACCGTTCATGTTTGCCCAGTTATATTTACTTTTCAATATTGATAAATTATTGGTATAAGAAGAGATAGATGATTTATGAACCTTGAGTTAAGAGCCTGGTACATTGTGGCAGAACTTGCAGAAAGGGTCGTAACTTTTCCCCTTCAGCCAATAGTTCAGTCAAATATCTGCAAAAATATTTGAAGTGGATGTTTGTAGATGCAGATGAAAAAGATTTAGAAAAAGAAGGTAGTGAAGGAAGAGTAGTGAGAAAGAGGTAACCTGTCGCGATCTGAAGAATGAAAAGAGGAAGGTCTAATAGGAGATGGAGGAAGTCCGGGGGGAGCGGCGGGAGGGGGGAACTGGAAAAAACTCCCAGATGGGATTGGGAGGATCCTCTCTCCCATCTATATTCCTGTCAAAACAAAACCAAACCCTAGTTAATTGTTAGTTAGTTAGTTAGTTAGTTAGTTAGTTAGTTAGTAGTATTCAAATACATAATATCATTTCAGTTCCAGTTCCAGTTCCAGAGGGAGGGGAGGGCAACGCAACCGTACCAAATGATGAACAACTGTTGTGGTGGAGAGGAGAGATTGAATTTGAAGAGGAAGAGGAGAGCGGCACAACGCAACACCCCCAAAGTCCAAAGACAAGAAATGGTGCGGTGCCGTCTCTCCCTCTTTATATTTTATTACTCACTCGCAGTCAATCACCGCACGCACCAAACAAAATTTATCTTTCACCGCAACGCATTATTCCTTCCTATTCCTCCAATACCCTACACTACACCTTCAGACAACCATGCCGCTCTTTTTTCTCATCTTCCCTTCCCATGCTAACACTCGTGTATCAGCTGCTTTTTTTCACCCAACAAAAACATACAAATATTTCTAAATTATTCTCAATACTATTTCCAAATAATTATAATTATAAGGATTTAGTTTTTTTTTAACAAACAAGGATTAAGGATTTAATTTATATACACAATAGATGTACAAGTGTTTTACATTATCTATCAATTACAAATTGACACATTATTAAAAAGAAATTAGTCAATATGTAACCATCTTATTTGTTAGTTATTCCGTCAATTGTTATTAGTGGTGATTGTAAAAGTCTATCCTCCGTACTTGACCAGCAAATAGGAACCTTTAGGACCTCATAGGCATCCCTGTGAGGCTGTGACTCATGTTCTGTCTCAACACCTCAATTCTCCATGAATGGGAACTGTTATCAATCAATTCACTAACTTTAGAAAGACCACTGTTATTGACCAGAGTGATCTTCTTGCCATTAGTTAACCACTGCTCCTCTTCAATACTTACCTTCTGACCTGTACCAATTACCCATCTGCCACTGCTTTTTAGGAGACCTCTTCCATGAATTATGCTCCTCCACACCCATGAACTACCTGCCCTAGGTTTCATACTCCAAAACTCTTCCTTATTGCAATAGACGCCTCTAAGATTTTGTACCCAAAAAATCATTAGGACACTGTATTAGCCTCCGGGCTTGCTTAGAGAGTAGAGAAACTTTTGAACCCCATACCACCTTTATTCTTAGAACTACACGGTTGCTATGGTAGGTTGGAAATTCGGTTTGCACTCCCTTATTGTAAGGTAGTGATCATAAATTAGTCATGGACCCTCCCCAAGAGCATACTCCATGTCATTCTCACTACTAAAGGCGATAAGAAAAAAACCTATTGCCTAGATCAAGTAATGTGGTAACCTGTCCAAAATCCACAACTGCTTGAGTCTAGTCTGAAGAGCCTTGAAGCCAATCTTCCTTCGAAGTAACTCCACAATGAGTCCCCCCTTTTAAGGCTTCTTAATTCATAACTCCTCTTTTCTAGACAGATAGAAGGTAGGACACTCATATCTTCCCCATTACTCCTCTTCAATGATTATACTCTCTCTTGGCTCCTCAGATTCTTGCTCTTCCTCTTTCTCCTTATCTGTCCCTGTTCACCTTCCTTCACATCACCCATCTCCTTACCACGCTGGCTTCAGAACCATGTCCTTGAAAGATCGCCGTGAGACCCTCCCTGCAGTTTCACTCTTACCATGCTACTCATCATCATAGCAGACCAATTGAGTGAAGTCATTGGTGAAGGAGTTCCCCACCTTTGACTTTCTTCGAACTTCTGACCTTAAGATCCTCCGACGACGAGACTTCTTTCATTTCGCTTATCTCCTTTTCAATAGTAGCGTTTATTTTTTACAATTATTACTCTTTATTTACAATAAAGGACTTGAATCAGAATATTTGATTGATTTTTTTAGTGGGATTTACATCTCTATATATAAGAGAAACATAATCAACCTAATTAATACAACCACCAACTAACCTAATAACCAACTACCAACTACTAACAACCAACAACTATCTACCAAATTAATCAACACTCCCCCTCAAGCTGGAGCAAATATGTCAGTAGCATCCAGCTTGTTACATATGTATGCTATTTTGGGACCTCTCAAGGACTTAGTTAGCATGTCTGCAAGTTGATCATTAGAGCTGACGAAGGAAGTTTTGATGATCCCTGAGAGAATCTTCTCTCTAATGAAATGACAATCAACCTCTATATGTTTAGTTCTCTCATGAAATATTGGATTTGATGAGAGATGTAGAGCGGATTGGTTGTCACATGCAAGTTCCATGGGACCAATTTCACAAAACTTCAACTCTTGAAGCAAATTTCTTAACCATACAAGTTCACATGTTGCATTAGCCATAACACGATACTCAGTTTCAGCACTTGACCTCGCAACAACAGTCTGTTTCTTGCTTTTCCATGAGATCAAATTACCGCCAAGGAGAACACAATAGCCTGAAGTGGATCTTCTATCACCGGCATCTCCTGCCCAATCTGCATCTGAATATCCAAGAACATTAGTGTGGCCTTTATCTGTATAGATAAGTCCTTTGCCGGGTGATCCTTTGATATATCTTAAAATCTGAACAACTGCATTCCAGTGACTCTCACATGGTGAGTTAAGAAACTGACTAATGACACTAACTGGAAAGGCAATATCTGGCCTGGTCATAGTGAGATAATTTAACTTTCCAACCAATCTTCTATATCGACCTAGGTCTGAAAAGGGCTCCCCCTGATTAGGTATAAGCTTTACATTTGGGTCCATAGGAGTATCAACAGGCTTACAGTCAAGCATCCCAGTCTCCTTCAGAATATCAAGAGCATATTTCCTCTGAGAAATGGCAATACCACACTTGGATTGAGCAACTTCTATTCTAAGAAAGTATCACAAACGACCAAGATCCTTGATTTGAAAGTGCTTGAACAAGTGTTGCTTAAGTTGTTTAATGCCCTCTTCATCATCACCTGTAAGGACAATATCGTCTACATACACCACAAGATAGATCATTTTGTTCAAGGGTGAGCACTTAAAGAAAACTGAGTGATCAGCTTCACAACGTATCATGCCAAATTGTTGGATCACTTTGCTAAACTTTCCAAACCAGGCCCGAGGTGATTGTTTTAAACCATACAATGACTTTCTAAGCTTGCAAACAAAATCTGACTCCCCCTGAGCAACAAAGCCAGGTGGTTGCTCCATATAAATCTCCTCCTCTAAATCACCATGGAGGACTGCATTTTTAATATCAAGCTGGTATAAAGGCCAACGACGGATGGCGGCCATAGACAAAAACAATCGAACTGATGTCATTTTCGCAACCGAAGAGAAAGTATCACCATAATCCAAACCATAAATCTGAGTATATCCTTTGGCTACCAAGCGAGCCTTCAGCCGATCCACCTGTCCATCAGGTCCAACTTTAATTGTAAAGGCCCATCGACAACCCACTGTAGACTTTCCAATAGGATGAGGTACAAGAGTCCATGTATTATTAGATTCCAAGGCTGTCATCTCATCAATCATTGCCTGTCTCCATCCTGGATGAGACAGTGTTTCCTGAACATTCTTAGGAATATTAATAGAGGATAAAGCAGCAACAAAAGCGGAGTGGCAAAGAGATAGCCTGTGGTAGCTCAAAAAATTGTAAATAGGATGGGGATTAATAGTGGACCGTTTACCTTTACGAACTGCAATGGGCTGGTCAGCGGAAGTGTCAAGAGGGACCGCAACAGAAGAAGGGATTGAAGTAGGATCTGAGTCACGAGAGTCACGTGGAAGAGCAGGTTCTATGGTTCTCTGATGACAACGCTCATAAGTGATAACATTCCTGTGAAGTGACTTGTTCTGGAGAAGTGTTTTGCACTGCAACTTGAGGAACATCAAGAAGAGGTACAGGTAAGACAAGAGGTGGCACTGAATTGGAAGTGACTGGTGACGAAAAGAACATTGTGTCCTCAAAGAAAGTAACATCGGCAGACACATAAAAGCGATGTGTACTAGGACAGTAACATCTATATCCCTTTTGAACACGAGAGTACCCGACAAAGACACATTTGACAGCTCGAGCGGACAATTTATCACGACCAGGAGTGAGGTCATGGACAAAGCAGGTGGAACCAAACACACGTGGGGGAACAACATAAAGTGGGTCTTGTGGAAACAAAAGTGACTGAGGAATTTGATTACCTAGAACAAAAGACGGCATACGGTTAATCAAATAACATGTTGTAAGAATAGCGTCACCCCAAAATTTCAATGGTGCATTGGCATTGATCAATAGTGTTCGAGCAGTTTCGACAATATGACGATGCTTTCGTTCAGCCACACCATTCTGTTGTGGTGTGTGAGGACAACTAGATTAGTGTATAATACCGTGGGAAGTCAAAAAGGAGTTAAAGGGCGCAGAGAAATATTCTTTTGCATTATCGCTGCGTAAAACTCGAATTGTCTTCCCAAATTGATTTTGAATTTCTGAATGGAATGTTTGAAAGGCATTAAATAACTCAGACCGATCTTTTAATAAAAACAACCAAGTGCACCTTGAAAAGTCATCAATGAAAGTAACATAGTACTTATAACCTAAAATAGTAGGAACACGACTAGGACCCCAAACATCAGAATGAACAATATCAAAAGGGGAAGTAGCTCGACTGTTGACACTACTAGGAAAGGAAACTCTAGCATGTTTTCCAAGTTGACATGACTTGCAATCCAGAGACCGTAGGTGTGAAAGATGAGGGACCATGCGCTTGAACTTATCCAAACTTGGATGACCAAGGCGACGATGAAGAGTTTTTGAAAACACAAAAGCAGCACATATAGTGGATGGGGCTGAATGGAGATAGAAAAGACCTCGTGACCTAGATCCAGTTCCAATCATCTCCTTCGTACTCCGGTCCTGTATATGAACACCATCAGAATTAAAGGTTACTTCACAATTCAAATTATCATCAATGAGTTTCCCAACAGAGATTAAATCAAATGGACAGCCAGGTACAAATAATATTGAGTTTAATGGTAATGTTGGGAGAGGTGAAGCCTTACCAACACCAGTTGCATGTGACTTAGACCCATCAACATAAGTAATGGTGTGAGGTGTTTTAGGAGGAGATAATTGAGAAATGAGTGATAAATTACCAGATATATGATCAGATGCACCAGAATCTAAAATCCATGGTCCAAGGGACTCAGAATGGGAAAGACAGACCGTAGAATTACCCGTGTGAGCTACAACTACAGAAGCTGCAGCAGCTGAAGAGGACGATGCCTGTTGTGCTGCCTTAAATTGAAGGAACTCCTTATAAAGACTGTCTCCCTCAGACTCTGAAGATTGGACCACATTAGCTGTTTTGTCTGAAAATCCATGAAGAGAATAACACTGATCTTGAGTGTGTCCATCCCTCTTACAATAAGAGCAATGAAGATTTCCTCTACCCCCTCTGCCACGACCAGCACCTCTACGACCACGACCTCGACCTCCACGGTTAGCAACATTAGATATAAATATTGAAGACTCTATAGGTGATGGGGTACTAGTACCACCTGATACTTCTGGAGAAGGGACTCGAAGCAAACGGTCAAATAACGCTTCCAATGTTGGAACATCAGAATTAGTCAACGTCTGGTTCCGGACAGATTCAAGGTCTTTGTGCAGACCATGAAGAACAAATACCATAAACATATTATCTATTTTCTCTGTCATCTTCTTCACATCCTCAGTCAACAACATCAACTTTGCTTCCTCACAGATAGATTGTGCCTTATTCAGATAGGAAGGCAAATCATGGTCAGACATCTGTAGTGTTGCTAGATTGTGGATTGTCTCATACAATCGTTGTATATCATTAGCATAGACCATTTGTGTTTTCTTCCAAATCTCATAACATGTTCTATATGGACGAAAATGCACCATCAACTTTGGCTCAACTGACTGTAACAATAGTGCCAAAAGTTGATAATCAGCCTTCTTCCATTTTTATTTTATGGAGGCATCGATGTCTTCCACCTTCTTCTCAAGGTGGTCAGATAGTCTCTGACCCAAAAGCCATATTTCCACCGCATTACTCCAATCCAAATAATTCTTCCCATTCAACTTCTCTGAAGTGATGGTAGGAGATCCAGAAAAAGTGAAGGAGATCAAAGACTTACTTTCCTTTTGACCCTCATCCATGACAAAAGAATTTCAAGACTGTTTTTAGAAAGAGACAGTATTCTGGAACCGTAACAGCAACACAAACAGTACCCAAAATATCAAAGTACTCCAAATGTGAAAAGGACCTCCAAAACAGGAAGAGGAAGGGCCGATCTACAAGTTGTCCAACAGAAGCGAAGCCAAAAAAACAACGTAGGGCGGCACATGGGCTCACGCGCCGGAAGAGGGAGACTGTTGTGGCGGCGCGTGGAGGCGCGTGCGGCGACGTAATTTTAACGGGTGGCTTGGATTTTGATGGCGAGTGTGATGGTGTGGGTGGTGTTGCACCCCGAAAAATCCTTTGGAGGGATTTCTCTTCGCACAACATGAATTGGAGTCGCCACCAATATTTTTTTAGAGGTAAAACATTGAAAAAAACCTTTCTTGAAAGACAATGGTCCTTGGAACCACGAGATTTGAGTTCGGGGGTCGGTTATGCATGGGGAAGGTACGAGCACCCCACACATCCTTTCTACTGAAAGGGAACCTCGATTTGACGTGTGATTTAAAAGGTTGATTTAAGAAATGCTTTGTTTTTATCTCTCTTTATCTCTCCTTACTTTATGGAAAAACTTAAGGAAAATTTAATCTTTTGCGCTTGACGGGAGGGCACCGTGCCTACGTATCCCGGGGAGGGAATCAAAGCAACGTAGTTCTTGTTTTCGAAAATTGTTTTGTTTTTAGAAATTGCCTTGTTTTGGAAAAGGGTTTGTTTTTTGAAAAGAAAATGGTTTTTATTTGTCGTGCTTGACGGGAATGTGACCCGCTCCTACGTATCTCCCAGTGCGATGGAGAATTCAAAGCTTACGTAGTTCTCGGTTGTCGAGAAAAGGTTTTTATTTTTTAGTTGTTTAATTGTGAAAATTGAATGTTCACAGTGATCAAACAACAAAGGTTTCGAGTGATCACCACTAGCATCCCATTATTGACGATCGTGCAAGCAAAGGCTTCGCATTATCCTCAACAAAGTTTTTAATTTGTGAAATGAGAGTTCTTTTGAAAAATGAGTGTTCATGATAATCAATTGAGCAAAGACTCCAAGTGATCACCACTAGCACCCCATTGTTGACAATCGTGCAAGCAAAGGCTTCGCATTATCCTCAACAAGGTTTGATTTGTGAAAAATAGTTTGGAATTGTTTTGAGAAGAGGTGAAGTTGTTTATCAATGATTATGTAAATGCAAAAAAATGTTTTGAAGTTGGAACGTTACTAACGAGTAACAAGTTGTTCTTTGTATGCAACATGGTTTTGAAGTTTTGGAGAGTTACTAACGAGTAACAATTGGTGGAAATCAAAACAAGCAAATTGTGAACACCAATTCAACATTTTAATGCACCACAAGCACATAAACAAGTATATCAAGCATGGAGTACCAAGCTTCAATTCAAGAATGCATGAGTAGGCAAGGATGCAAGAATAGGTAAGAATGCATGAATATGGAAAATGCATGTGCATCAAGGTTAAATGAACCTATCTTTTGCCGAAACTTCACAAGCTTCAAACAACAATTTACAATAAACTCAAAGAGCAAAGAAAGCATGATTAAACTTGAGGATGCATCAAGGTCATTGGAGACCAATCATGTGCGCAAATTCAATTGTTTATAGACCCCTTTTTGCTCACATTTCACAAGCACATCAAATGGGAATTGAATTTTTAAATGCTTACAAGCATAGGCATCAAGGTTGAAGTAACCTATCTCTTGCCAACTTAGCATAACCCAAGATCATTTGTGGATCATAAATGAACCAAAACCCAAATTCATTTTTCTCAAATCACAAATTTCACAATTAACAACATAGGTTTGAATATTTGCAAGACCAAAAGTGACCAAAAGAGGGCATTAACAAGTCATTTTTGTAACCAAAATTGATTAATCAAGTTAGAAAACTAGCATTTGCATTTTCAAACAAGAATTGCACAAAGAAAATTGAATCATCTTAGGCAATCCTCATCACTTAAAGTGAAGTACACTAGGCACAAGTGAGAGTCCTCTTGCCAATCCTCAACATAGAATAACTTTGCAAACAAGTTACTAACAAGCAAACCAAAGTTTACAATCAAAGCACAAGGTTGTGTTGAATCATCTTAGGCAATCCTCAACACTTAAAGTAAAGTGCACAAAGACACAAGTGTGAGTCCTCTTGCCAATCATCAACATAACAATGACTTGCAAGCAAGATACCATCTATTAACATCAAAATAACTTGAGAAAACGTTTTTGATCACAATTGCAAACCCATTTCACAAGAAAATTAACAAACCCTAATTCTAATCATGATTTGCGAAGCATCACATCATTTTATTCAACAAAAATGCAAGATCATAGTGAAAACAACATAAATCACAATTCATTCAAGGGTGAGAAGCATCTCAAGCACCCAAACCTCCCACAGTGTTTGTCAAAATGCTTGAGACACCTCTCACCAACAACAATCAACAAATCAACAATATAACAACACTAAAATGCATGAATATGGTAGGATGCAAGATTAGAAACATGATATCTACATTTTGATGCAAAAAAGTTGAAGATGATGCTAGGTTTTAAGAAGTTTACCTCAAATCCAAGCTAAGGAATGACTAATATGAAGAACAAGACCACAAATCAACTTGAATCTTCACCAAACTTCAATGAAACCCACGAAATGCTTGCTTAAAAATGCCCTTTGATGATGCAAGCTTGAATTAAATTAGGAGAGAAGGAAGATATATGAAGTAGGAATGGAAATGAGGTGAGAAAATGGTGATTTGGTGAAGGAGAAGTGAAGAATTGATGGAGGAAGAAGGTAGTATAATTTCGGCCAAGAGAGGGAATTAGGAGAGGGAGTTGTGTGCTAGGGTTGTGTGAGTGAAAATGAGGCCAAAAGCCTTTTTTTTGTGAGGTGAGGTTAATAGGGTATATATAGAAAGCAATTAGGTTTAAGGGTAGTTAGGTCATTGTGCACTAGTTGTGCTCTAGGATTTGATTTTAATTTTGAATCAAAGGCTAGGATTGAGGCTCACATGGATTGAGGACATTGAGAAAACACAAAATGAGAGAATAGAGAGGGGGTGGCGCATAAACATTGGGAGGGGTCCTTGGTGACCAAGTTTTGCAAGTTGTCATCTTGTACTATTGTACTATTATATGACCATTCCATTATCCCTTCATTTTTGATTATTCTTCTTAGGATAATTGTACAAAAATACACCCAATTTAGGCCATATACAAGGTATCTTGAGGAATATGCCATTTTATGAGATCACCATGACCAAAAATATCATAAAAACCTCATCTTGAAATTTTTGTAGAATATTCCTTTTTGATGCCTTTTTTGAATTTGAATTTTGTGCACAATGTATGCATGCATGCGCATACATACATACATGACCAAAAATGTTTTGCCTCAAATAAATTTCTCTAAAATTGCACAATGATTCTTGATGAGAAATTATCTTATTTTTGACAATGACCAAAATACCCTTTTGCCCTAAAAACCTTGTTTTTTAACAACAAATGCATTTCCACTCTAACAATGAATTTAAAAGCCCTAGAATGACTTTTAAAACCCAAAAATGCATGCACAATGCTCTTCACTCTTCAAAATAAAACCACACTTCTCAATTTATTTATTTTTTTTGCGGAAAATTAGGGTTTTAAACCTAGGCGGACAAAATTAGGGTATGACAGCTGCCCCTCTTTATTTGGATTTTACCAAGGAATATGAATTGGCCGAAACATATTCCGAGGCAAAATAGAAATAAAGAATTCAGAAATAATACTAATTTTGTCTACTTAGAGAAACCCGAATTTTCCTTTTCTTTTTTTTCTCTTTTTTTTTTGTTCTCTCTTCTTTTGAGAGAGAGAGAGTCAACACTTGTCGCGTCGAGGAGAAAGCCGTAAATTGCGTAAAGCAGTAAATGAAAGCAGTAAATGGGAAGTGCCGTAAATTGGGGATTCGGAGGTTGCCTAAAACCTTTTAACGGACTCTCGTCGAGTCTGAGCTCTGGGGGGGGCCTTTTCGAGCGGCCGATCAATATCAGGTCCGGAACTGATATGATCAATGGATCTACGCTATGCCTTAGGTTGACACAATTAATCCGATGGACTTAACGAAGTCTGTAAGATCTGCCGCGCGCTCGTACGCGACGTTGTGATCTGTGGAAGGAGTTCACTAACTCTGTGGGAGTTTACTAACTCTGTGCTGATGGAGTTCACTAACTCGGTGCCATGATGATTTTCTGAAAATGAGATTTCGGGGACCCATTGGTCCAAAGTAACTGACTTTTTGAAAATTTTGGGGCCTAACGAGTCCAAAGCAACTGAGTTTCTTTTTGAAAATTGGGAAGCTTTGAATGATGCATGGAATGCAGGCTCTTGATGCTGGGATGCACATGGATGCAATGAATGTTTTTAATTTTCTTTTAGCATAGGGACTTTAGGATTCTTGAGTGATCAATTCAAGCGTCCTATCGTGACGACTATGACTATTTATTAAGAATGCCTCTTTTTGTTTTGAAAACTGATTTGATGTTTGATGTGATGATGATAAATGCTATGGAATGTCTGTGTTCTTTTGCTTTTATTGTGATGAATGTGGATGATGCGAATGTAATGCTTTGAATAACATGAAATGCCTACATGCATGAGGAGGATGAATGATTGGAGTATTTAAACATTTTTGTAAACATTTTTATGATGATGAGACGCGAGACTTTGAATGCAAGGAATTGAGATGGCTATGGACCATTCTTTGGAAAAACTAGATTTGATTCAAACTCTGGTGTTCTCAAGGTTTTTATTAACAAGCTCATTTATTTTCCTTTCCATTTCCATGATGACTGAACTTTAAACACCACATGATCAATTTGTATTCTCTCTCTCTGAAAGCATTGACTAGTAAGTATGCATAAGAGTGCAGATGTGGACGAGTGAGTCAGTTAACTTGGGATTGGTTTAGGACAGTGAGTTGAGAGACTGCCCAGACAGGAATTTATGGATGTGAATGACTTTAGGGAGAACTCTGCTCATTTGAGCGGGAGTGAACAGTTATAGAAATGCCCCACTTTAGAATGACAGTTTCAAATGGGTTCTTTGAGTGGGTTTGTGAAAGGGGATGAAGTTATGGTACTGGTTATGAACTGAGGGTGGTATATGAATGGGATGGACAATGAACAAACTTTCCCCAGACCAGGGTGGGTGGTGAAGAGAATGCCCCAACTTTTGGATCTGAGTGGTGTTCTCAGTGCAAATCTTTGGTTCTCTATGAATGTCTTGACTTTTGGCATGAAAGAAGCCTCACTTGGTGATCACTAAACCTTGTTTTAATCTTTGGTGCAAATCTTTTCCTTTGGGCCTGAGACATGAGGACCATCTAGGGTAATAGCAATGCCAGAGCCGCGCATAAGTTTGCTTGCCATTTGAAGTGATTGTGCCCGCGTTTGTTTTTTGCCAATTCATTTATTTGAGGGATCCCTTCTTTTCTGTGATTTTCAGAAATTTCGCAATAATTGTAATGCTTTTTGACTCATGCACAGGTTTCACAATTCAGTATCATCAATCATAAAAACATTTATTTTAAAACAAAGAGACAGAATAAGTGAAGATAAAAGACACGAAAAGCAAACACATGGAAGAAAAAGTTGAATTCTTATTGTTATGGAAACTGGACGTGCAGAAGGTCACGCCAATTGAAAGTACATTGAAAAATTTTTAAACTGGAAAAATACAAGAAAAAGGGGAAGCAGATCTTGTGTTTTTTCTTTTGAAGTAACGATGCCAATCGTCCATACTCATGACCTTGATCACCCCTTTATCCAAACTTTTGGGAGTGCTGATTGCCTTTTTCATTTCAAGTCCAAGTTTTCTGACCCTAATTTTTGCCTGGATCGCCCTTTGCAGGTTTTCAATCCACCGGGTCGCTCTGGTTTTGCCTAGGCCGCCCTTTGCGGGTTTTCAACCTAGCGAGCTGATTCTTACTTGGCTCATCTTTCTCTTTTTTCATTTATTTCTTTAGGCATACTCCTTTCTGACTGTATCTGAATTTACTGGAAACTGGGGTTTTCTTTTCTTGCATCCCATTTTGCGAGAATTAAAGGCCCCTCCGGAGAATAAGTTCTTCGTCTTCATGATACTGGGTTCATCTCCATGGGAATCCCTTTGGAGGTTCATGATCTTTTTGAGCATTGAGTCTTCTTTGAAATTGTTGAAGATGAGCTTTCTTCGGTTTGAGCTTTCTCTTAATCTTCTTCTGACATAAGACAAATGTACTTTGGTTTGATAAGGCTCAATGAAAGTATTACTTCCATCATATGGGGTTTGCCCCTGTTAGAGTGTAAAACGAAGCCTGATTTCCATGAAGGTCATCATCGTCCTTGATATCCTTTGTTGATTGTCTCTAACTGCCCCATTTTTAGGGTGGCGTAGGGAGGGATCATGATGCTTGACCTGGAGTCTTCATACTGTCATTTGTGACTACCTTAGCTTGGAAAGCTGCGCAACAGACCGAACTTTGGTAATTACAGACTTTGTTATAATGGCAAGTGTCTTATGTCAGAAGGGTGATTTACACAAACTTGTTGATTCATTGCTCTTTATCATGGCGTCAATCCTCTCCTTTGCTCAAATTGATCATGTCACTTGATTCCTCATGAGGACGGACCACTTTGTTCTCTTATTCTTGCACAACAGCTTGATTGCAAATCTGATGGTGGAGTCTGAGGAATGACTGAGGGTTTGTGGAGGGCGGGATGACGAGGTCGAGGTAGTGTTTGCAGTTTTATGAAAGGAGAGATGTATAGGAATGATGAAGTGTTTGAAGGTTTATGGAAGAAAGGGTGGTCATACACAACAAGGTGTAGGAAGGTTCATTGAGACAAGGATCTCTTACGCTTTATGGCCAAATGTATCAGCTCACAACTTATATTTCTTTCGTCTCTTTTTCCCTTGTTTTTTCATTTTTGGGATTTTCATTTTTTTAAATCTGTTCTTTTTTGTTTCATTTTTTCTGATTTTTTCCTTTTTTGCTTTTGAGTTGAGTGAGCTGATAAAAGTGATACACTATTTTTGGATATTTGAAGTGATCCTTGTCTGGGGTGATTGGAGAGATAATGGCAATGAAACCCCTGCAGCGGTTGGAGGATGCTTGATTGGGTTCTGGTATTAACTGGGGTGACAGGAGGTTCAGAGGGAGGAGCAAATGAGATGGGTTGATTTTGTAGAAGGGCCACTGGTAGTGAGGAAGGTGGCGATGGCAGGCATTTGGTTATGATTTTTTTTTTTGTGATGGGGTACTTGTAATGGGAAATGGGAAAGTTGGTTGATCTGAGGAAGGGAAAGGGTTTGGTCGCGAAAGAGGTTCGCTTGTAACATTTGTTTGGTTTCCTCAGCATTGCTCCACTTTGCTTGAACTTGTGCTTTGACTTCATTGCCCAACCTAGTTGTGGCATCATGAATTTCTACAGCCTTAGCCAATTCTTCACTTATTAACTCCGAAGAAACATCCCAGTTGTCTTCAGCCTCTCTCTCAGTTTGGTTAATCGGGTAATCAGAGTCACAATATGAACCATTGGCGTCGTTGTTTTCAAAGATTATTTTCATTTATTATTATTTTTGATCCGCGTTGGGAGGAATTGAAAAGCAAATAACAGACACATGACAAAATGAAAGAAAGAAATTTTATTGAGGAATTCAAAATAACATTTTATTAATGATGATACTAAAAGGAAACATGTGTGCCCTTATTGAAATATCCTAAGGCCTTGGGCAGAGCCAAAGGATTGCATTACAGAAAATTGTTTTGAACTGAAAAACTACATGAAAATCAACAATCACTCATAAATGCTATGAAATGCATGACAAAGACACAAATGTTTTGATGATGCCGCTTTCACCACTTCAACCCTCTTCAACAACTGCTATCCTTGCTTAATAGTCCACAGACCCTGAGAACTTGATCCTTCCCCCCTTCTCAAAAGTTAACTGCTTGGAATCAATGAAGCCCTGAACCAAACTTTTCAAAAGATAGCAATTTTCAGCAGAATGCCCAATTGCCCCAGCATGGAGCTCGCAAGTGGCTTCTGGATTGTACCCGCTTGGGAATGGAGGTTGAACAGATCTCATCTTGCGAGGAGTGATCCATCCATGACTGATTAGATAGCTGCATAGGTCGGCGTATGACACGGGGATGGGGTTGGATCAAACTTGGATGGAGAATGATGATAAGGGAAGGAAACTGACAGACTCAAACAAGAGAAACTGCACATGGCATGCACGCCCACTAGAAGAATGCTTCGTAGAGAGTTAACATTGGTTAAAACATGATGGAAAGTTTTTTTTTTGATGAACTGTTTCAGTCTTTTATCATGGAATGGATGAGATGCAATGCCTTTTTTGAAGAAAATGCAAATGAACTGTTGATTTGAAAAACTGAGTGCCTTGGAACATTTTGAGTTTGCAAATAAGTAAGGGTAAACTTTTTCAACAGATTATTTTGCAAAAGCGTCTCGTCTCTCATCACAACTTTTTATTTGGTTTATGCAATGTATGAATGAACAAATCATGATAAGCAAATGCATGAAAAATGACCACTTGAAAAGTGTAATTATTCTAAAGGAGATTTTTTTTGTTTGTTTTTGATGCAAGATGAAATACGAAACTCCAATGCATTTTTGGATGATGCAAGATGCAAGAATGATATCTTTTCAAAATGATTTTTATTCTTTAGAGGCACGGCAAGATCTGACATACCAATGCCCCTTTTTGCGAAAATGATGACGTGAGGCAACCAATTGTCGTTACTCTGAGTAACTTGCATGAAACATTGAGTGGATCCTGACTCAATACTTCACGCAATATACTGAAATGCTTCGACATTTGGTTGACTCCATTTATTCACTTTATTTGAAAACAAACTGCGCCTGATTGGGTCAAAGTGCCCCGATATCGTAGAGTATCATCTCAAATTTGTAGTGCACAAACAAATTTGAGATATTACCCTTCATCATTCAAAGATGCACTTCTACCCATGGAACGATTGCATAAGGAGTTTCTCTTATTTCATTTCATTTTTTTTTTGGAAAATGATTTAGAAAATGATTTTAAAAATGATTTGAAGATGTAAGTGATTTATTGAAGAAAAGAAAAAAAAAATTAGAAAAAGGTGCTTTATTTGGGGAAAAAGGTATTTAGAAAAAGGTCTTTTTGAATTGAAAACGGTTTTGCCTTTTGATTCCATTCCGTTTCTTACACACCTATGACAAGACTTTGTGTTACGTTGCGATCTCCGGCAAACCACTTTAATGCATGGAGGATGCAAAGAATGGAGGTTTTTTTTCAAAATTTTTGTTAGATGCGAATGCAATGATGATGATGCAAAATGACGCAGATGTGATGATTATGACCTTTTATTTACATAGAAAAGAGAGAAGAAAATGATGTTTATTGGTGGCGGTTCAAAACATTTTTGAAAATACCCGCTATATGCCACCTCATATAGGTGTTTATGAGGGAAAAAGGAAATTACTTTCTACATTTTTGGTAAAAGAGTTTCGAAAGAGGATGCCTAAGCTAATGCAACACACAATTTGCGTGCCCCCGTGTCCTACAAATGGGTAAGGATCGTAGGCTCTAAAGTCAACGACAAGGGTAATCCTCCCATGTGGGTTCTGGTCACTGCCTCACAGTGGCAACCAAGAGCTAAAGTCTCTCTCATGAATACACCCACAATCGTAGAGAGCTACCGATTGTGAGGTATCATGAAGAAAGCGCACTCTTGGGCGAAACTTTCATGAGAGCCAGACAGACAACGGTCTACGAATGGCAGTCACTACTCATTTCCACTCTCCTAGGGTTCTTTGCAGACCTTGGGTTTTAGGCCCCCCTCAATGCTCACAAATATAAGGTGTGCAGTGTGTGATGAGGGCACAACACCTAAAAATCTACCCAAACCCCACCTGCAAAGGGAAACCAAAACAGTCCAGACAATATCAAGCAACAGCATGTCGTCTACCCTAGGGTTCAATATCATTTCAACATAAGTATACTAACCTAGGGTTCCAACAACAATCGCAAGCATTGCTTACCTTAAGAAAGGGAGCCTAGAGGAGGGGACATAATAGGATTAAGGGAAATGCATGAGCTTACCTCAAGAAAGGGAGCAAAGAAGAGGGGAACATGCTAGGATTGGGGAAATGTATGAGAAAAGCATATAAACGACGAAAGTAAGAGGAAAAGAAGAAGAAACTACTCTTATTTTACTCAAGAAGCAAATATAGAAGAGGAAGAAGGCTAACACACAATGCACGCAAGCACAACATCACAAGAATGCACACGACAATTCTAAGAATAATGCAAGCATGTTTTTAAAGGCAAAGGAAAGAAAGAAGAAAGGGAAAGGAGGAGAGATATAACAAAGCATTCAAATCGACGAAATAAATCACATGTCAAATCGATTGGCTCGACCCACTAAAGAAAGGTCCCCAGTGGAGTCGCCAGCTGTTGCACCCCGAAAAATCCTTTGGAGGGATTTCTCTTCGCACAACATGAATTGGAGTCGCCACCAATATTTTTTTAGAGGTAAAACATTGAAAAAAACCTTTCTTGAAAGACAATGGTCCTTGGAACCACGAGATTTGAGTTCGGGGGTCGGTTATGCATGGGGAAGGTACGAGCACCCCACACATCCTTTCTACTGAAAGGGAACCTGGATTTGACGTGTGATTTAAAAGGTTGATTTAAGAAATGCTTTGTTTTTATCTCTCTTTATCTCTCCTTACTTTATGGAAAAACTTAAGGAAAATTTAATCTTTTGCGCTTGACGGGAGGGCACCGTGCCTACGTATCCCGGGGAGGGAATCAAAGCAACGTAGTTCTTGTTTTCGAAAATTGTTTTGTTTTTAGAAATTGCCTTGTTTTGGAAAAGGGTTTGTTTTTTGAAAAGAAAATGGTTTTTATTTGTCGTGCTTGACGGGAATGTGACCCGCTCCTACGTATCTCCCAGTGCGATGGAGAATTCAAAGCTTACGTAGTTCTCGGTTGTCGAGAAAAGGTTTTTATTTTTTAGTTGTTTAATTGTGAAAATTGAATGTTCACAGTGATCAAACAACAAAGGTTTCGAGTGATCACCACTAGCATCCCATTATTGACGATCGTGCAAGCAAAGGCTTCGCATTATCCTCAACAAAGTTTTTAATTTGTGAAATGAGAGTTCTTTTGAAAAATGAGTGTTCATGATAATCAATTGAGCAAAGACTCCAAGTGATCACCACTAGCACCCCATTGTTGACAATCGTGCAAGCAAAGGCTTCGCATTATCCTCAACAAGGTTTGATTTGTGAAAAATAGTTTGGAATTGTTTTGAGAAGAGGTGAAGTTGTTTATCAATGATTATGTAAATGCAAAAAAATGTTTTGAAGTTGGAACGTTACTAACGAGTAACAAGTTGTTCTTTGTATGCAACATGGTTTTGAAGTTTTGGAGAGTTACTAACGAGTAACAATTGGTGGAAATCAAAACAAGCAAATTGTGAACACCAATTCAACATTTTAATGCACCACAAGCACATAAACAAGTATATCAAGCATGGAGTACCAAGCTTCAATTCAAGAATGCATGAGTAGGCAAGGATGCAAGAATAGGTAAGAATGCATGAATATGGAAAATGCATGTGCATCAAGGTTAAATGAACCTATCTTTTGCCGAAACTTCACAAGCTTCAAACAACAATTTACAATAAACTCAAAGAGCAAATAAAGCATGATTAAACTTGAGGATGCATCAAGGTCATTGGAGACCAATCATGTGCGCAAATTCAATTGTTTATAGACCCCTTTTTGCTCACATTTCACAAGCACATCAAATGGGAATTGAATTTTTAAATGCTTACAAGCATAGGCATCAAGGTTGAAGTAACCTATCTCTTGCCAACTTAGCATAACCCAAGATCATTTGTGGATCATAAATGAACCAAAACCCAAATTCATTTTTCTCAAATCACAAATTTCACAATTAACAACATAGGTTTGAATATTTGCAAGACCAAAAGTGACCAAAAGAGGGCATTAACAAGTCATTTTTGTAACCAAAATTGATTAATCAAGTTAGAAAACTAGCATTTGCATTTTCAAACAAGAATTGCACAAAGAAAATTGAATCATCTTAGGCAATCCTCATCACTTAAAGTGAAGTACACTAGGCACAAGTGAGAGTCCTCTTGCCAATCCTCAACATAGAATAACTTTGCAAACAAGTTACTAACAAGCAAACCAAAGTTTACAATCAAAGCACAAGGTTGTGTTGAATCATCTTAGGCAATCCTCAACACTTAAAGTAAAGTGCACAAAGACACAAGTGTGAGTCCTCTTGCCAATCATCAACATAACAATGACTTGCAAGCAAGATACCATCTATTAACATCAAAATAACTTGAGAAAACGTTTTTGATCACAATTGCAAACCCATTTCACAAGAAAATTAACAAACCCTAATTCTAATCATGATTTGCGAAGCATCACATCATTTTATTCAACAAAAATGCAAGATCATAGTGAAAACAACATAAATCACAATTCATTCAAGGGTGAGAAGCATCTCAAGCACCCAAACCTCCCACAGTGTTTGTCAAAATGCTTGAGACACCTCTCACCAACAACAATCAACAAATCAACAATATAACAACACTAAAATGCATGAATATGGTAGGATGCAAGATTAGAAACATGATATCTACATTTTGATGCAAAAAAGTTGAAGATGATGCTAGGTTTTAAGAAGTTTACCTCAAATCCAAGCTAAGGAATGACTAATATGAAGAACAAGACCACAAATCAACTTGAATCTTCACCAAACTTCAATGAAACCCACGAAATGCTTGCTTAAAAATGCCCTTTGATGATGCAAGCTTGAATTAAATTAGGAGAGAAGGAAGATATATGAAGTAGGAATGGAAATGAGGTGAGAAAATGGTGATTTGGTGAAGGAGAAGTGAAGAATTGATGGAGGAAGAAGGTAGTATAATTTCGGCCAAGAGAGGGAATTAGGAGAGGGAGTTGTGTGCTAGGGTTGTGTGAGTGAAAATGAGGCCAAAAGCCTTTTTTTTTGTGAGGTGAGGTTAATAGGGTATATATAGAAAGCAATTAGGTTTAAGGGTAGTTAGGTCATTGTGCACTAGTTGTGCTCTAGGATTTGATTTTAATTTTGAATCAAAGGCTAGGATTGAGGCTCACATGGATTGAGGACATTGAGAAAACACAAAATGAGAGAATAGAGAGGGGGTGGCGCATAAACATTGGGAGGGGTCCTTGGTGACCAAGTTTTGCAAGTTGTCATCTTGTACTATTGTACTATTATATGACCATTCCATTATCCCTTCATTTTTGATTATTCTTCTTAGGATAATTGTACAAAAATACACCCAATTTAGGCCATATACAAGGTATCTTGAGGAATATGCCATTTTATGAGATCACCATGACCAAAAATATCATAAAAACCTCATCTTGAAATTTTTGTAGAATATTCCTTTTTGATGCCTTTTTTGAATTTGAATTTTGTGCACAATGTATGCATGCATGCGCATACATACATACATGACCAAAAATGTTTTGCCTCAAATAAATTTCTCTAAAATTGCACAATGATTCTTGATGAGAAATTATCTTATTTTTGACAATGACCAAAATACCCTTTTGCCCTAAAAACCTTGTTTTTTAACAACAAATGCATTTCCACTCTAACAATGAATTTAAAAGCCCTAGAATGACTTTTAAAACCCAAAAATGCATGCACAATGCTCTTCACTCTTCAAAATAAAACCACACTTCTCAATTTATTTATTTTTTTTGCAGAAAATTAGGGTTTTAAACCTAGGCGAACAAAATTAGGGTATGACAGGTGGTGAGATCACTGGATAAATAAAGGAGGGGTTTTTTGGTGTTTTAGGGCTGTACGGTTTAAGAAAGGAAGAATATAGGAACTGATTAGACAAAACACAGAGACTGTGGGCCAGCGCTTGTGAGCAGCTGAGAACCCTACAAAGAATACCAGAACCAAACTTGCTTTGATACCAACTTGAATCAGAATATTTGATTGATTTTTTGAGTGGGATTTACATCTCTATATATATAAGAGAAACATAATCAACCTAATTAATACAACCACCAACTAACCTAATAACCAACTACCAACTACTAACAACCAACAACTATCTACCAAATTAATCAACAAAAGGTATTTACAATAATATGTTTTATATAAATGCACATTTTTGTCTTTAAGTCCTAAGATGATCTTCCTTTTTTATCTTATATCCCTCAATTTCTTTTCAAATTAGAAAATATAGAATAATTATTTTTATCATTTACACTCACTTAGTTTTTTACTATCAAATGAACCACAATAATAATCCACCCAACCACTTATGATTTCTTTCATAATTCAAATTGTATTCATATTAAAACAAGAGACTTTTACATATTGTTTAATTAGACACAATAATGGATTAATCCACTAGTCAAAAATGCTATAACCAGCCCAACTCCCTACTATTAATAGGTCACCTCCATGAAACACACTTCACATGGCTTAAGACAACAAGGACATTAGATCCTCCACCATAAGCAAGCCATTTTTTGTAAATTACACTCACACTTTCTCTATTAAATGTATAGAGGGGTGTTTGTGTGATTTAAACAAAGCTTAGATGAAGTTTATCAATACAATGAATTAGGGGGAGTGAGTGCAATTTCCGATTTTGGCCGAAAAAAGGGACCACCTCGTATACGTATGGATGATGAAATTGAAAAGTGTAGTAGAGTACAAAGCGAAATAGAGGAACTGCAAAACATAAACCGTATATGCTTTTTCACTCATCTCCCAACCTAAGTAAGTGCTTTTGTAACGAACCAAACACAACACACAACACACACGGAGAGTCTCTGTCGTTGGGTTAGGCGCATGGCGTGGCAAGTTGGGGCTTTTCTGTAACATTAGGGTTCGCTAATTATTATTGATCGATTGTTATCCTCTCCCACTCCTTTCTCCCGAAGCAGTGTGGAAGATGTGATCTCACTTCTTATTGATTGTTTTTGGAATTTGTAACTGTGAAATTTATCTGCTGCTGCTAGGGTTTTTGGTATGTTGGATCGGACCAAGGTCGTCGTGCGGCACCTTCCGCCTACTATCTCGGAGGCCTCCCTTTTGGCCCAAATTGATGCCTCCTTCGCCGGTCGCTACAACTGGCTCTCTTTCCGTCCCGGCAAAATCAGGTTTTTCCATTCTTCATTCCAACCTATAATAACCTTTTAATCTTCATCTCTGTCTTTTCTTTTTAGATTCTTTTAATTAGGTTTCAGTTTCACACTGTTTGTTTTTTTTAAGGTTAACTGAATGGATGGATGTTTGCATTTTACATAATATATTTTTATTATATCCTTTTATCATTATATTCTGGTTTCTAAATGAATTTTCAGCCAGAAGCATACATCCTATTCTAGGGCTTATATTGACTTCAAGAGGCCAGAGGACGTTATAGAGTTTGCTGAATTTTTCAATGGACACGTCTTTGTCAATGAAAAGGGTAACTGATGAGATCACTTGAATGAATTGGTTAATTAGGCATGTTTGTAGTCTTGCTACACCTGTCATCCTTATCATTATTGGAAGTATCCCGTGCCTTTTTACGTTATAGTAGTAGAAATAAATTCCGCTCCGAGATTCCATGCATAGTTTACGCACATTAAAAAAATAGTACGAGAGGTCTTCGAATTGGTGATATTCGATACTGAAGCTGGTTCTCTACTTCACTGTTTTTCCTTCTCAGGAACTCAGTTCAAAGTCGCTGTTGAATATGCTCCCTCGCAGCGTGTTCCTAGACAGTGGTCTAAAAAGGATGGTCGTGATGGAACTATAGATAAAGGTACCACTTAAACAGAATTTAAAATAAATTGAATGGATACATGTTCCTCATTAAGAATTATGCATAGGCTCTTCTTTTGATGAGTATAATTTTTAACATGGTGAACGTCTAGATTCTGAGTATCGGGAGTTTCTAGAACTACTTGCCAAGCCCGTCGAGAATCTTCCTAGTGCTGAGATACAATTAGAGAAAAGGGAAGCAGAACGATCTGGTTAGTCAATTGGTGCTGAAAATATGCAGTATATAGTTTGAAATTTAGAGACAGAAAACCACACACCTAAAGAGAATGAGCAGATAGTGTACTGTTTTTATATTCTACCGGGTTTATGTTGTTTAGCAGGTGCTGGGAAAGATGCTCCAATAGTTACACCACTTATGGACTTTGTGCGTCAGAAGAGAGCTGCCAAGGGACCACGGGTAATTTCGCTTATGATTTTGATTTTTTTAAAACAAAACTTATTGGTTTTCCGTTGTCATTATGCCTACACCTCTTTGCGCACACGTGTGTGTGTGAGTACATTCATTCTCAGCAAGTCCCTCATAAATATATTTTTTCCCCCTGTTTTATTGATAAGCACCATTAATGTGTTGCTTACCTACTGTATATCATATTTGTACAGAGACCATTGCCGAATGGAAAGGTGACTAGAAGAATTGGCACATCAAATGGAATTCCCAGTTCTGCCCCATCAAGACGAGGACCTGGAAGGAGGAGGGTTCCCACCACAATGGTATTATATGTATATGCTTGTAGCTTTAAATTTAATTCATTCATGAGTTCTCAAACAAAAATTCTTTTTGATTACTATAACAAAAAATCACAAGCTGGATCTTTTCATTGTTGGGATTGATGGAGAGAACATAAGTGAATCTGGAATTCCCTTAATCTCAGTTAGCAATAGGTATAGTTGTTTAGTAATTAGTACAGCTGTATCTGTTAGTACAGCTGTCATTATTCTGTTAGTTGGTTACAACCATTCAACGCTCACTTGCCTTTGTATAAGTATATCAACTAAACACTTGTAAAAATAGTTTTACATAATACAAAATTCGGTCTCAGATTCAGTTTAGAATTCTCTAATTCTAAGGGATGAATTACTTCTTTCTGCTTACCTGATTTATCAATTGCATATTGCTTTGAATGTCTGGTTGGCCTAGAAAAGTTGTCAATTTTTATCTCTTAGGAGAAGTCTAGAATTGAAGGATACACATAATTTCTACCCGAGAAGGCTTCCTAGCTGATGATAGTATTATGATCCTTTGGTTATAGGCATGGCTTCTTGGAAAATGTTTGACACCAACAATCACTTTTAAACTGTATGAGAGGAATTTTTAGCAGGGCTCTTTTGTGCTTTGTCAAGCTACATGAATTATTATTGCATGCTTGGATTTATGAGACATCCTACACGAAAATTTTCCAACCCGACCGAGTTTTTTTTGGGTAGATAGGGTTATTACTGCCATTTTGATTTAGGGATGCACATTATTGTAGTTTGTGTTGTTTTGCTTGAATAGTGCTGATGTGAATACAAGTATGCGTAAGAAGAATTGTAATGCAGGTTGATACTTGATATTATCCTAGCCCCTAATCCCTAATATAAGAAGAAAAAACAATATCACCAAAACCAAGTTTCCTGATTTGTGCACAGGAAAGTTAGAGAGACATCATCAACTTTTAGAATAAAGGATATTCAGCATCAGTATTTGATACGTCTCTAGTTGAAATTGCTTTGCCATACACACGTGAATTATTAAACTTGGTTCTTACTCTTATGTTTTAACATGCCTAACTTTTTCATTTATGGTGAACAGTATGTTGCAAGGGACCCGGGGAAAAGTTATACTGTGAAAGACAAATCAACTTACATTTCGGATCCCAGGCAAGGCGATCGGCATCTGTCAAATAAGTCTTCACATATAGCTTCTTCTGATGGAAATCAAAATTTTGATGAGAATGGTATGGTTGATATTTGTTTTCTAAAATTTCATGTGGCATGTTTTTCTTTGAGCTTTCTTTGGTGTTTTATTTTGTCGCTTGGACCTTATGAGGCAACAATTTATGATATCAATATCTCTCGCCTTCTGGTCCTCTCCTCTTTGATTTTGGGTAGAGGTTGCTCCTCTCATTCCTTGAACTTTCTGACTTGTAACTGCTCATTTTTGTATCAATTATGGCAATTTACTTACCGCTTGGTCCATCATTTCAGGCACTACCGGTAGTAACGATGCTGGGAAGAAGAAAGTACTGCTTCTTAAAGGAAAAGAGAGGGAAATAATTACAGTAAGCTTCTTAAATTTATCTTCATAATTCAGTTCTATTTATGTGCTGTGCTGCAAATGTTGCATAAGGATCGATCTGGAATCCTTTAGCGTAGTTTACTAAAATGCATTTGATGTACAAGAAATTGCAGTGTACTTTTTGAAAGTCAACATTTACCTATGGACAGCTTGGAATAAGTTGAATCTGAAGTTCTTATTCTGATTGTAAAAATTTTGGATCTATTACTTTCTCAAAATTAAGAAGCACTTCACCCATCCTCTCCCGTGGCTTTTTCTTTAACTTCCCGTTTCTTTATATTGATGGATTTAATGTTGATTATTGTTATTTAGGATTGATGATCGTCATTGATGCCATTTATATTTTCACTTGAATTACATTCTGATATTGGTGGATTTATATGTTAGGATTAGGTTATGAATACGGTTCTGCTAAGAGTTTATTTTACTTTTGTTTGTTTTTTATTATGCAGATATCTGATTTAGATAGCACGTCACAGCATCATAGCATAACTTCTTCAACTAAAACTATTCTTAGTTCAACGGCTCTGAAACAGAGTCAGCGGCACGAAGGTAGTGGAAGAATTATCAGAAGTATACTCTCCAACAAGGATTTGCGTCAAAGTCATTTTTCCAGGGACCGTTCTGAGCAGCAAATCCAAACATCTAATCTCGAAAGAGAAAAACAATCCACTCGCCCCTCACATGTGCAATTGATTTTGAAGGGCGCTGATGGAATACCAGAGAATAGGATTGCTGTGCATGATTTACATGTTTCTGGTGAGAGACAGGAGAGACGTTTTAGACATAAGGATAAACATGACCGTGGTGTTTGGACAAGTCGTTCCAATGGAGGTGATGATTCTTTGTCATCTTCTGCTTCCTCACAAGTTGATCCTTTGGAAGGTACATGCTGTTTGCTACTTATGATCTTGTTTTGGCAATTGTTAATTATCCTATGTGCTTGTGTAAATGGGGAAACAATTGAAAAGCACTCGATGCGCTTTGTGGAAAATTTGTTACCACCTGCTTAAATGTTCTTCACAAGTTAATGTTTTTTGTATTGTATTGTATATGAAACAGGAGGCCATGCAGAGTTGAAACATGACACTCAAAGTGCAAGAAGTGGTGAGGTAAAATCTCTTGGAAGTGTCCGCGCGAGTCATTCATCAGAAAATGGTTGGTTTCTGTTTGAAAAGCAGAATCTAAATATTTGTATGCACACTCCGGTTGGTTTCTGCTTATATTTCACTGCTCATGATAATTTAGGCTTCAGTAAGCATTTTGGGCGCCGTGGACCAACCCATGGAGTGAAAGATGTTGATGGCTATTCAATTTCGAGTGAGGGGAAGCATCCTAAAAAATCTAGTACCTCTGCTTATGGTTCCAATGAGGTACCTAAATTTGATATCTGCACGGCAACACTGCATATTCTTTTCTGGTTCAATAAATGATCAAGATCTCTTTAAATTGCAGAAACAAGTTTGGGTCCAAAAGGCAAGTTCTGGGACCTAGAGTATTTAGATTGGTGAGACACATTCTCTTTAACTAGCCTATAGCTGCTTAGCTTAGAAAGATGCTTGTTGATGGGCCTATCTTAATACTTATTATATATTAGGCTAAATTATAGTTTTGATCCCCCTATTTTAAAAAATTCGGACATTTGGTCCCCCTATTTTAAAACTCAGACATTTAGTCCCCCAATTTTAAAAAACTTATAACATTTAGTCCAAATAGGGATTTTTCATTTTTTTTGCTGAGTTGTAATCCAGTCAAACAAAAAACATTGATGTGGCATTCATTAAATGACGTGGCAATTGATGTAGCTTGTGCCACGTCATTTAATGATCCACGTGTACATGCCATGTAATAATTAAAATAATTAACAAAATTAATATAATTAATATAAAAAATCAGAAGTAAAATCAAAGAACCCAGAAAAAATCCCAATTCTTCCAACCCTTCTTCTTCAATCCTTCTAACCCTTCTTCTTTGATTAATTCTTTCCACCTAATCCTTGTAATCTGTTCATTTAATTTGTGCATCATGACAAATCGTGCACTCCAATACCCACAACCATCACAAACAGCTCTTGAGAAACCTTTCACGAACACTCTCGGAGGAACCGGATCTGGACACCTTTTCCGCAGATCTGGACACCAAAAGCTTCAAACGCCACCCTCATCGTGTGGCATGTTTCAAACGTCCTTCGTACACCTCTCAATGTCGTTGTGTAGATCACCACTCTATTTTCCCCTTTCGGTGGACATATACTCTCGAACCGATCCCATAGAGAGGATCAGGCGCTGAGGTTTGGGTTGGAGTTTTCGTGGTTGGCGGTGAAGGGTTTGGGTTTGGAGGGAGGAAGGGATTAGGATTCTGGAAATTTGGATTGGATTGGATTCTTGAATTTGGGTTAGGAAGGGGTTGGACTTGATTGTATCAGCCACTTTATTTATATGGGTTTTTTAATTTTTCTTGAATCAACGAAGGAGGGTTGGATTGATTGTATCACACACTTTGATTCTTGAATCAACGAAGGAGGGTTGGAAAGATTGCGGTTTTTTTCTGGGTTAATGGGTCTAACTTCCAATTTTCTATTTTGTTTTTAACATTTCATTTATTTAAATTATTTATTGTATTTAAATTATATTAATCTGACATGGCATGTATACGTGGACCATTAAATGACGTGGCAGCTGATGTAGCTTGTGCCACATCATATAATGAATGTCACATCAGTGTTTTTTGTTTGACTGGATTCCAACTCAGCAAAAAAAAATAAAAAATCTCTCTTTGGACTAAATGTTCTAAGTTTTTTAAAATTGGGGGACTAAATGTCTGAGTTTTAAAATAGGGGGACCAAATGTCCGAATTTTTGAAAATAGGGGGACCAAAACTATAATTTAGCCTATATATTATATATGTGATACTCTTTATGACCTTTTGAAATTTCTTAGTGTGACATCAACATTTTATGACATATTGTTGGCTTCATATCACTCTAGATCCATTGATTTTCTTTGAACTTCACTATCACAGCCAATGTTTTCTATAATGCTAATGTTAGTTCTTTTTAGCTGTAAAGGGTGATTATCTCGTGCTTTTGATGAAGATTTGGGTGGTGATATACTTATGGCGTTACTTTCTTTCATATGTAGTAAAATGATATGATGTAGCTTCATTTGCTATGGTGCACTTCTTTTTTCTAGTGGCCCTTCACTTAGATATCTTCCTCTGGAAGTCGTGACTTGTAATGGTAGTTCAAATGTTGGCAAATTGGTTCCAGGTCCCTCTATCTTGCTTTAAAAGTTCAGATTACTCCTTTATCTCCCCTCATGTTGGTCCTTTAAGTTTCGAAATGTTAACACCGTTGACTTTTTTAACTCCCGTCAATGCCTGTTAAAAAAAGCCTATGTGGCCGTTATTGTACCTATGTGTCCGTTGTTCTGCCTATGTTACCGTTACGGTGCCTACGTGTCCATTATGTTACTTATGTGGCCACTCAATCACAATTTGAGTAACTATTTTTATTTCCTTTTTTATTAAGAAAACTTTTCAAGGACCAAAACAGCCACGTAGGCACCATAACGGCCACAATGACACGATCCATAAGGACCAATGTGAACTTTTAAATTAAGATAAAGGATCCCTGGTGTAAGCTCTCCTCAAATGTTTAATAATTGCATTAGTTTTACCAAACTCAAAATGGAAAATCTTTTTTTTTCACGTACTCTACTGAACTCATGTCAACTTCATTTATTTTTCTTGTATTTACTTGTGTCAAGGTTGATGATTTTCCCTTGCAGTGCTAAGTTCCGTGACGTGCAATTTGGAGCATGCATACGTTTGCTAGCTGCCGGACTCTCTCACTTTTTGGTCGACAGATTCTTATAAGTTGATGAGTTTGTGGTAAAAAAATTCTTTTACAATACAAGAGGGGAAAGAACTATGATCATTTGATTTTGCAAAATATTCAGACATCATTGAAGATGGCTCCGATTACGAAGACAAATGAAAGTAGTAGAATCACAATTATGTGGTGTCTCATATTTACGAGTTGTTGCCTGTTTGAAGAATTATGGATAGATTTGCATAGCCTGGCAAGTTGACCAAGTATGAATGTAGAATGGGTTTATACAGTAATCTTAAGTAGTTTTGGTGTAAATATAAACCCAGGGTATTGTGCATCTGTTTCGTTAGTTCCTTATATATATATATATCCTCAGTTTCTATACACAATGCCTCATTAGCTGTCTGCCAAACACAAGTCGGCACTTGCTTATAATCCCATATATCTTTTGGACTACCTTTGCTCACTACTTCGAAGGAACACTTCATGTATGGGGTTGGTTACAACAGTGGAGTTTCTTGTGGAGCTAAGACACCGACTTTTTTGTAGATGGTGGTGACATGGTGTGTTACTAAGGATTAATAAGGGCCTTGCCGGAGTTATTATTGTGTGGATTTGAATTATCTATAAACTATCAATGTATAGTATGGTGTTGCATATCTCAGCATAACATAGCTGTTATAATACTGGTTTCTTGATTATATATAATATATGATCAATCCATATTAATGCTTCCAGCCCAAGTTTGAATTTATAATCCTGTTAAGATTATCGTAGATTTGGCCTTCAGGTTCAACTCCCAGTGTTAACGTTGACAATCTGACATTTTTATTTATTCTTATCGGACATTTTGTATGAAAAAATTAGAATTTGTGAAAGCTAAGCCAAGTCACCACTTGCCAATTTTAGTTAAATCCTCGTTGTACTATTTGTTTTATGGTGGCTTGAATTTGGAAGATAATTATTAACCCGTTTTGATTTAAACATGACAGGTTTTTTACTGGATGATTGTTTTACTACATCTTTTTAACTTGAACAGGATAAGTTTTTTTAACTAGACCTCTCACTCCTTCTGTGTTATTACTTTCGGATGAGCTGCGCACTAAATTCAACATTATATTTTATTTTTATCATGTGTGTTTATAGAAAGAGAAATGCCAGTGCTAGTCACATTCTTTGAGTACACTATTGTTTGAAATTAATGTGGATCCCACCAAATTTACATGGAGCATACATGACTTAGTGTGACATTAGCATTTCTCTTTTCGATCAATGTTAGGCATTATATGTCTATGACACTCTTTTATTCACACTCTTATATTAGTTTAAATCCATATATGGATTATACCAAGTTTACATTGAACCTACATAGAAGGCATGAACTAGCATTTCTCTTTCTATAAACACAAATAACAAATAAAGAAACGCTTAATAAATTAATCTTCGAAGTTCATTTACTTGTTGCATAGGAGTATTCTTTGTATTACAAAGTTCTAGAATACCATCGTGATTATGTCTCATACTTTGAACATGAGATAAAAAACAAGGCAAAATTGTGTTTGGGTCCTTTAAGTTAATATAGAATTTCATGTTTAAAATGTTAACAATATTAGCCTTTTTAAAACATTTTATCCATTTCAGTCAACAGAATTGATGTGACATGATAGGTGGATTTTCTGCGTGGAATTATTCAGAGACTTGGAAATTTGTGGAGTTTTGAGGGTTTTTAACTTAATTTTAAGTTTAAATTTAATGTTTTATGTTGGTCTATTAGATTGTTGAAGTTTTTTGCCCACTAGGTCTTTTTTAAGTCTCAAAACACGCATGATGTTATTCTTTTTGAGTTCCACTCTTGTTAAAAAAGTAAATCTTAAGTTTGTGTTTTTCTTTTTGGAAATTCTTTATGCACTCCCCTCTCTCTACACTCCTCTTGCGCACTGGGAAGTCGGTATCTAGATATCGAGTAGGTGAAGTGCATGACAAAAAAATTTTAGTGAAGTTGAACTTGTGTTATTAAGCACAATTATAAATTTACTATTGTTTATTTTTTTCATACATTATTATTGCTTGTTGCTAAACTTTTCTTAAATTACTTTTAATTACCTTAGTTAATAAAGATTTTATTGACTAATTGCTACTGCCACCCCCCAAATTTAAATGTCAACGAAAATGACGTACGGTTAGAAAGAGAGAAAGAAGGAAAGAATTAGAACGGAATAGAGAGAGCCTGAGCCTGTGGCTAATTGCTACTGCCACCCCCCAAATTTAAATGTCAACGAAAATCGATGATCCACCACCCTTCTTCACAAAATTTTAGATCTTAAACACCACCAATGTCGGTAAGTTCTTTTTTTCTTTTTTGTCTGTAATTTCTTTCATGATCTCGAAAAATCCTGAATATGGAGGGAGAATTCAACTCATTTAGGTTTCCAGAAACGAATGCATGATTCATGATTGTGCATTAGATGTTGAAATCTTGTATTGTATTATTATTGTTATAGGAATAGGAATAGGAGAGATAGAATGACATTAAGAAATGTATTAATTGTGATTTAATATTCCTGAAACCTGTTTATAGATATTATCAAGCATGGAAGTACCTACAATTGATGTGGACCTTGGAGCTGAGAAGATTAATGAATATGAGAAAAAGGTATGTCAACTTTGTGATACAGAAGTTGTTCACAAATTGGCTCAAATGTTCCTTCCAGGACTAGCCTCTGCTTGTGTTGATAACACATCAGGAAGTTTCAAGTCTCCTGGTTCAGTGGCTGTTGATTTGAGAAAGGAAATGATACATTATCTTACCCAGAGAAGCGAGTCTTTTGTCGCCGAATCCATTATCTTGGATGGTGAAGTATTGGACCATCCTTTCGACATCATTTCTAATTTCGTTGACGACTTTGCGAATTCAAAAAGGAATTTGTTTACTCGGGTTTCAGGATGGGCCCTGAGTGAAAAGAGAGAAGACCAAATAGATGATTTCATTCAGGAGATAGAAATGAATGGTTTTTGGACACTTGATAGAAGAGAAGCTATTGCACAAACTTTGCTAAAGAATGTTGACTTTGAGAACACATTTCATTGCACCGCGAGTTTTAATTCTTCCGAAGAGCTTGCCAATCATGTTTATACTTGCAACTTTAGACCTATGATCTGCCAAAATCAGGGATGCAATGCCAAATTTTGTGCAGGTCATTTGAACAAGCATGATTCAACTTGTCCTTTCAAAATAATTCCATGTGAACAGAGGTGTCCAGATAACATTATGAGAAGGGATATGGACAGGCACTGCATTACGGTTTGTCCAATGAAGCTTGTGAATTGTCCTTTTTATGCAGTGGGATGTCGGTCTGCTGTTGCAAAGTGTATGATTGAAAAGCATTGTTTGGATGACGTTCAATCTCACTTGTGGCACTTGCTTAAAGGCATCTACAAGGAAGCATCTGGGGAAGATCTTAACCAACGAGTGGAGCAAATTGTACAGGTATGTCTATGTAAAGATTAAAGAAATGTGGCTTTATTTTTATGTTGTTTCCTTCAGACATTTGTTTTTCATGTTCAAATGAAGTTTACTTCCACTCCAAGAGATAATTTAGTGTAGATGAAACATAGATCTCCATCTTTTCCATTACTTGTATCAAATTAAGCAATAGGTTTTTGCATTAGCTGTTGGTCACACACATACAACAAAATTGTCAATGGTTTCAACATGGTTGTGTTAGTTATATCAATTTTACATGGGGTCTTGTACCCCGATAAAGCTCTGGCCATTTTCGGTTTGTTTCTTTGGGAGGATACTTTGAGGTCTTTTACCCTGCGTTTTGTTGCTTAGTTTTCTTTCCTCGCAGATATAAAAACATTATGGTCCAAGCAATTACTACAACTCATCCATAACCATTAGATCTTTAAATATACCGAGAGTTTAGAGGGAATGAAGTTGTTTTTATTGTAGAGTTGATAGGCTTAGTTTGTGGCTTTAAAGTTTAAATCACCCCCCGGTGTAGATATGAAATTGCAAACTTTATCAATAATTACAATTTGCTTATTATATGGGAGGAGATACCTAATTTATCACTTTACTCATTACTGTGGTAGGCATCAAAATCATCAAGCAGCCATTTATCAAAGGCTCGGGATATTAGATCGTTAAACTTCATTGTAAAGGATATTGAAGCAAAGCTAGGGCCAATGGAAGTTGGTGTCCTGCAGAGAAATAGTGGAGAGACTATTGCCAAGAATGATGATAGGGACACCAATACTAAAGGCAGTGAATCGACCACACAAGCTTCAGATAAAGCTGAAGTGAGTAGCATCTTAACTATGCATACAATAGAGAATGCTTATGCTGGCAAGAGTGAAGAAAGTGAACAAAGTCACACTGAAAACAAGTGCAGTGAAGAGAGGATACAGACTTCAAACATCACAAAGCTACCTGATAAAGCTGAAATTGACTTTGTGGATGCACAGATTTACAAGGAGGACAAAGATGGTGCTGCTGGTGAATTAAAATTCAAGGGCAGTGAAGAGAATACTCGGACAAATGCAGAAGAAATCAGTGCCACAAAGGAGGAGGACAGTGCACACAATAGCATAAAAAACAGACATATTGAAGATAAGGATAATATACAGAATCCGGAAGAGGAAACTACTACAAATATCACAAAGCTACCTGATAAAGTTGAATTTGACCTTGTGGATGCACATGTTTACAAGGAGGACAAAGAAGATGCCGCTGGTGAATTAAAATTCAAGGGCAATGAAGAGATTACTCAGACAAATCCAGAAGAAGTCAGTGCCACAAATGAAGACAGTGCACAGAATAGCATAAAAAACAGACATATTGAAGATCAGGATAATATACAGAATCCGGAAAAGGAAACTATGAGTAGTACAGAGAATAATTTCAAGAACAAAGATACTGAAGATAATAACTTAGAAGAGAGCACACAAATTTCAAAAGTGTAAAATCTATTATCTATTAGATAAAGCTGCATGATCAAGGACGCAATGCAGAGAGTAGTATCACAGAACAGGCAGTTATACTTTCAAACCAGTTCATATTCATCAGATAGAACTGAAGACTGAACTCAGACTTCCAATAATGCTCTTCTGTTGAATCTTTACATATAGAGAAGGTTTTCAATTTTGCTTCAATTTTGCAAATTCTGATCCTTTTTTAGGTTAAACTAGTATCATTCATAGATATCTCATCTGTCTTTTCCCCTTTCGATGTTTACTTATCTCTTTGATCCACTTTTTCTTGGACTTTTTTTTTTAGATTACTTTTTCTTGGACGCAAGTGATGAACTTGTGTCAAACTGGATATTTTCATCATTGAGGCCATTTTGGTGGATGAATATTATTCAAAACATGCTTTAGCATTGGTTTCTTCTTTACAAATCCACCTAAATCTGAAACGGTGAGACATGTTTTTCTTAGCTGACAAGCATACTATGTTAAAAATAGTCCTTATTACCCAATGCCACCCACTTTTGTGTTCTTTTTTTTTTCCTTACGTAGTATCAAACTCACTACCAAAAAAACATCGTACATAATAACTATTTTTTTGGGTTGGAACGGGGGGTTAAAATTTGTTTACAAGGCTATCTAACCTTATACTTTGTGATTGTATAGACGTATAGTCATATTACTGCAAATCACATGTCAGTGATGCTATCATCTATTATTATTTTTCAGTGATGCTATCCCTTAAAAAAACTATCATTATTAAGGATAACTTTATTTACTTAAAAGTTAAATGACTACAAAACTATGACAATTGAGAGAATACTAAACTATGATAATTGAGAGAAGAAATGGAGATACAAAATAGAGAGGATTTTCGCTCGTTATTCTACGACTATTAATTTATGACAATAGTTCTTAAATCAATGATTAATAAGGATAGCTTATAGTATTGTTTTTACATTCATTTTTATAACCAGTGATTAATAAGGATAATTTTAGAGTTGTTACTCACATTCGCTTGTCTTTTGATTTCTGTAATTAATAACAGATCGAAGCAATAAACAAAAAAGTGGAGAAAAATTAAACAAAAGAGCACTAATGTGATGGATTTCACAAACTATCATATTTTAAGACGAAGTAAAAGAGAGTTTCATTTTTTACCAAGAAAGAATGTTAACTTATAGACTAAATTAAAGGAATTCTTATACATTTACTTCAAAGTTCAGAGAGGTTCAAATATCATGAGCTGATTTTTTTATAATCAGGAACAACTCACAATTTGGGGGGAATATCATGAAGCTCATGTAAATAAAATCAAACGGGACAAAAATAAAAACCATTACGTTCTATTACAATCGTCAAATTATCCAACCGGAGAAATTTCCAAAATGCTAAAAGCTTATACAGTGTCTTCTCTTAAAGCACTTAGGCTCGAACACCTTTGAGGCTAACCATGCGAGTAGATATATCGCCCTGGGGTCCCCTCAGTGATGAACCCCCTTGAGTCCTCCCTGAACTCAGATAGCCACCACCTGTTCCTCGTCCTGTTCGATCTCTTGAATAGCCACCCCCAGCTGCTTGACCAAATGACAATGGCCTTCCACCATATCCCGCACGTCCACTACCTTGCCGTGGTTGAGAAAGTGACAAGTCTTGCCACCTACCACCTGAAGTTGCATTGCCACCAGCAGCGGCGGCAGCATAGTCCTGGCCATCCCTCCGCCTTGGAGGCAGATCCAACCCACCACCACCTATTCTTGCCTCTGTAGCTCTTTCATTACTCTCTGCAAGGATAGATAACTTCTCTGTCAACTGGAATGCCAACGCCTGCACCCTAGAGTGCTCAACATTTCTGAATATAATGCACCCACTTGGCTGGTCCCAGCTTGCATGAAGCTCCTCATTGATCATCATCCTACTGACAATGCTATGAGTGCGAGTAACAGAGAGGTCAAAAAAATTTGTGAGCTGATCCAAACTCAAAGAATCATAAGATGAAGAGAAGGTGAAGAGGTACGTTCTAAGTGCCTCCTCCTTGATTTTGTCCTTCAACATTTCTAGCACAATGTCTCGATTTCTCACAAATCTCCATACATCAAGAGATGCAATAATGTCAAAAGCCTTTTGGAAGTCTCCTTTATTAAGAACCCTCGTAGCAGCCATAATGTGATCTCTGACATTTTCAGGAGGACCGGTGAAGGTTTGTTTATCACTGACCTCAAGCAAGCGACGGAAATTTCTACTGATGACTTTACGCTTTGCATCATGAACATTGGCTGCCATATTTGGAACTTCCAGCAGCATAGCAGTTATAAGATGCACTGATTCCAGGAGCTCGAGATTTATGTGCATATGATATGGCATCTGGCGTCTTCGTTCCAACCTTTCCTGAAGGAGAATTAAAAAGAGTTGTATGCGTGTCAAATATAATTCTCACAATTCCAAGATAAATGAAAGAAACTGATCCCGATGGAAATATTAACTAGAAAAACATAACAGACAGTTGCCAATCTTTTATCATACAGGATAACACTATCACATAGTAGCACAGCTATAAGTTTATGCAGACTATATGGTAAATGGTAATTTGAAAGAATTATGCTAATTTAGCAAACTAGACTGAGGCCAATGCATAATGTATCAATGAAAACAGCTAAAAAATAAATAATTAAAGAGTAATATTTCCAACATAAGGACTTTTATGAGTCACATGCGTGGCAGACAAGAACAAAAAAACAAACCACTTTGAAAATAAAACTCATTTTCCCAAATATTTTCAACATAAGAACTTATAAACATATGTGTAATCGATTCACTGCACTATTGAGTATTAAGTATTAAATGGTAGTTCGCTGTGACATACCAATATACCCAATGAAAATCTAAGTTGCTCACACACATTATTATCCGTATGTCGTGAGGAATCTTAGAAATTTCAGCCCGGAAATTTAATAATTCAAAAGACAAACAGAGAACATTTATGATTGGTTGAAGAAGCAAACTTGGTAACAAGAAGCACAAGATATGAGACTATGATTTGAATATGATGACTGAGATGAAATTCAGCAAAGAGAACAAAGCTATATGCAGCCTATAATCAAAATGGTATTTAGAGCTAACCAAACAATACTATTGAACCTCAAAACTGATTAATACCATACCATTCAATACAAATGTAATGATATATCGATCACCAAATACATAAACACTTGGCCACAGTAGATGCATTATGTCTAATAAATTATTTCTAATATGCCATGAACGAAAAAACTGGGGGAATAAGTACCTGTTCTGGAGTCTTCTCATGATAACGACTCTGTGACACGCCTTGAGCAAGCAGCTCTTTCACCCTTCCACCAGAATAAAGCTCCGACAAACAGCCATGTGCTTCAGAAATCAGTCCAACTCGAAAAGCACATAAACCTAACTGTGACATAGCCCTATTAAAAAGTATTTGTGTTGAAACGTCCATATGCTGAACATTATCTTGCAAATGACTCATAAGCAACAGGTCACGGGATATTGAGAACTCATCAAGAAGAGCATGGTGATATATATCACAAAGCATTGCACGTGCTTTAGTGCGCTCATCTCCAGATTTGTAAATTAGGGATACTAATTCATCCATTAGGGCCCTACTTTTCTCAGGAAAGGTAGGTTTCCGGGCCACAAGCTCTGGAGTAGCAACAAATGCAGTGGGAATTCTTGTATCCACAAACCCTTTTGAGTCCTCAATTGCCTCCCCTCCATTATCTCCATCTTCTGTCAGCTCGGCCAATTTTCTCATGGCCTCATAAACCTCTTGTGGTTTGTAGTAAATGAGTTCAACCAACTTCAAGGCCACCTTAGAAGCAGCTTTGAAATCTCCAGTCTTTTCAAGATATTCCTGGACATTTTGAGCAAGAACAAAAAACAAGGGCTCATCCCTGAGTCTCTCAACATAATCTCGTGTGTGGGGATCGATGCACTGCAGGCTCTTGAAAAACTCAGTATCTATTCTCTCTAAGAAAGCAACTAAGTTACCCCAAACCCGAATAGGTCCATCATAGTCAGTTCCTTTCTTACTTTCATTCTCATCTGGCTCTATGGAATCATCAACCTTAATGTTTGGATACTGCACTAGAATATCAAGAATGACCAGCATATTCTGCACACATTTTTTCCACACATTTATGGGCATATGTCCACTGAGGCCTGGATTAACATCAAACTGAGCAGAAACCACGCTGAAAAGAATTTCCAGCTTCTGCGCAGGTGTTTTAGCCACTTTTGTTAAGAAGGTAAGTTGCTCAACTTGCTCAAGCTTTCCAGTTCCCTTCTTTCCCCTAGCAGCCACAAACTCCTTGAACTTCTTGTTAACAGTCTCCCATGTGATCTCACTTGGGTTTTTCGTGAATTGTTTCTCCCAAAGCCTATCTTTCTTGCTAATCTTTTGGTCCCAAGGTCCATCAGCGGCATCATCAGGATTTTCATCTTCATATTGAGAAGCTTCAGAATCTGATTTTGGTTCCTGCTTACGAAGCTGATCCGGATCGATAATCTCATCATCACTTTCATATTCCTCCTCAGTGTCGTCGTCTTTTTCCTCCTCACTTTCCGGACTCTCCCTACATTTATTAATCAACTCCTCATACTGCTTATTATTCTTTTTCAGTTTCTGCTTCATTGCATTGAAGGCTTTGGCATTGCTAGTACTCATCTTCTTCTTGGCATCCTTATTTGCCAAAGCCTGAGCCAAGAAATCTTCGAGTAAGACAAGGGCCTTGATATAGAGATTGGGGACCTTGACAGCCTCAGTGACACGCATGACTTTCTCAAGTTGTTTGTTGATCTTGTCAAAGCTCTCTTGCAAGCTCACCCAGTCGTTGATCTTCATGGCATTCTTCATCTGGTCAACAGTGGAAGCCATCTCTTCAAAACGCTTATCTTTCGCTGATCGAACAATGCGCTGTTGGCTATCTTCGTCATCACTATCAGTTGCGTTGCCTTGCAGGTAGTAATCGCTTTTACTCGCTTGACCACCAGTTTCAGCCGCTGTAGTTTCAACCTCCTCGTCATAATCACTTTGCTCTTCCTCAGATTCACTATCTCCCTGCCATTCAACAATAATAACAGTAACGATAAAATTAACATTAGCAATTTCAGCAAACACATGGTGCAATTAATCAACAATGTAAAATACCTGGGTCCAGAATCTCGAAGCCATGGTTGGTCAAACGTTCTGAGTAGCTTCAACGAAAATAACAACATCAAATCAATAACCGAATCCGTGTATACACAATACAGTGAAAAATAAACGCTCGTGATTTAGAATTGTAGCATACCTTTTGTGCAACTATGTATCTTATCGAATCCAATAAAGCAATAGGGATAAAGAAGCCGGAGCGGAGAAAGCTGTCTGAGCGAACTGCTGTGCAGTGCAGTGCAGTGCCGATGTTGAGATCTTAGGGTTAGGGTTATGGAATATTTGGGCTGTTCCACTTAAATGGCCCAAACCCAAATTCAGATTCAGGCCCAGATATTTACAAACTAAAATCCTAAACAAAATCTTGTCAAAAAAAAATCCTAAACAAAAAAAAAAGGAGATTTTAAATGTTTGTAAATACCTCCGATACCTATTTTATGTTTTACCTTTATATTTTTTTCAAAATAAACCATTTTACATCGCCCCCGTTATAATGCAATATCGACTTTTCATCACTGATGCGGGAAGTTGCATTCTTCAATTCATACTAGGGGTATTATTCCATACATCCATATTTCTATGTGAACCATGGCGGACATCAGCATTAAATACCACATTCTTTCAACTTGAAGTTGTGAGTAATATGTAGTTGTAACTTTCAACTACACAACTAATGACATTTATAGCAACTCAACCTAACTAAATAATACACATGAAAGGTGCAGTTATGTATCCCACTAGATCCCAAAAAACACGCTCTTCGCCCTTCCTTTCCCGTTTCCTCTCTCACCAACACAAACAGCCATACCAAATCTATCTCCACCATTTTTCCCCTCATTCCCTCCTCATCCTCCTCCTCCTCCTCCTTTCCTTGTCTTCCTCTCCTCTCCCTAATTCATTTCTTCACGCTAGAAGAGAGCAAAACCACAAATGGGAAAAGAAACCGAGAGACAGGGAGAGAGATCGTGAGAGGCTAGCGATTAGCCAAGCAAGACATAGGAAGATAATAAAGTGGTAGATCGGAGCATTCTAGGTCCGTTTAGTATGTCCAAACATTCTGAACCCTCACAACAACAACAACAACAACAACAACAATACCAACAGTGGTGTCGGAGAATGCAACGACGAATGGGTCCCCAAGTCTTTGGCGGGCATAGCGGAGGGAAACCGACAAAGACTAAGATGGAGGATCAAGGTAACTTCTAAACTACATCAACATCTTTGATTTTGTTTTATTTATTTCCTTTCCTCTTCTATGTTGTAATATCCCTCATTTCCTTTCTTCTTCTATCTGGCTCGAGGTAAAGAGGAAGACGTCCAATGAAGAAATGAAAAACTAATCAATGTTGGGTAAGTATTTCCTTCACTGTGTTGGCTTGATTCTGATTCTTTTTCTTTTTCTTTCAATTATGGATTATACATTCACCCTAATGTGTTGGTATTCCCCCAATCAGACAAGTAAGCTATTGAATCTAATTTGTAGCTTTTAATGCTTGGCATGTGTTTTTTCAGGCTTTTTTTCTCTCTTTGAATTTAATGCAGTTCTACAAATGGTTTATAGGCTCGGTAACAAGCCCATTTCTGATAGATTGGACATTGGGATCTTGGCTGATGTTTGAAGTTATGGTTTTCAAGGTATGTTTTTGTACACAAGCCAAATTTCATATAAATTTTACTTTCTCATGTGATTTAATAAATGTCTTAACTTATCCAACCTTGAGGATCCCAGGGGCTTAGTTCCATGTAAAACATGAGACATGTGCACAACCTATGGAAAAAATATCCATCAAGATGGTAAGATGGAACCAATCCTATTATTAATGCTAAAATATGTACTGACGTTTGTGCTTGATGTTGAAGTGGTGTTTATAATTCTTCATTGAAAACAATCCTATTATCATACAAGTTCAAATAAATGTTATTAATGTCTGGATGTTCAAATAACAAGTCACATATTTTATTTTTGTTTCACTTTAATCTTGGTTTCTTTCCAAATGCAGGGAGGTAACAATTTAGAAGGAGAAAGCACTGATTCAGCTTTCTCAAGCAAGAGGGAGAATCCCTTTGAGCCAAAATCTCCAATTAGATATGTGTGTAACTAGAAATCATATTATCATGTTCATTATCCTGCTATATCATTTTCTATTTTACTTTCTTTCTAAATAAATAAATAAATGTCTTTTTTTTGACAAAATAAATAAATGTCTTTTGTAAGTGCTTAAAGTGAACTTTTTGTTGTAGGTAGAAGAGGATTGCAAGTTGGGATCAGTGGATGATATAGCTAGAGCTGTATATCAAATTCTGAAAAGGATTCAACAAGAAGCAATGTTGAATTAAGATCCAACATTGACTATCTTTAACCTCATGACCCTTCTCTCTTTCTTTCTTTTCCTCTTTCAAAATGTGCTTAATTGTTCACCCTTTGTTAATCTAAGAGGAAGTTTTTGGTTTATTCATTCTTATCTATGTCCTGCTCCTTTTGATCTATGGTTCAACACTATAACCATGTGTCATTGATTCTATGTTTTTCAAGATTGATTGAATTATCAGGATGCTGCCTCTTTTCTGATGATTGGACTCGAGCAATACAATGAAAGTTATTTGTGTATTGACATGACTATATTGTCGATCGCTTTTGAAACGTTGTCAATTGGAGGCTTCTGAATCCCTTCGAGGGATCAAAATAGTGATTTAAACGTTATTCAAGTTGTGTGGTCTGGCGTGAAATATTTTGTAGTCTGATGAGCTTCTACTCAACATTATTGCTGCTGTGGAAAATCCTTATAGATTCTTTGCCTAATCTTTTTGTTATGGTAATGTTTCTATATGCTATTAACACCCCCAGAAGGCCCATTTTTTCACTAGCTCATCCTCTTAGGTGAGCCCATAAATCAACGCTTCAGATACAGCCAACACATCCAACGGTTCGTGATCATTAGGTCAACACCATTCAAAGCCTATAAATACCACATTCAATGCTCATTAATGGTAAGCTATTTCTACTCATAACATACTCTGCTTGACTAACTTACTGACTTGATCGTCGGAGTGTCATTGCAGGACCAACAACCCATCCTCGATCGGAACATTGAAGATCAAGGATCACACCTACCAATTACCTCAAGTCGACCTCTAAGGTCAGGAGTACGGTACAGAACATTGGCGACCACAGTGGGAGGGTTAGTACTCAGACCTCGTCCCTTTACCTTGATCGACAATGGCCCCGGTCTTACGTCCGAAGGCCACTAACCTGGCAGTCGAGCCTGTGGCCGACCCTGGTCAGCTAGTACTACCAGAGACCGTCCCTCAGGAAACTCCGGAGGGACATGTGCAAGACGTCCCGAATTCAACTCAAGCTCAGCTTCAACATCCGAACAACAACTTCGTGCTGATCCCTGCAAGTTCGATAAGGAACCGGCTTCCGCCCCCTCCTCCGGTTCCGGCTCCGCCGGCGCTCTCCGTTCCAGCCGACGCAGTCCAGCAGCTCGGCAGGAGTTGGCCAATCAGGCTAGAAGTTTCCCTTTCACTGAACTTGAAGCAGAGGTGGCTGAACTTCGGGCCCGGGGGATCGCCGACCAAGGCTCCCCAGAACCGGACTCTCCTGAAAGAAGGAACCCGGCTCGTAGGAGGGACCGAAAATTCAATCAATATCACAAAGTCCCCGGCAACGGCGCCAAAAAACTTGATAGGCCGCAAGTGCACGGTTCTATCGCGTAGTAAAAATATCGATCCCACAGAGACTTTGTAAGTACCGATTTCTTTTTCGATGGTGATTAGCTAAAAGAGAATGATTTAGTAAAAGATAATTGTTTGATTTAGAATTTGTAAATAAAAGCATCTTAGGATTGTGGTTTCATCACAATGATATAATGAACTCACAACCCCTCATCCATTCCCTATTTTATATAAAATTTTATTTCTAAGGACAAGGCATTCAATGGTAACTCAAGTTTCCTTTCAGAATACAAGAGTGTGCCTCGAAACAATAATCAAAACCTATTCTCATGGTTGATTATTGCCAAGACCCCTTAAGTACAAGCCTCTTTTATCCCAAAGGTCCCAAAACTATTCTCATGTTTTGTTTCCCTTGTTTAATCCCATAGTTCTAATATCAAAACTTCTCCTTTCGGTACTTCGTTTTGATATTTGGAATGAAACTTTGAAAATAATGGGATTAAATTAGAATATAATTTTAATAAAATAGAGTTTAGACTTAGGATTGTTTATGGGTCTATCATTGGATTAGTCCCACAATCCCAAGACTAAAAGAAGTCTACTCACTCATGATCATAGTAGACAAAAAACTTTGAAGAAGAAGAAGAAGACATGAAAGATAAATGACAAGAAAGATAAATGACGGGAATGTAAATTACGGGAATTGAAATAAAGCGATAAATTGCTGAATGTAAAGTTGCTGGAAAGATAAAGAACAGAAATTATAAAAGCAAGAAAGTAAAGAACATGAAAATAAAAAAACAAAAGCTAAAGAGAATTGCAAGAACTTAGATTAAACTTTGGAGTGAGATTACAAGTATGCTAAGGTGCCATTACAGCTGAAATGATGTCCTATTTATAGCCTAGGATCAGTAGACAAAGGAGTAAATTCGAATTACAAGCCATAATGAAAGAATTGGAAGAGTTTTGTAACATTTTTAGCTTCAGACAAAGGTGCACGGACCACGCCGCTGGGGTGCACGGACCGTGCGTGCCGTAAAACTTGTAAAATTCAGATTCAGCATAGGGAGCACGGACCATGCGTGTAGGGAGCACGGACCGTGCGTGGTCTTCAAACTCTCCAGCTTCTGCAACGTACAGTGAGCACGGACCATGCGTGTAGTAGGCACGGACCGTGCGTGTAGGCCTAATATTTGGTTCTATTTACTTGATTTTACTCCTTTGACCTTGCACTTTTAATCCTTGCTTTTAATTCACTCAAATTCTTCCATTTATTCATCATTTGGTCCTGAAATTGAAAACTAACACTTTGTAGTAAAATAGCTCCAAAGTATAACTAAAATCCCACAATTCTTATTAAATTCAAATGTTAAAAACACACTAAATTAAGACTTATCAGCGGTCGAGGAGCAGGGGAAATTCACCCAAGGAACAGGCACGACGCGTCGACCCTTATCGTCGTCATCGAACCCCTCCACGAGCACAAACATCCAAGCGAAAGGGACCTTTTTCGGAGGATATCGACAGCTACCGAGTCCCTCGGCACCTAGAAAAACCACCTGAAAGATTGAAGACCTACGACGGAACTGATGACCCAGACAGACATGTCGATCAGTTTGACCATATCATGCAATATAGGAACGTCCCAGCTGAAATGAAATGCCGGATCTTTCCCTTAACACTCGACAAATTAGCGTCAGAGTGGTTCCGATCCCTAAAGCCAAATTCCATTTCAACTTAGGATCAGCTGGCAAAGATGTTCAGCGTTCACTTTAACTTCGCCAAAAGTAAGCCCAAAAACAAGATCGTACTAATGTCTGTGGTGCAAGAGGAGAACGAACCTCTGAGAGATTACATTGAAAGATTCAATAGAGAAGCCTCCCAAGTATGCAACCTGAACGACGCGTTCCGGATATTTTTCATGACCCAAGGGCTGCTCCCCGGAAGTCCGTTCAAGAAGCACACCCTCAGGTGGGAACCCAGTACCTTGCAAGAGTTTCTCGAAATATCGCAATGCTTCATCAACGAAGAAGAAAGCGGCAAGACCGGGAAAATCCTAACACCGGTCGGGCCTTCGAAACCACGGAACGAAAACCCTCGCCAGAACGACAACCGAGGTTACGACGGTCGAGCCAATCGGGATCCCCGGTCTCGAAATCGTCATAACTCTTATACTGAGCTTAACGTTTCCAATGCACAACTCTATGGCGAATGCTGGGACGTAGAGTTTAAAGATGTCAAACCTCCCAAGCCCCTTCCACACCGTCCAGGCCAAAGGCTCAATAAGTACTGTCGGTACCACCGGAGTAATGGTCATGAGACGAACCACTGCAACGCCCTCAAGGACGACATTGAAGATCTCGTCAAAAGAGGAAAACTGTCTACTTATGTTAAGAGGCCCCCGAAAAGGAGGCAGCCGAGGTCAAACAAGAAAGGGAGACTAATGTCAAGAAAGGAAGGAAGAATGCGAGCTCTGATGATGAACCCGACCCCGGACGACATAAGGGTCATCCCGTATTGATGATGATCTCGGGAGGTTTCGAACACCAGGAATCCACCAAAACCATGAAGCGAAAATGGAAGGAATTACTAAGTGTGGCGTCAGCTTCAACGACCCCGACCACATCAAGTCGACCGCTTTTGTCGTTCGGAGACGAAGATCTAATCGACGGGAAGCCCAACAAGCACATACCTTTGATAATATCAGCCATGATAGCTAACAGAGATGTTAGAAGAATCCTGGTAGATCAGGGGAGCTCATCAGATATACTCTTTCTTGGCCTTTTGGATAGAATGGAGATCGACAGGGATGATCTCACCCCTTATTCTGGATCGGCTCTTTCTGGCTTCAATGGATCTCGGACTAAACCACTTGGCCACAGCGAGTTGATGGTATCCTATGGAGAGGAACCATTGGTACGGATGATCAAAACCAAGTTCCTAGTGTTACCTTGCGAATCCATCTACAATGGTATCATCGGTAGACCGACCCTTGGGAAACTTGGGGCAGTAACTTCAACCACCCATCTGAAGATGAGGTTCCACTCCCTTTGTAACAAAGTAATCACCGTAAAATCCGACCTGGAATCAGCTGCGAGATGTTTTTTCCTGTGGACTAAAGCTGAGCAGAAAGCTCGAAACGCAGAAGGGGTCCCACCTCCGGAAAATCCCGATCATACAAGAGCGGACAAGGGACGATCTAGCGAGGTGAATGCGACGGATTTGGATGCTAGGTATGACCCAGATAGCTCGGAGGAAGAAAGCGATGACGATCTGGCAAAGGAGTTAAAGAAGAAGATGAGAAGACCCCAACCTGACGGAGAATTTCTCCACATCCAGGTAGGGAGAGACCCCACAAAGGTCGTCAGAATCGGTTCCGACTTGGCAGAAGGAATCAAGAAGGATCTCATCCAATGTCTCCAAGATCACGCTGATCTGTTTGCATGGTCGGCTGAGGACATGCCCGGAATCCCTCCGGAGGTCGCATGTCACCAGCTAGCCGTCAACCCGGGAGCGAAATGGGTGGCCCAGAGGAAAAGAGTCCAAGGTAGGGAGAAGGCAGTTGCAGCTGCCAAATCGGTGGACGACCTCATCAAAGCAAACTTTATCACTGAGGTAAAATACACGACCTGGTTGTCCAACCCTGTTTTGGTTAAAAAGAGCAACGGGAAATGGCGTATGTGCGTAGACTACACGGACTTAAACAAAGCTTGTCCAAAAGATGCCTTTCCAGTCCCCAGCATAGATCGTCTGGTTGACAACGCATTGGGTTTCCAACTCTTATCCTTTATGGACGCATACTCTGGTTACAACCAGATCGCCATGCACCCCCCTGATCAAGAAAAGACGGCCTTCATGACGGACCTTGGGAACTTTGCATACAAAGTCATGCCTTTCGGTTTAAAAAACGCTGGTGCCACTTACCAAAGAATGATGAACAAGGTTTTCCAAGGGCAGATTGGGAGGAATGTAGAAGTCTACCTTGATGACATGATTGCAAAGAGCACGGAAGGCAACCTTCACGTAGCCGATCTTAGAGAGATTTTTGCTGAGGTAAGAAAGAATAGCATGAGGCTGAATCCTGAAAAATGCACTTTCGGGGTCCGAGCTGGAAAATTCCTCGGATTCTACCTCACTGAAAGAGGGATTGAGGCAAATCCTGACAAGTGCAAGGTAGTCACGGAAATGCGCACCCCAACAACGAAGAAAGAAGTCCAAAAGCTCAGCGGCATGATCGCCGCCCTATCTCGCTTCATCTCAAATGCGGCTTTCAAGTCTCTCCCTTTATTCAAGCTGTTAAAGAAGGAAGAGAAGGAGTTCGGTTGGACTGACGAACAAGACCGAGCACTTAAGCAACTCCAGAAGATACTATCCGAACCTCCGATCTTAACCCGGCCCAATGAGGGAGAGATTCTATACCTGTACTTGTCGATCTCGGAAGAAGCATTGGGGGCAGTTCTCGTAAGAGAGACCGAGGTCGGGCAAAGCCCAGTTTACTTCGCAAGTAAAGTCCTACATGGGGCCGAAGCTCGTTATCAAAAGATTGAAAAGATAGCGCTAGCCCTAGTCGTCGCAGCTCGGCGTCTTCGACCTTACTTCGTGGCTCACCAGGTGGTCGTGCGGACTAACTACCCTATCAGACATATACTGCACAGACCCGACCTAGCGGGTCGGATGATAAAATGGGCGGTCGAGCTTTCGGAGTTCGGGATTAAATATGAAACCAGGGTTGCATTAAAGGCCCAAATCCTCGCCGACTTTGTAGCTGAGATGACACCTGCTGACCCCGAGAACGAGATCTGGGCCCTACATGTGGACGGATCCTCGAACCCCAAGGGAAGTGGTGCGGGCATCATGTTGGAAAGTCCGGATGGGGTGGTCATCGAGGTATCCCTAACCTTCAACTTTCAAACTTCAAATAATCAAGCAGAATACGAAGCTTGCATTGCGGGTCTCCGACTAGCAATCGACCTCCGAGTCCCTCGGATTTGCTTGCACACCGACTCTCTGTTGGTGGTCTCCCAAATTTCTGAAAAGTATGAGACGAAGGATCCGACGTTGCAGAAGTACCTGGTCCGTGTGCGGGAACTATTATCAAAATTCGAACAATCAGAAGTAAAACACGTACCGAGGTTGGGGAATCAGAGGGCTGATATTCTTTCAAAACTCGCCAGTACGAAGATCCCTGGAAATCACAGGACCATCATCCAAGAAACGCTTCACCAGGCCAGTGTTCCTCTTGAAACCGACTCGATTTTGACTGTGTGTGTGTTGGAAGAAAGCACAAGTTGGATCCGGCCGATCTTGGATTATATCAACTCCGGTCAAGAACCAGGCGACGAAAAGACAGCCAAACTCATCAGAAGAAGGGCTTCGGCATTCTCAGTGATCGATGGAACTCTATACCGAAGAAGCCTATCTTCCCCCCTATTAAAATGCGTAGAAGGAGAAGAGGCAGATTATATTTTGAAAGAAATACATGAAGGGATTTGTGGCCAACATCTTGGAGCCCGGTCTCTAGCTCGAAAAGCACTCCGATCCGGTTTTTTCTGGCCCACCATGGACGCCGACGCCAAGAACTACGTTAGGAAATGCAAGAAGTGCCAGATCCACGCCCATGTCCACGTCGCTCCACCTAATGATCTGACGACCTTATCCTCTGCATGGCCGTTTGCGTGGTGGGGTATTGATCTGTTAGGGCCCTTCTCAGCAGGCCCCGGGCAGGTGAAATACCTTATAGTGGCAGTGGACTACATGAGCAAATGGATAGAAGCAGAGCCCTTGGCCACCATCACGTCAAAAAACTGCATCAAGTTTTTTAAGAAAAACATCATGAGTAGGTTCGGGATCCCCGAAGTTGTGATAACGGATAATGGGACTCAGTTCACCGACGCTGGTTTCAGAAAGTTAATGGCCGACCTTAAAATCAAGCACCGGTTCACATCGGTAGAACACCCCCAAACCAACGGCCAAGTCGAAGCAGCAAACAAGGTCCTCCTCAACGGCTTGAGGAAATGCCTTGACGACGCCAAAGGCAATTGGGTCGAAGAATTACCATACGTCCTCTGGGGTTACTGGACGACCCCCCAAAGCTCGACAGGAGAAACACCTTTCAGGCTCTCTTATGGCAGCGAGGCAGTCATCCCTGTCGAAATTGGGGAACTAAGCTGGAGGACGTCACACCCCAAGCCGCGGGATGAGAACACCCAAGCCCTCCTAGAGGAACTCGATCTAATCGACGAAGTCCGAGGACGGGCCTCTCATAGGGAGGCCGCTGTAAAACAAGGAGTGGCAACTCGGTATAACGCTAAGGTCGTCCCGAGAGATTTTGAGGCAGGGGATTTAGTGCTTCGAAGGGCTGACGTCGGACTAAAGAACGCCGGTCAAGGGAAACTCGCGCAAAACTGGGAAGGACCCTACCGTGTCAAATCCAAGACCGGCAACAGAGCTTTCTCACTTGAGACCCTCAGTGGAAAGCCGATTGAGCGAACTTGGAACGCAACCAAGCTGAAGAAATACTATGTTTAAGAACTCCTTTGCATCTATTTAAAAGTCCTTTTCTCGAAAGGCAATTTTCTCCCTAAAGACGCCACCTCTTGGCGTGCCAACCTGCTGTAATGATTCACTCATCAATTAAAGTGACACCCATGCCTACGTTCATAACATCTTTATTTTTCAAATAAGATAAATCGAACAGGGACGATCTTACGATCTCCCCGCGACCATGTTAAGGGCGGCACTCCATGCCTACGTTCATAACATCTTTATTTTTCAAATAAGATAAATCGAACAGGGACCGATCTTACGATCTCCCCGCGACCATGTTAAGGTCGCGACTCCATGCCTGCGTTCATCACATCTTTATTTTTCAAATAAGATAAATCGAACAGGGACCGATCTTACGATCTCCCCGCGACCATGTTAAGGTCGCGACTCTTTAAAACTAGTTAGATCCGAGCCGAGTCTCGGTAAACCGTTTTAACGAGGGTTGGTTTTCAAGAACCAAGGTTTCCAGAACGACCATTGGCCACAGATGCCAAGATCCCAAAAGGGCGAGTTAAATCTGGGCCGAGTCTCGGTAAACTGCCCTGAAAACGACGTACGTGATTTGCAAATTTAAATGCATTCATTAAACAATGTTGAATATCAAGCAAGCATACGACGATAACTTAAAAACAAAATACAAAGATAAATTTCTTTACAGACCATCTCGGATACGGCCGAGTCCTCAAGTTCAGAATGGCATGCTCGTGTTATCAGAAAAGAAAACTAAGCAAAGTTCTGGGACTATGCAAGATCGTTTGGCGATGCATAAACCCATAACTTGTGCAAAAAAAAAAGTTGCTGCAACCAGCATCAAGCATCAGGGGAAGGAAAGACACTACAAGATATTCGTGCATTACTGGCTGACACAATCCCCCAGTAATGGTTAAAATCGGCCAGAAATAGCACATTACTGGCGGATTTAATCCGCCAGAAAATCAGCCGCAGGTAACAGTTACTGGCGGAATTTCAGCCAGTAATTACTGGCGGAATTTCGGCCAGTAATTACTGGCGGATATTTTGTCAGTAAATCAGCCAGTAATACTGGCTGAAAATCCGTCAGTAAATCAGCCAGTAATTACTGGCTGAAAATCCGCCGGTAAGAGACTCCAATCCGCCAGTAATGTATTTTTTTACTGGCGGATTTTCCGCCAGTAAGCAACTCCAATCAGCCAGTAATGCATTTTTTTTAAAAAATATATATATTTTAAAAAAATTATTTTAAAATTCGTTTATTTAAGAAATTAATATTATTTAAATATTTTAATTCATTTTTTTAAAAAACTATTTTTTAATTCATTTATTTAATTCAAAAAATAAAAAATATATTTTAAAATGCGTCATTTTTATTAAAAAAATTATTTTAAAATTCGTTTATTTAAGAAATTAATATTATTTAAATATTTGAATTCGTTTATTTAGTTCAAAAAATAAAGCTACTAGTAAATTCCATTAAACAAAGTACTAATTTAAATATCCATAACAAAATATAAATTGAAATATTCATTACAAATGCAAATTAAAATATCCAATAAAACTACTAGTTATCTCCATAGTAGTCTCCAGAGTTGTTGTTGTTGTTGTTGTTGTTATTGTTGTTGTTGTTGTTGTCGTCGTCCTCGTCGTCTGCAAACCAATTAAAATAAGTTTCATTGTTGTTTAACTGTTGGTTGGGAAGCTGTTGAGGCTGCTGCTGTCGGGGAGGCTGCTGAGGCTGCTGTCGGGGAGGCTGCTGAGGCTGCTGAGAGGAGGGCTGCTGAGGTTGCTGAGAGTACGGCTGCTGAGGCTGCTGAGAGTATGGCTGCTGAGGTTGCTGAGAGTACGGCTGCTGAGAGTACGGCTGAGAGTACGGCTGAAAAGCACCAGCATAAGGCTGCATCTGTTGCGGTGGGAAAAATGATGATGACAATGGCATAGATGGCGATGGCATAGATGGCCTAGGGTATTGAGACATAGTAGCCATTAATTGATTCCAGCGCTCATCATTCAACCTCTGCTGCTCCCGCATCTGCTGCATTTCCTGATCATATTTGTCTTGTCGCTCTTGCATATCCAATAATTTGGCTTAAAACCATTATTGTACAAATCAAGTCGAACCTCACCTTCATTTTTTATAGATCGAAATATACATTTGGAGCAAGGACATCTAATTCCACCTTGTTCCTCAAATTCTTTTTGACCCTTAGCAAAAAGAACAAACTCTTCGACTCCTTCAACAAAACGTCTCTTCAACCCAACTCTACCAGGATACATTCGATCATACATCCAACTACGATCCATTTTTTTGTGGATCGGTGTTCTTAATATATACTACAACATAGTAATATGTGTATTAGAACAATACACGTTCATATACAAATTATAATAACTACACACTATTATTTATTAATCTATAGTGATTCTAACTATTAAAATAAACAAAATATAATTAATAATAGTAAATATAACACCGATTTTATTTTCATAAGTACAACACAACACAATTTATAATATACTAAACAATTAACTATGATTCAAATATAATTACAATATATTAATATTATTTAAATAACACATTATTTTAATTTAATTCATATTTTTAGATAATAACATTTTATATCATTTTACTTTTTAAACAAATTTATTTTAATAATTTGAATTTATTTTATTTTACTAAACAGTATATTAATTAAAAAAAACTATAATAATAGTAAGTATATTAAAAAAAAAGTATATTAGTCAAAAATAATAATAACAGATTTATATATTTTTCGGTCATAATAAATGACTATTATAAACAGATTTTATAATAAATTCGTTTTAATATTTTAATTTTTATAAACAGATTTTAAAATAATAATTCGTTTATAATAATTTTTATAATAATCAGTAAATAATAGTTTTAATTTTAAAATAGCCTAAAGAAAATAATAACAGTATATTATAATAATAGTATATAAACAGATAATTCGTTTTTAACAATATCTTATTTTTTAGACTAAATACCACTTTTGGACAAAAATTTAAAACATTAATCTGAAAAGGTAAAATGACTAAAATCATTCTTTTAATGAAACAAAAAATTAAAACATTAATCTGAACTAAAATGACTAAAATCTTTATTTTAGGATTGAATGTCCAGGACCGTCTTCTTTCTTCTCCAACTACGTTCTCCTCACCCAGCAAGATTTGGATACAAAACCCAGCAAAAGTGCTATTTAACCTTTTTAATATATTTCAATAATTCGTTTTTAATTAACAAATTTTAAAAAACATACAACAATAAACAAATAACTTGATAACTAACCGGTAGTGCAGAGAAGGCTCTGGCTTGAAGCAAATTTCAGACTTCTCCAACAAAACTTTCAACCAAACTGCTCAATCAATTGCTAAAGAAACAATAAATAACATATTAACTAACTATTACTCATATTTTTAAACAAAATATTTACTAAAACAAAAACATTATAATTAATACATACCTTAAAAAAATTATTGCAAACAGAATATGAGAAGAGAATACAAGTTTGAGAAAAAAATTTTGAAGGTGAAGAGAAGAGAAAGAGAAGTTTGAGAAATGGCTCACAATGCAGAGAACTTATAAGTAGGTGAAAGAGCAACGGATATAATTCACAATCCGCCAGAAACGCAGCAATACTGGCTGAAGAGACCAATACTGGCGGACGCGTTACTGGCGGAAATCGTGGTGGTTGAAGTTACTGGCGGATCCAAGGGATTACTGGTGGAATCAAGAGGCTACTGACGGATTACATGACATTACTGGCCGATTTGCACTTTAGCCAGAAAACTGTCATTACTGGCGGATAAATTCAGTCAAACGCGTATAACGAGAGTAACTTTCATTTCTGGCCGAAATACTGGCCGAATTACTTACTGGCGGAATCCATTCAGCCAGAAAATGTCATTACTGGCGGATCAATTCGGTCAAACGCATATAACGAGGAGCACTTTAATTTCTGGCCGAATTACTGGCCGAATTAATTAGTGGCGGAATCCATCCGCCAGTAACTGCAATTACTGGCTGAAATTTAAATTCTGGTCAAACGCGTAATACGAGGGTTATAGGATCCGCCAGAAATGTTATTGGATCCGCCAGAAACGTACTGGCAGACTAAATCCGCCAGAAATCGCCAAATTTCGCCAGAAAACTTTCTGGCAGACTAATTCCGCCAGAAATGTTCAGCCAGTAATGCAAGTAATTCTTGTAGTGAGATCACGACCTTCGCCTTCGTCTTCATATCTGTCCTGACGATCCGATCACCTTCCACCTCATGATCGGCATTGATGATCTTGTCATCCAACTGCAGGGAAGGATGGACCAGAGCGATCTGCTTCGAAGCCTCTTTAAAACCATCCTCATAAAGGCCGACGGCTTCTCGAGCAGCCTCTTGAGCTTCCTCCTGACTCTTTTTAAGAGCGATCTGCGACCTTGCAAGCTGGGCTCGCAAAACAGCGTTCTGAGCTTCAGGATCAGAGCTGACCTCTGCTTTATCCTCCTCAGCTGACAATTTCTTCTGAAGCTCGGCTATCTGACATTCGAGGCTTCCCACTTTCTCTTTGAATTCTTCCTCCGACGCCTCCAAAACCGTGATTTGACCTTCCAACTCTTTAACCCTAGCTTCGGCATTCTCGGCCCTCAACAAAGCAGCGTTTCGGGCCTCTTCGACACTTTTCTTACCCTTCCTCAGTGCCTCAAGATCGAAGTTTACCTTGGCCAGAGCAGTGGTCTTTGCGCTCAGCTCCTGCAGGGTCTGAAAGTTTTTCTCTTTCTCTGCACTCACCAACTCTGAAAAAAGAACATAAAGGAGAATAACTCAGAACTAAAGTTTGAACAATGTAAAAGAGAAAGCAAGGTCGGTTCACGACATTACCTTCAGCTCGTTTTTCAATCTTCTCTTTCTGGACCTTGTGCACCTCAGCCAGATTCAAGAAGACTTGCGCAGAGGCCGCGATAGGATCGACCCGCCATTACTCAAAATTCTGCTCCAGAAATTCCTCTGACAACGGAACGGCTTTCATCTTGTGTTTTATCTTTTTGGAGTCTTTGACCTTCTTAACACTCTGCCCGACCTCAGGCTCGTCACGTTTCCTTTTTTCCGATGGACCAACATCGGTAGAGTCTTTCTGCAGAGAGGGAGGGGCTAAAGACTGCACTTTCTTCCCCCGATCTTCTTGACCAACGGCATTCAGATCCCCTTCTTTGACGATGCTGAGGGGAACAGCATCGGGGATATGTTCAGCGTCCACATTGAGTCGCGAAGAATTCTGGGAATCATCTTCGATATTCACAGCTTCCTCGACCTGCCTAAAAGCCAACTCCTTCATCCGAGCGAGCCTCTTCGAAGCCATGGTATCTGCAAGATAAAACAAAAAATTCAGACAACTTCGTTAGGGAATGAAAGAACACGATAACGGTCTTAAATAGACCTAAAACTCTTTCCACGTCGCGCTTCTTAGCAGCCTTGACAATAACGTCGGTAGGAATGCCCCTATACTTCGCCTTTTTGAAGGGATTTGATCAGAAATGTAGGTCAGGATCTGTTTGGTTAAACGATCTTCCACACTCAACTTTTTCTCAGAAATTGCATAAGAATGTGTAGATCGGTTATAATGCCCGTTGCTCCAGTCAATGGGAAACTTGGTGGATTCCAGCGTCCGACCATCAGACCCAAATCTCCCCACACAGTCCACAGCCTTATCATTCACAGGCTCCACCCAGTAGAAAAATTTCTTCCAGTCACCTCGCAAGGAATCGGTGTAACCTCGGAAGATCTTTGAACCTCTCCTTGATCGGAAACTCACATGCTCGCGCCCGAAGTTAGCATCCTTCTTTTTGCCGCTGTTCCGGTTAAGCTCGAAAAGGTGAAAGAATAACATGGGCGACACCGGTCTCTCCAAATGTATACACAGGAGCTCGAAGGCTCGAAGGAATGCCCATGCATTAGGGTGCAGTTGAGAAGGTGCGACATCCAACCTAGCCAGTACAGTTTGCTGAAGACAAGTGAAAGGAGGTCGGATGTTCATGTCCTTAATCGTCACGTGGTACATCGTAAACTTAAATTCCCCGGCCCAAGTAGCCACGTGCTCGCCGTCCTTCATCCCTTCGACCCTCCAGATTCTACCTGAACGACCATTAATCTTCTTCATAACAGCTCCGAGATTATGAAAAGATCGATAAATCGACTCCGTCTCCAACACTGAGCTCGAAACCCAATCATAAGGGCGTGCTTCCCTGGCTGGAATATTTAAAGCACCAGGGCCGGTGCTGGAATATCCATCTACAGACATAGCCGAAGATCGACTGCTTCCTTGAGGGTCGCCGTTGTCTTCTTCTTGATCAACAGAAGCGCCACCAGAAGAATCATCTGTCTCAGTTTCAGCCTCGTCCGATTCCCGAGTTTGAGAACTCCCTCGGTTTTCGCCAGATTGGACTTCTTCGTCGCCGCCATCATCGTTGTCATCGTCATCACCGTCATCGTCGTTTGCTTCGACAACTTCGGTGTCGGGCGTAAGACTTTCAACATCCACGTCTTCATCGGCCTGCTCACTTGTCGGAGCCGAATCCAGATGATCTTGTTCGTCTGGAGTGGTAGATTCGATCCTATCCCGAGCGTCGGGACCATCGACACGATCTTGTCGGAGAGCTCCATCAGGAGCTCCATCGCCAGGGGGCCCGTCCGAGGCCATTTTTCTTGCTAGCTCAGGGGGTTTGGCGGTGATTTGTCTCGGAGTTTGCTTAGTGACCGCCAGATCGGACCTGCAGAAATGGGGACGAATTGTCAAGGTCGCAAGTCTCAAATGGGTCCGCAAACAAGTCGGTACCCGACCCGACGGCCCCCACTCTGAGGGATGTTGGCGGGTCAGAAGAACTCAACCCCCCCCCCCCCCCTTCTTTTTTCGAAAGTAAATAAAGACAAAAAAGAAAGTGACAGGGACTAACCTCGTAGAAGGGGGTAGGATCGAGAGGAAATATCGCTTTACGATCCCGAACGATTGAAATCCACTGGAAAAGCTCCAACCCTCGCCACCTTATGCTTGCTCGACCAAATTTGATCAACAAGGTCGTCAGTCAGAGCGTTCGTGATCTAAAACAAAAAAAAGGGGGGAAAGACTAACTCCCTATTTATAGTGGGCTGGAAAAATTGGGCCTTGAACTGAATCAACAGGCCCAATCGGTGGATTTTTTGAACTGAGCGCGTGGTTCGAGGCGTCACCATCATTAACAAACATCAAAAGGCTGCCCTGTCAGAAGATGCATTTAATGCCCTGAGCAGAGCACGGCGCGTTTTCCAACGCGTCGTCTTTTGGATTCTGCCAGGAACGACAAAAAAAACGAAGATCAGGCAACGATGAAGCTCGGGCGCTTCCAATTCGGTCACACCAAGGTCGCAATACAGCCACGAGTCATGCAAGTCAAGGTCGACTATCAAACGACCAGACTTGGGGGGCAACTGTTATGGTAATGTTTCTATATGCTATTAACACCCCCAGAAGGCCCATTTTCTCACTGGCCCATCCTCTTAGGTGAGCCCATAATTCAACGCTTGAGATACAGCCAACACATCCAACGGTTCGTGATCATTAGGTCAACACCATTCAAAGCCTATAAATACCACATTCAATGCTCATTAATGGTAAGCTATTTCTACTCATAACATACTCTGCTTGACTAACTTACTGACTTGATCGTCGGAGTGTCATTGCAGGACCAACAACCCATCCTCGATCGGAACATTGAAGATCAAGGATCACACCTACCAACTACCTCAAGTCGACCTCTAAGGTCAGGATTACGGTACAGAACACTTTTGAAATTGAGATTTGTATACCATCACCTACTAATTGAGATTCATCTAATTTTATGTGATTTTTGTTTTGTTAATGGAACATCGTCACATAGAAAGCCACATGCTTGAATAAGAGGATGGGAGAGTACTATTATGATATCTCTGATGTAGTATTGAGCATTGCAGAGTAAGATGAATATATAGGTATCTATATATAGGTAGTGATTTTGTTAAATCTACATCAATTTGATATGTATTTAAAGCGAGATGCATCGATAGTGGTTATTGATATTTTACAGTTTTTATTAAACTTATTGACATTTTTGGTCAGTGTGTAAAACCATTCCAAGATAAGGGCATATTGATGTTACATCCCACTTTTCTGTGTGATATAGGGTGGTACTATTACTATATGTAAAACCATGTAATATCGTGGCAGGTGAATATCATTTTCAACAAGTAACGGATCACTGGTATTTTCAATATACCCACGTATCTGATTCAACATTGTTGACTCCATATTTCATTATCATATTCTCTATCTCAGTCTTAATTGTTGATTCCCTTCACAATTTCAGCGATATGAGAATGTTGGCTCCTGAGTTCGAACTCAAGTATGAGCGGTGGTAGCGCAAGTGTGTGCTGTTTTGCCATTTCATCTAATAAAAAAATATTCTCTACCTCACAAACGTGGGGTATGACAAATAAGTGTCCTAATAAGATTATGACTTAATAAATGAGTATTTATCTTCAATAAACCATCACACACAAACCCTGTGCATAGCACGGGGATATGTTCTAGTTTGTATATAAATACCCATTGGGAATATGGAATATTTTTTTTTGTAATGGAGAGGGCCTTAGCCCAAAGTATATGGAATACTTTTTAATATCCACCAAAGGTTACATACGGAATAAATTGTATTTTCAGATTCGTATAATGCTAATTGATTTATGTTTTGATTAGGTAATACGAATTATTTTTATTTGAACGACAGATTATATAGACCTTGGTGTGTTAATACACCGACATTTTTTGAGGCAAAACACCAAGTTTCTGCTTGGTGCCAACAGATCGAGCATATGCGAAATTGATTGTCCCAAAAAATAGTTTGATGGTGAAACACATGAGTATTATGTGAACGTCAGCAATCGTGTTTGAATTCATATGTTGCAATTTCTCTATATGTTTGGATTGGAATTGGATTTTGAAGTCTTATGCACCCGAGAAAATTAATTTTTTTATTTGGATGGTGTGTCACAATCCCCTCCCTACTCTTGTTATGCTTCATAGTGGAGGTATGTCCTCAGTTCCAACATCCGGTTGAAGATATTCTTCATTGCCTGCGTGATTGTAACCTCTCAGCCCAGCTTTGGTGTTATATTGGTTTGCGCGATACTAATTTCTTCACCAAGTCGAATGTTTATACTTGGCTCAAGCAAGGTTTCTCTCAGGAGGATCCTTCGTTGTTCACTTCGGCGGTTTGGCGGTTGTGGAGGGCTCGCAACACTATAGTCATTGCTAAGGAAGATTTCTCCATTTCTACTTTGCAATACAAGACCTGTAATTATGCGTCTTTGGTTAATATTTGTAAGCAAGCCTCTATTAGTAATGTCAGCATTCCTCGTTGGGTCACTTAGCATTCTAGTAGGGAGGATTGTATCGTCCTTAATACGGATGGCTGCAGCTTGGGTAACCTTGGTCCTTTTGATTTTGGGGGCCTCATTCGTCGATCAGATGGATCTTGGATCAAAGGTTTCGCAAGTTATATTAGTACCACAGATAACTTACACGCTGAGCTCATGGCTCTTTTGTGCGGTATTCAGCTCGCTTGGAAGGATGGCCACCGTCACATAGTTTGCCATTCAGACTCTCTCCACGCTATTCAAGTTGTGACTTCTCTTAACTAGTGGTATGTCTATACGTCTATTATAGCTACAATTTAAGACTTGATGAAGCAGCCTTGGCAGTTTTCTTTGTTTCACACTCTTCGAGAAGGAAACATGTGTGCTGATATTCTGGCAAAGATGAGATCTTCAATTGTTCAACCTTTGCTTATGCTTGAGTCCCCCTCTCCTGACCTCCTTCTTCATTTGCAGGGAGATGCTAGTTGGATAGAGTTTTTGCGTCCCTAGTTTCTTTTTGTTTCTATTTTTTTCCCTTCCTTTACCAGGAAAAAAACAGTGCATGATATGTTAAAAATAGAATGATGCAATGAAATATTTAATAGTTTTAAAATCCTATTAAATTTGTTATAATTACTACACTTAACAAAAGCTTATTATTGAATAGTTTGGTTGACTTAATTTACATTCTAGAAAGAGTTACTAAGAGTGTTAATACACTGGGTTTGACATTTTTTTAGGCAAAACACCAAGTTCCGCTTGGTGTCAATTGATAAAGCCTGTATGAAATTGATTGCCCAAAAAATATAATGTGATGGTGAAACACGTAAGTATCATGTAGACATCAGAAATCATGTTTGAATTGATATATTCCACTTTCTCTCATTCATCCCACCCCAACCCTATGTACCAACAACAAAAAAGATACTAACAAATGAGTTAAATTGTTATACACTCTTAGTATAAAAGAAGCTAACAACAACGACTAAATAGAAATCACAATATGAATACCTTTCAAAATAGTATTTAACAGGAGACTCAATCATTTTCAAAGACATGATGATTTGTGATTAATCGGTTGAATAAAAGAGGTTTACAACTAATGCGACCAATGTTTTGAAAACCAAATCGAATATCGTACTCATGTGTGGAGAAATTAAATCCATAAAAAATTAGAATAATAAATAGCAATTAAATATTAAATATAATTTGGAAAAGATAAAAAAACTGAATTGCAAAAGATATTGATAAAAAAAAAAGATAAAAGATATGAAAAGAGCATGATGATGTTGGAGAGAGTAAAGCAGATTGAATTTGCGATCGGCTTCAGTTGACAGTCTCCGAAGTGCAACCGATCGTCTCGTCGGAGGTGAAAACAAAATGCAACTGCAGTGCTACCCTTCTCATCATCACAATCGCTTCCAGTTCCAGTTGCAACAGGTGCTTTAGATTCTTCTTTTTTTTTTTTGTTTTGAAGGGACTAGATCTGATCAAATCTAATTGTTGTTTTGCTCTCTTTGGTAGTTAATTTGACAGTTGAGTGTGTTGGAGGAAATTGTAAAGAAGATAGCAGAGTAAGAGTTAGTTTGTGATAGTGAGTGATATGGCGTCTGCTGGCCTCGGAAATGGTGGTGTCGGCAGCTCCAGGTCTGGCTTCAGGGGTTCATCTAGCTCTGTGGATTGGCTTGGTAGAGAGATGCTTGAGATGAGACTCAGGGACAAGGTCGACCATGACCATGATGATGATGACAGAGTTCGTTCTCAACTCAACTTGTTTAGTAACATTCACTTTTTTATTGCAATTTTCAATTTGGATATTTTCCTATTCTGATCATCAATTGATTTTATCTATTCCGAGGGAATTAGTAAAATTGAACTAATTATTCTGCAATCTAAATTTACTGTCTTCTGAAATTTCTATTTTTTCCCAGTCAATTTCAGTTGCCACTATTTATACTATGCAGGATAGTGAGCCGGACATCATTGATGGCGTGGGTGCGGAAACAGGGCATGTCATACGAACCAGCATTGGTGGCCGAAATGGTCAATCTAAGCAGGTCATTTGAAATTCAATAACTCTTGTGGTTATGGTATCATCACATTGCATCATATTTGAACTATTAGCAACTATGGAATTTTGTGACAATTTCTTTTCTTTTGAGTTGACAGAATGTTAGCTATATCGCGGAACATGTAGTTGGAACAGGCTCTTTTGGCACTGTTTTTCAAGTGAGGCAGAATCATTTAGTTTGCTTTTGATGTTTTTGCAAATGTCATGCTGTTATTATATCTCATACAGACACCCTTTTCATTCCACCAATGCTGTTATCAGGCAAAATGTAGAGAAACGGGAGAGATTGTGGCCATCAAGAAGGTTCTCCAGGACAAGCGCTACAAGAATAGAGAGTTACAGATTATGCAAATGCTGGATCATCCAAATATCGTTGCCCTGAGGCATTGTTTCTTTTCAACGACCGACAAAGAAGAAGTTTACTTGAACCTTGTACTTGAATATGTTCCCGAAACCGTGAATCGTATTGCAAGGAACTATAGCAGGATTAACCAGCGAATGCCTTTGATATACGTAAAACTTTATACATACCAGGTATCAAGTTGCTTGCTTTTTTGTTTTATCTGGGATTTAAAAGCTGGAAATGCATATAAAATAGCAAGAGATAATCCCCCAAAATATTTTATGATCAGCTCATGAAAAGCTATCTCTCTTATTCCCTGCCTGATTGTTTTTGTAAAATTTAAATTTATATATATATATATATATATATATAAAGATTTATCTGATCAGAAGAATTTGAGCTCCAGTTTCACATATGGAATTCTTTTTCAAAAGAATCATAAAACTAGACAGGAAATCATAATGGATATTGGTCTTGTATATGGGTAAAAGAAATTTAGACGCGAAAGAAAAAAGAAGAATTGTGAATTTCAAGTCCCAAGTAGTTTCTTGTCAGTTGATAAATCTCCTCATTCTCTCTGATTTTGGCTGCAGATATGCAGGGCCCTTGCTTACATACATAATTGCATCGGCATCTGTCATCGTGACATCAAACCTCAGAACCTACTTGTAAGACAATATTTTGGGTTATTGATTTGTTTGTCAAGTGTGGGACTCATTACTTTTAGTCAATGCATCGTAATGTGCTTGTTTATTATGAAACTGTTTTTGTTCACATGTTAATTTAGAAGTTGAAGCATTTTAATGCTCTCACTTATATATGAATCATCAACACTGGATGGAAACATTACTGAAATGCAATTAATAGCTTATGGCCGAGAATAAATATTAATGGAAGATTGTTATCCGTACTGCTTGTATGGTTCAATTTCATTTTATTTTTGGTGAAGCGCATACATACCTGCTTGCTCCTATATATATGTATATATATAGATATATATCTTCAGATGCATGTGCATTTGCAAATAAATAAATGTGGCATACTCTTCCAAAGATTTTTCAATTGTCAGCTAGTTTGATCATTTAGTAATGTCTTAGGCTTATCTCTGATGTTGGCCCTGAAATAGATAGTTTCTTCATTCTTGAATACCTGTTCTACTTGTACATCCCACATTAATTGTCCATGCCAAAGATGAACTCTTCTAAAAGGTTGGAGGCCCAAGACTGGCTTTATACCATGCTAGTGCCAACTTTTTAAAAGCTTGAGCTATTAGGTAGTGAGTCACAAGCTGTACAGTGTACAATGATGGCTTTATATTACTGACTATATTTTACATCTTTATGCATGAATGTATGTGTCACTGTTTTCTGGTTGGAATTATGGGGTTCAGATTATTCAAATTGTTACTTTTTTAAATTTAATATCTTACTTGCTCTCTTGAAGTCTGTTCTTCTCTTATGTGAATGATATGTGAAGGTTTTAGAACCTTCACTTTGATAAGGGAAATGCGGAACGGTGCCATTCTGAGTATTTATTTATTGTGTATCAATTTAAAAACTGCTTGCTAAACGAACCCGAGTGTGAACTGTCTTGTAATAATTGTTTCTTCTTTGTTTTTCTCGATAAACTGACTATAGGAGAGGAAGCCATGTGGCCATCATGTAAAAAATCTAACTTGTAGAGGAAATTAGGGATTTTCTGAATAGTTTTCTTAGGCAGTCTGTGGAACAGAGGCAAACCTGGCTATAGGGTTGTTATAATTTTGGTCGAGTGTTGGACTAGAGGATTGGATTTGGATATGCTCATCATCAACTAGCTGTCATTGTGAAATTGTTTAACGTAGCTGAAAATGATAAAATATATACTGGTATATCTGTGCTTGCATCAGTTTCTATTGGTGTTCCTCAAATGCTTGTTACTCTTGTCAGGTGAACCCACACACACATCAGCTGAAACTATGTGATTTTGGGAGTGCAAAAGTGTTGGTAAGATATAAAGCTAGGTGCACTGATGGTTGATAGTTGCTACTTTTCCTGCTCCTCAAATTTCATTCTTCTAATTCATCAGGTGAAAGGAGAGCCTAATGTTTCGTATATATGTTCAAGATACTACCGTGCCCCGGAACTTATATTTGGTGCCACTGAGTATACAACTGCCATAGATATATGGTCAACTGGTTGTGTAATGGCCGAATTACTTCTTGGACAGGTAGTTTGATTTGATGCTTGAACAAACATGTGGCCATAATTTTTTTTTTCTGTTTGGTTGTTTTCTGTTGCCTTTCTCTTTTTCATTGAAGTTCAACTTAATTTGCAGCCCTTGTTTCCGGGAGAGAGTGGAGTTGATCAGCTAGTTGAAATCATCAAGGTGAGGATTCATCATCCACGTCTTTCAATCAATCTGGATTTGTTCATCCTAGAATTATGCAATTCTGACATATTAATTGAATGTGTCAAGTATTTTTTTCAAACTTTATATGTACAGTAAGTTAGTTGTGTCTGTCAGAAAAATAAATGTTTTTGGAGTTTTGACTTGTCCCTCTACATTTTGTCACAAGGAAATGGATATTTATTTTGCTTTTGTTCAATTATTTCTAGTCTTGATTGTAAAGATGATTTTCAATGCCTGATTAACTCCTCTTGGTTTGAATGAGCAAGAGTGAAGAATATTTTTCACTCTACATATACATTTTGCAGTATAGATTTCTCTAGTTCTGTTATTGTTCTAATGATATAAGAGTTTTGTAATTCACTATTCCTCCAAAGGAATCACCAAATCACAATTCAATTTTTTTTCCAGGTTTTGGGAACTCCAACCAGGGAAGAGATAAAGTGCATGAACCCAAATTATACCGAATTTAAGTTTCCGCAGATAAAACCTCATCCATGGCACAAGGTTTGTTCTCTTGTGCTTTGCTTGCATTTTGAAATTTAGTGTGAAGCGCTTGTAGTAATTACTAATTTTAATTTCAGGATGTTGTGAACTCTGTCTTGTTAACAATAAATCTTGAATTTAGACCGTTCCTTGTGAGATCAGGGATATGTTTCATAGTAAAAAAGATAACGATGATGTGTTTCATATAAATGGATCACTGAATCGTTGACTTGATATAGGATGGGATTGGTTCAGTTTAGACAAACTCCAAGGACCATAGGAGATTAAAGTTAGACTAGAGTAGGTAGGTATTGATGAATTGTCTTAGTTCCTTCATCACGAGATGCCAGGAAAGCCAAACAGTACTGTGTTAGAAGTAAAAGTTGTTATAAATATAGGCTGCATTTTTCTAAAACAGGGGTAGACATTAATGTTCGTCTGAAGCTATTCGTTTGAGCATATGCAAAGTATTGGTAGAATCTGTGTGGATGTCTGGCCTACGTTAAATTCTTATTTGCACGAGGGATTTACTACAACATTATCCTGATTTAACAGGTCTTTCAGAAACGTTTACCCCCAGAAGCAGTGGACCTTGTCTGTAGGTTCTTTCAGTACTCTCCTAATTTGAGATGCACTGCTGTACGTTTAACCTCTCCACTTTTTTTTACTTGTATTCTATTCTCATCTTGAATGCACTATTATTACAAAATTATTTGATGCTTGCCATATTGTGGCATTGCAGTTGGAAGCTTGCATTCACCCTTTCTTTGATGAGCTGAGGGATCCAAACACCCGCCTCCTTAATGGTCGCCCACTGCCTCCACTGTTTAATTTTAAACCACAGGGTGAGTTAAAGTACTACCTTAGACTTACATTTCTGCACAATCTAAGATTGAAGTTCTTTAGAAGAACTTTTTTTAAAGCTGTAAGCCAATAGCCAATAATATAATTGTCTCACAACATTGACGTGATTTATCAGTAAATTGTGTTCAATGGAGGAAAAGGAAAATGAAAAAAATATTTTAGTCCCATAATAGGTGGTCATCGATTCACCGAGTCAGGATCATGAAGGTAATTGGTTGTGGTGCAAATGAAGGTAATTGATTGTGGTGCAAATTCTGAATATGTATAATACAAAATCAATGTACTTAAAAATCGAAAGCTGACCGGAGGAGAAGAACTGGCGAAACCTCCAAGGTCATGGTTCAGTTGCGGTAAATTTGAGTAAAATTAAGTTATGATTTCTTAAAACGAATTCATACATTCATATTTGTGCGAGACGATCATCTTGAAACGAATTCATACATTGATAGTCTTTTTCTGGTTTACTGTGCTTGGTCCTTCCTGACTTGTATGTTCATTCGTGCAGAACTTTCTGGCATACCACCCGACGTCATCAATCGGCTTATTCCAGAGCATGCTCGTAAACAGAACTTATTTATGGCTTTGCACACCTAGGAAAATTTATTTTTCTTCCCCTGTCGGCTTACTAGCAGGCTGTATATTATCTGGTGCATCTGAGGAAGAGTGCCAGTGCCACAGAAAGAGTCCCTAGGATTATATAATACTACTATAACAATAACAATATAACATGATACCTTTGGTACTTTTCATATTTTTTTTCTTGTCAGAGAATCTGTTTTCTATTCTTGCTTAGGAGTCGTCGTTTTCATGTATATGTATCTCGTGCATGTGCTACCGTATCTAAGGCCCTTTTGGTACATCTTATAGAAACTCGAGTGTTACTATCAGATGATATAAGGCATGATTCAGTATATTATACTTTGTATTAGTTTTTATGTTATTTATTTATTTATTTAAATAATGTCTGATGTGCCTTGTACGTATTGTATGGCTGAAATAATTTTATCATACCAATTGTTTGTTGTCCAATCCTATAAGCTCTTTTACTTTGCTTTCTCCAAAATTAATGGACAAAATTGCCATTATAGGTAAATGTTGTTTTAGGTCACATGGTTATTATTCCTAAATTGCTTCGCACTCATGCAAACTATCCTAAAGTTCGTTGTGAGTGGTTAAAACATTCTATCTAAACTTCTAATGGGTTATATTTGGCTACTACTTGAGTTCGATTCTTAGTAATGAAGTAGTTGGAGGTAAGACTTTACTTACTTTTCAAACAAACAGAGTTAAATACTCAATACTATTACTTAGTTTGATGTGTGAGTCGATTATAGTAGGTCATTTGACAAAGTGTAGTTGGACGCGACAATGCTAGAGGACCCTTTAATCTAAAAGATTTCAAAATTAATTTTGTAAACATTAAAATTCAAAATAAGATACAATCATTTAATTAAAATTTCAAAGATTGAAATTTGAAATAATTTATATAAAATCGACTGCATAAAGTATGCGCACCATATTAAAATTATTTGATATGGAAAAATGATCTACATACGAAAAATTTAAAATTTAAGAATTAATTAAAATTTGAGTATGGATGGATGTAGAAGCAAATTGCAGCTTTGTAAGTTGTAACCAAAAAATAAAATAAAATGCACCTTGGTTTGTCCATTGAATATGTACGTGAATTGAATCTAAGGGCTAGAAATGGAACGGGAAGGCAGGAGAAGGCAGGAGATGGTTCTAGAATAAATAAATTGGGAAAACGAGGACGTGGCACCACACACACTAAGATATAACCCAACCCTCATCTTTGTAAAACCCCCAATTCATTATTTGCTTCTCTTCAATTCCGCTCTCCTCACCCCCCTATCCAACCAATTTGTGAGTTGAGTTGCGCTTGCTTCTCTTTCAACTACGTAACAACAACTAGGGTTGCGCTTCTCTTCAACTTCAAATTAGGGTTTAGGCTTCTCTCTACACACGCTCATGGCTTCCTCAAATGCCCAGATACACGGTCTTGGTACCGCCTCTTTTGCTTCTTCACTCAAGAAATCCGCTTCCACTTCCTCTAATTCCAGAACCGTATTCTTCGGCCAAGGACTCAATTCAAATTATTCCGCCTTCCCGCGCGCCTCTTTTCCTAAATTGAGGAGCAAGGGCTCTAGAAGGGGTTTCACTTTGAGAGTCGTCAATGAGAAAGTTGTCGGTATCGATTTGGGAACCACTAACTCCGCCGTCGCCGCCATGGAAGGTGGCAAGCCTACCATCATTACCAACGCCGAGGGCCAGAGAACCACGCCGTCCGTTGTGGCGTACACCAAGAACGGCGACAGATTGGTTGGTCAAATCGCCAAGCGTCAGGCTGTTGTGAACCCTGAGAACACCTTCTTCTCCGTCAAGAGGTTCATCGGAAGAAAGATGTCGGAGGTAGACGAAGAGTCGAAGCAGGTCTCTTACAGGGTCATCAGGGATGACAACGGCAACGTCAAACTTGACTGCCCCGCTATTGGCAAACAGTTCGCTGCCGAAGAAATTTCTGCCCAGGTAGATTTTTTTAGTTTTAGTTGTTGAACGAACTCTCTGTTCATATGTTATTGTTAGGCGCTTAGATAGATTAGATGTCTGAGATTCGATTTATGTAATTTATTATTATTATTATTATTATTATTATTATTATTATAGGTGTTGAGAAAGCTTGTTGATGATGCTTCAAAGTTTTTGAATGATAAAGTAACTAAGGCTGTGGTCACTGTACCCGCTTACTTCAATGATTCACAAAGGACGGCTACTAAGGATGCCGGCAGGATTGCTGGTCTGGAAGTTCTTCGAATTATCAATGAACCCACCGCTGCATCTTTGGCTTATGGTTTTGAAAAGAAAAACAATGAAACAATCTTGGTATTTGACCTTGGAGGCGGTACTTTTGATGTATCAGGTATTTGGAAGCCACTCCGCTTGTCCTTTTGACTAGTATTAGATTGGATGATTTTCTCTTACGTTTTTGTCTCAGTGCTTGAGGTCGGTGATGGAGTGTTTGAAGTGCTGTCTACTTCTGGTGATACACACTTGGGTGGGGATGACTTTGATAAGGTTGGAGTTCTTCTGCTGTTTTGTATATTTATAAATAAATATAGATAGTAGATTGGATTATGTCGTGATGGCCACATTTTTTGCTAACTCTTTCTTATCATCATCTGTTGGCTATAGAGAGTTGTTGATTGGCTGGCTGGAAACTTTAAGAGAGATGAAGGTATAGACCTTTTGAAAGACAAACAAGCTCTTCAGCGTCTCACCGAGACAGCTGAGAAAGCAAAAATGGAGCTTTCATCACTGACTCAAACTAACATCAGGTATGTACTTTGTCATTAACCATTCCACACTCAATTCTGGTTCTTGTTTAGTGTCACCTCTTAACCTTTTTGCAAACCACTGAGCTATTAATACGTGTATTTTCAGTTTGCCATTCATAACTGCTACAGCGGATGGCCCCAAACATATTGAAACAACTCTTACAAGGGCCAAGTTTGAGGAATTATGTTCAGATCTTCTTGACAGGTAATGGTAACTTACTGAATCTATTGATTTCCACTTTCCCTCTAAATTTTAAGTGCTCTTCCTCTGAGCTTTGAACGCAACAAACTGATTGTCAAGTTGATACAATTTGTTGCTTAATAAAGTACTCATGTTTAGTAGTATTTGTATGAATTGCGTTTCAGACTCAAGACACCAGTGGAAAATTCCCTGAGGGATGCAAAACTCTCATTTAAGGATCTTGATGAGGTGATTCTTGTTGGTGGATCAACACGTATCCCTGCTGTTCAAGAGCTTGTAAAGAAGTTGACTGGAAAGGACCCAAATGTCACAGTCAATCCAGATGAAGTGGTTGCCCTTGGAGCTGCAGTTCAGGTGCGATAAGCTACTAACTCCATAGTTTAACTTGTTAATATTATTTGGGGTATTATTTTATTTTCAATCATTGTCATCACAATTTTTCAATTGATTTTAGGCTGGTGTCTTGGCTGGAGATGTCAGTGACATTGTGCTGTTGGATGTTAGTCCATTATCATTGGGTTTGGAAACTCTTGGTGGTGTGATGACGAAAATTATCCCTCGAAATACTACACTTCCCACCTCAAAGTCGGAGGTTTTCTCTACTGCTGCTGATGGACAAACTAGTGTAGAAATTAATGTCCTTCAGGGTGAGAGAGAATTTGTTAGGGACAATAAATCCCTTGGTAGCTTCCGCTTGGATGGTATCCCTCCCGCACCTCGTGGGGTTCCTCAGATTGAGGTGAAATTTGACATTGATGCAAACGGTATTCTCTCAGTTTCTGCTGTAGACAAGGGCACTGGGAAGAAGCAAGATATTACCATTACTGGTGCTAGCACCTTGCCTTCTGATGAGGTATCCTCTATGGCTTTAAATCAATCAATTAGTTATATGATCTCTAATATTTATCTGTTCACTACCTTTGGGATGATTTTGTGAAAGACTTCCCAATTTACAATTATAGTGCGTTTAGAGGCAAGGAGCTGTTCTACTTTTGATGCTTATGATAATTTCTTGAATGAAATGCAGGTAGAGAAGATGGTAGGCGATGCAGAGAGATTCGCGAAGGAGGACAAAGAGAAGAGAGATGCAATTGATACAAAGAACCAGGCGGACTCTGTTGTCTACCAGACTGAGAAGCAATTGAAAGAGCTAGGTGACAAGGTTCCTGGCCCTGTGAAGGAGAAGGTGGAAGCAAAACTGGGGGAGCTTAAAGACGCTATTTCTGGTGGTTCAACCCAAACTATTAAAGATGCCATGGCTGCCCTCAACCAGGAAGTTATGCAGCTTGGACAGTCTCTATACAACCAACCAGGGGCAGGGGCAGGGCCTACACCACCTGGTAGCGAATCTGGCCCATCAGAATCATCAGGCAAGGGACCCGATGGGGACGTGATTGATGCTGATTTTACCGATTCTAAATGAGTTACAGAGATTATTTAATAGGCTCATTTTATTTTATGTTTTTTGGGTGCTAAATTCTTAGTGATTTTTGTCGATGGGGAGCGGGCGGATGTTTTCAGTATTAAAACTCATTGACGCTCATCTTCGTCTTTGTACCTTTTGGAAATTTTTTATGTGCAATACAGGTGTGGGTAGAATTTATAGGCTGAAAATGTCCTGACTAGGGGTGTCAATTTCTCTGTATATCGGATATACGTTGAAATCCTTGTCGAAAAATTGCTCAGTTTAAAAGCCTCGAGATGGATATTAAACTATGGATATGGGGACAGATGACTAAATTTTCCCTAAAGGCATGGTAGGAAGGGGATAGGGTTTATATTCCTACGGTTTCAATTTTCAATAAAACTATTATGAAACATTAACAAATATATAATATTATTTTATCAAATTAATATTGCTAAGAAATCAAAAAATATTACATAATCTCAATTAATATAACTTTAAACTTAATAACATTTTTTAAATTTTTATATATTTTAAAAAATTTGTTGAATTTAAGCTTATTATTTACTATTTTTGTATGAATAATAAGGTCTTGGGGATGGGAATGGGGGGAAGAAAACTCTCCAATGTGGAGAGCGAGGATGTGGAGTAATATATGAAGTGGGGACGGGAACTGAGAAAATATTCTCTATCTCCATCCCATCCCGTTGATATCTCTTTTTTTATTTGTGTTAGGATAAATGTGTCTATAAAAATTAGAATATATATATATATATATATATATATATATTCTATGTATTAAATATTTGTTAATTTTATTTAATATCCAAAGAATGATATATATATATATATATTCATTTTATGCATACTTAAAAAATATAACAGAATGATAATGAGAAATTTCATAAGAAATGTATCAAAAAGTCATATAAAATAATTTTAAAATAAATTTTTAAGAAATTATTAAAAAGATTTCAATTTTGTAGAGAGAAATATAATGAATTAAAATAGGACTTCATTAAAATACAAAAAAAAAATTGTGAAACAATCTTAATTTTGTAAAATGTACCAAAAGGAGTTGATAGAATTGTATTTTATTATAAAGGGAAATTATTTATACCCATCTCCTTTGAGTACTTCTAGTTGAATAAGACTTACACCCCCTTTATTTTGTAAAAGATATTGATCTCCCCTCTATTATGAAAGCTTGAAATGGGTAGAAGTAGTTCGCTTTAAGCTTTTGCATCCAAGGGGCAAACACTTTTTGCCAGAAGCTTTTGCCTCCAAGTTCTCGAGCCTCTGGACCATGCATGTCAATTAAGAGAAAAAATAACAAATAAAAATTCACTAAATATGAAGTGTACTATGACCAATTATGCATGCCTTCCGACACTCAAGAGATAACAACTTTGTTGATGTAACCATCACTCTCACTATGAATTTATTTTCCTTTAAATATGAGATATTGTTTTATATCATTTGCCATTCCAAAATGAGCATTTGAAGTTTATGAAGTATCTGAAAAAGATAAAACAAAGTTAAATTATTCAAAACTAAAGTAAAAAAAAACAAACAACTATACGTACTACTAAAATCATAGGCTAAATATAAGTTATATTTTTCAAACATGATGCATTTATTACCTTTTGGTACAAATAAAAAGACGCTAACATATTTTGTTTTGTATCCTTACACTAACAAACGATTTTTTTGCAAAGATCAATAATTCTTGCACCTAGAAACAAATCATTGCAACCAAAAATAAATAACTCGGTATATCTAAGAGAAATGACAAATAATCTAAGATATCATTATCACATTCAATTCAAAATTATGAGGAAAATGCTTCTAAATAACTTGAGATGTCATGGTAGTTTGAAATACTTCATATTGCTTATTGGCCACCAAGTATATATTAGGTATAGCCGCTCACATTTTAAACGATGAGAATGAATGAGAATTGTAAAACTATATGTTTTTATGAACAATAATAATACCCATGAAAATTAAAATTGTAAAATTATATGTTTTCTTTAAAAAAATAAATATGTGAATGTCAAATACAATTATTGAGATTAGGATTAAGGAAATACATAACTTTCCTAATTTAAATTGCATACCTATTGTGGGATCCTTTATATTTATCACATTAAATTAATTTAAAATTAAAATAATTAAAAAAATATCATTAATGCTAAGTAATCCATGAGATAACACTTGGAATAACATTTATGAGAAATCATTCTCAAATGTTATACATATAGATGCGAATTCTGTCATGCAGTTATCCTACAGATGGCAATGCAACTTTCTTTTTACGCAAAACTCGTCACTTGCTTCACTGCTTCAATTTTAAATATTGTAATATAAAATTTACTTTCTCTCTCTCTCTCTCTCTCTCTATGTTTTCCTCTCTAAAATTGCTAGTTTTGCAAAACAGTGAGGGAGCAAGGTGTTTGAAGGATAAAAAATTAGAAAAAATTGATGAGAGCAATACATACACAACAAAAGGGGTAAACAAGATGAAGGAAGCGGGATTAAAATCTCAAAGAAGTAAATAGTACAAAACTATATATTTTATTACAAACTTGAATGAAATGCAAATGAACAAAAATAGCGTATCTAAAAAAGAAATCACTTTGGAACAAGTGAAGAACGAGAACAGGAAAATGGAGAAGAATACAAATTAGAGGGAAAAAAAGTGTCAAATCTAAAACACAAAACAAAAGAATAAGATTAAAAAACTGATGCAACTGAAGCTTCAACAAACACCGTGAAACACCTTGCATGCGAGGGAGAAAAATTATTCACCGTCGCTGAGACCGTGAAACATAGAAGGAGGTGTTTGTCCTAGAAGGGTCGTGTTGGGCTTATTTTGTAATTAGTGGTCCACTGTTTGACCCATTGTGAGAGTGTCTAGTGGAAAGCTCAATTAGCTTTTTAGTGAATGATTGTATTCTGGTTTGTTAGTTTTTTCTGTTAAAACTGAATTAGTTTCAGTGACATTGTATAAGACTCAATATTCATTCTGATCAACACAATCATTTCGTTTATCTCTAACATCTGGCATCAGAGCCCTACATTGGGGCCTGTGTCAAGCAAGAAATTCTGAAGCAATGAGAACAAAGACGCGATACGAAGAATCATGGATTCAAAATCTGAGACGAAGCAATTTCTGCAGCCATCGATTCCACGATTCGATGGTCACTACGATCACTGGGAAATGCTAATGGAAAACCTCCTTAGGTCAAAGGAGTACTGGGGGCTGATTGAAAATGGAGTTTACACCGCACCGGAGAATGCGACGCCTGAAGAGATCAAGAAGGCAGAAGGAAGTAGATTGAAGGATCTGAAGGCAAAAAACTACCTATTTCAAGCAATTGACAGAAACATTTTAGAGACGATTCTGGTCAAGAACACAGCAAAAGACATATGGGAATCCATGAAGAAAAAGTATCAAGGAACGACTAGGGTAAAGCGTTCCCAATTGCAAGCGTTTCGAAGAGAATTCGAGCTTCTTGGTATGAAAGATGAGGAATCGATTGATGAGTATTTCTCCAGAACCCTAGCGATTGCGAGCAAGATGAAGGCGAATGGGGCAAAATTGGATGAAACAGATATTGTTGAAAAGATTCTGCGATCGATAACCCCAAGATTCAATTACGTTACATGCTCAATTGAAGCGGCCAACGATGTCACCACACTCTCAATTGATGAACTGCAAAGTGCATTGTTGGTTCAAGAACAAAGAATGAAGGGTCGGAAGGAAGAAGAACATGCCTTCAAAGCAACCACCGCTGGGAGATTCAGAGGGAGAGGTCGTGGTTCATATAGAGGTGGACGGGGAAAAGGAAGACAAGCAGTCAACAAGGAGAAGCTTGAGTGTTATCATTGTGGTAAGAAGGGGCATTTCCAAGTAGAATGTCCAGAATGGGAAGAAAAGGCCAACTATGCAGAGTTTGATGAAACTGAAGAACTGCTTTTAATGGCCTTGATTGAATCAGAAGATGACACTCTGGTAAGAATTCTCTGATTTTTAGATTCTGCTTGTAGTAATCACATGTGTGGTCATAAAGATTAGTTTCATGACCTAGATGAGAATTTTAGAGTGTCTGTAAAACTGGGAGATGACTCCGAGATAATGGTGAAAGGAAAAGGAAACATTAAATTGAAGATTGGTAATAACATTCAAGTAATAACAAGAGTTTTTTATGTACCAAATATGAAGAATAATCTGCTGAGCCTAGGCCAACTACATGAAAAAGGTCTTGATATAGAACTGTACAATAATGAACTCTGTGTGTATCATCCAGAGAAAGGATTAATCATTAAATCTATCATGATTGCTAATAGAATGTTCCCTGTTAGAGCCTCTATTGTTATTCCTCAGTGCCTCAAAGCCTCTGTCAGTGATGAAGATAACTCTCTGTTATGGCACAAGAGGTTTGCTCACCTCAGTTTCAAGGGATTAAGGCTACTGTCTCAGAAAAACATGGTAAAGGGCCTACCAGAAGTGCAAATGATTTCCAAGATGTGTGGAGAATGCATGGTGGGAAAACAGCACAGGGAATCATTTCCAAAGAAGAGTTTATGGAGAGCCACTAAGAAGCTGGAGCTAATTCATGCTGATATTTGTGGACCTATCAAGCCTGAATCTAACAGTAAAAGGAGATATTTCATCACCTTTATAGATGATGTGAGCAGAAAAACATGGGTATACTTTCTGAAAGAAAAATCTGCTGCTCTGGAAACTTTCAAGAAGTTCAAAGCACTTGTTGAGCAAGAGAGTGGTGAAAAGATTGCTTGCCTAAGAACTGATAGAGGTGGTGAATTCACCTCTAATGAATTTTAACAATTCTGCAATGTCAATGGGATTAAGAGACAACTGACAGCATCATACACACCTTAGCAAAACGGGGTAGCAGAAAGGAAGAACAGGACAATTATGAACATGGTGAGGAGCATGCTAGTGGAGAGAAATGTTCCTAAGGAATACTGGCCAGAAGCAGTCAACTAGGCAGTCTATGTACAGAATAGAAGTCCAACCTTTGCTGTGAAAAATATGACTCCACAAGAAGCTTGGAGTGGAGGTAAACCATCTGTTCATTTCTTTAGAGTATTTGGATGTGTTGGGTATGTTCACGTGCCTGATAATCAAAGAAAAAAACTAGATGACAAGAGTACTAAGTGTATTCTACTTGGTGTGAGTGAGGAATCAAAGGCATATAGGATGTATGATCCTAATTCAAGAAAGATCATAATTAGCAGAGATGTAGTCTTTGCTGAAGAAGAGAAATGGATTTGGGAAAGTATTTCTGAGGAATTAATATGTGATGATTTAGAACACTATGATGACAGTGATTCTGATGTAGAAATGGAGACACCAAGTAATGTTGAAGAAAATGGTGACAGTGCAGCAGGCACTAATGAAATTGGTGAAACTAGTGAGAATCATGCAATTGAAAGGTCTGAACAAAACAATAGTGATGGCACAGGTGTTGAAGCAAGAATCAGAAGTCCTCCTGCCTGGCTTGATGATTATGCAACAATTGCTGAAGTTGATGAATTACACTGCTTTGCTGCTATGGTTCACCTGCAGGATCCTGAAACTTATGCAGGGGCTGCAAAAGAAGTAAAGTGGAAGAATGCTATGGAAACTGAAATGAAAGCCATTGAGAGAAATGGTACCTGGGATTTGTGTAAACTTCCTGAAGGTGGCAAGGTGGTTGGAGTTAAATGGATATATAAGACCAAATTGAATGAAAAGGAGAGGTTGAGAAACACAAAGCAGGGCTTGTTGCAAATGGTTACTCTCAAAAATATGGTATAGACTTTGGTGAAGTATTTGCTCCAGTTGCTAGGTGGGACACCATAAGAGCAATCATTGCCATTGCTGCTCTTAGAGGCTGGTACATCTATCAATTGGATGTCAAAAATGCATTCCTTCATGGAGAAATCAATGAGACAGTTTATGTTGAACAACCTGTTGGATATGTGAAAAAGGGAGAAGAGGATAAAGTCTATAAACTGAACAAGGCCTTATATGGATTAAAACAAGCTCCAAGAGCTTGGTACAGCAAAATTGAGAAGCATTTCCTAAGTGAGGGATTTGAAAAATGCCCATCAGAACACACATTGTTTATCAAACTGAATGCTGATCACAGTTTGTTGATTGTGTCACTATATGTGGATGACTTGATCTATATTGGGAACAATTCCAAGATGTTTGCAGAATTCAAGCACTCCATGAAAAATAAATTCGATATGACTGATTTGGGTAGAATGAGTTACTTCTTAGGAGTTGAAGTGTTGCAGAATGACAGTGGCATTTTTATTCATCAGAGCAAGTATGCTAAAGAAGTGTTGAGCAGATTCTGTATGATTGATGTGAACTCAGTAAAAAATCCCATTGTTCCAGGTTGCAAGCTCACCAAGGAAGGTAGTGGAGACAATGTAGATAGCACATTGTACAAGCAAATGATTGGTAGTCTCATGTATTTGACTGCTACAAGACCAGACCTTATGTTCTCTGTCTGTCTTGTTAGCAGGTACATGGAAACCCCAACTGATTGTCATTTACAAGCTGTAAAGAAGATTATGAGGTATTTGAAGGGTACTCTAGACATGGGAATTCACTACAGTAGAGGAGGAAGAGAAGAACTAATAGGATACTCGGATAGTGACTATGCTGGAGATTTAGACGACAGAAAAAGTACATCTGGTTATGTCTTTTTATTGGGATCTGGTGCTGTGTCTTGGTCATCCAAAAAACAACCTGTGGTGACACTCTCCACCACTGAGGCAGAGTTCATCTCTGCAGCATCCTGTGCTTGCCAAGCCATATGGCTTAGAAGAATTCTTAATAAATTGGGGCATGTACAGAGGAAGAAAACACTGATATTGTGTGATAATAACTCAACAATCAAGCTATCAAAGAACCCAGTGTTACACGGTAGGAGTAAACATATAGATGTCAGATTTCATTTCTTGAGAAATCTGGTTAATGAAGAAATCATAGAACTGGTATATTGCAGCACACATGATCAATTGGCATACCTAATGACTAAACCTTTGAAGCTGGATGCATTTCAGAAACTCTCCAAGGAGCTGGGAATGTGCAGGATTGAAGAAATAAACTGAGTTACTTGGTGTAATTCAGTTCAAGGGAGGGTTTGTTGGGCTTATTTTGTAATTAGTGGTCCACTGTTTGGCCCATTATGAGAGTGTCTAGTGGAAAGCCCAATTAGCTTTTTAGTGAATGATTGTATTCTGGTTTGTTAGTTTTTTTCTGTTAAAACTGAATTAGTTTCAGTGACATTGTATAAGACTCAATATTCATTCTGATCAACACAATCATTTCGTTCATCTCTAACAGGTCGCTCACGTGGTTAAGTGAAAGGGACATCGTTGGTGAAAATATAGGCATACGTGGTTCGAACCCTGCTCCCCCTCCCCTCTAACTACTACCACACTAATTTTTAACCACTTTGTCTATAAAAAAAATAAAGGGAGGTGTTTGAGAGGAGGAAGTACATAACACAAACACTGTAGTAACACAAATCATAACAACCAAATACGTACAATTGTATCTCAAATCTGTAGGGACGAAGATGAGGAAGTGCTTCACTAGTTCCGAGATCGACATTGAGACGGATCAAGTGACAACTCTAGGTTGAGCTTCATGCATGTGCTCCGGACAGAGGGTGAACTGCAGAACGAAGGTTGAGAAATGAGATTGAGAGGGGGAGGGTGTTGCGATTGATGAGAGGGGAGAGTTGTGCATTTGCACCTTACGATTGAGTAAGAAATTGAGGAGATCAAGGGTAATAGGGGATTGACAGTGGTGGCGACTGTGGGGGCTTTGACAGTGGTGGTGGTTTTGAGGGAGTGTTATATTGAGGGTTTGAGAGAGAGAGAGAGGAAAAAATAAGATTGCTGTAAAGGATTGAGTGACAAATATATAGAAGAGGAAGGCAATAAAGAATCCATGACTATATGCATGATGGCAAGCACAAGTTGTTTAAGAGGATTAAGTGGAGAGAGATAGAAGAGGAAGAAAAGGGGATAGCTCTTGAGAAAGAATTTAGCTCTTGAGAAAGAATTATGAATCACAAAAAAAGAGGAATCAATGGTGCAGATGAGTATGATTGTTGTTTCCCAAAAAAAACATTCAATTCATTTTAACTCAACACGACTCCCATCTATTAAGCTTCCACATATAAATAAAATGGTTTTTTTTAATGATAACTAAATAAAATGGTTTGTGAAAGAAATTACAGATGCATTTTAATATGATAAAATAAATAAATTTTATTTCTGAATTACAAAACTATAATGTTAGTTTTATCTAGAGACAAGCGAACCTCGTCGCTCATATTCTAATTAGAGAGTCGAGGCAACATGCTAGCTCCCGTATTTTTGATTGTATTCCTACCTTTATTGCAAACTTGATTATGAATGAAATACTATAAGTTTCCTTTTATTAAAAAAAAACAAAATTTTATTCTTGCTCGGCATCAGGAGTTGGGAAAAAAACCATGTGGGGGCAAAAAAAAATTTTATTTACCAAAATAATGCATTTTGTGGGTTATTTACCAAAGTGGGCAAATTTTTTTTATAGTTCAGAAGTCGCCCCCCCCCAGGGTGACTTCTGAACTGTTTTTTGTAATTTTTTTTTAAAATGCAGTTCAGAAGTCGCCCCCCCCCCCCCAGGGTGACTTCTGAACTGTGTTTCGCAATTTTTTTTTAAAATACAGTTCAGAAGTCGCCCCCCCCCAAGGGTGACTTCTGAACTGTGTTTTACAATTTTTTTTTAAATACAGTTCAGAAGTCACCCCCCCAGGGTGACTTCTGAACTGTGTTTTTTTTAATTTTTCAATAATTATATATTAATATATAAATACCTAAATAAATTTATAAAAATGATTATACATATTTATAATTTAATTACGTTAATATTTAGGAAAAAAAATTAAGAGATTAAAAATTGGAACATAATATAATATAGAAAAAAGACTGAAATAAACAACAAAATTTTCAGAAATACAAGAATAGAAAATAAAAAACGAAACGAGAGGAAAACACGATCGAAACTACTTCCAGCAAACATTTTATGGTAGTGGCCATTGGACCGCTGGAGGGACAACCCGACGGATGATCTCATCGGTGGAAATAGTTGTTTCGACGCACAATTCGATAGGACTCCGAGTATGAGGTTGAAACATCTCATGCTGCTGAAACATCTGTCGAACGTGTTTGTCAGTCTTGATAGTCATTACGCACCACCGAATACGATTACCTTCGCCGATCCGGGGGCAGCGATAAACGATACGAGTGATCGTTTGCTCCTCACCCTCCAGTTGCGCCTTTTCCTTTAGCTTTTCGTTCAGTTCGGCGAAGGTGATGTTGTTCTTAAGGCTGGAATAAATGGTGTTTGGACCACTAAAATACACACCATCTTCTTCCCTGTACATAACATGGGCCTGACAGTGAAGTGTACAGTAGTGGTTGATGACTGTTTCCGGTATTACTTGTTGTGGTGGGGGTGGTCGCAGAAGATGAATGATTTCTTCCGGAGTGCGTATTGTGTCTACGTACAGCTCCAAGAGACTACGTCCCATTGGAATGTTAGCATGACCGTCCATCATTGCGCGAACGTCGTCGTCGCTTTGGATCTCCATGACAGAATAACGGAATGTCCCGTCATCTCCACAATTGTACTTTCTGTAACGGATACGCTCCACGTCTTTACGCCACCCTCCCTCTGGCCGTATTTTTCTCAGCCTTCTCCTTGAGTTGGGCGAATGTGATGTCCTTATTCATCCTACACAAGATATGATTAGGACAACGAAAGACAACACCATGTTCATCGGTGGTTACAGTTCCACTGTGATAAAGTGCGGTTAGGAATTTATCATTTGAGTACTGGGTTAGGCACAACTGCCATTCCATTTCAGCGGGTTGGGTGACGGTGTTTGGGAAGAACCAGAGAAGAGAAGATTAATCAGAAATATAGGTTGAAGGTAAAGTGTTGGTGTGAATTTGAGTGTAATGTGAGAACGTATTTATAATAGGGGTGATCGTATGTAAGCCGTTGATTTTGGATGATCTTAACCATTGATTTTAGGGTTTAGTGTCGGAAAAATCCTGGCCGTTAAAAAGTGTCGGCAAAATCTAGGCCGTTAAATAGTGTCGGCAAAATATAATAGACAACAAAATTTTAACAGTGCACTCTGCACAATGCACACTGTAACAGTGCACTCTGCACAATGCACACTGTAATAGTGCACTCTGCACTATGCACTATGCACAATGCACACTTTAATAGTGCACTATGCACAAAGCACTATTAAAGATAAAAGAGTAAATTATTGATCCAAATGTAATAAATGTCACATAAGATTAAACCCTTAAAATTAATAACTTAGTTAATATAAAATTACAATAATTGATAAATTAAACTAAAAAGACAGTACAGAAAAAAATTAACAAAGATGAGACCCAGTTCCACACTTTCGAGGTTGGGGGACACGCCGTGGACGTTGATGCCGATCTGGTGGTTGATGTTCTTCCTCAGTCCGGGCAGGCGGCGGTGGCTCTGGAAAATATTGGGGAACTGATGAAGAACTAGCACCGCCGGCCTGCTCTTGAATTTGACGAAGCAACGCCACAGATTGCGCAGAGCCGGGTTGGACCCCAAAGCACTCATAGAACATATCGGGGTCCCTTTCGGTGGTAGAATGTCGATATGTATCTTGAAAAGGAGTATGTTCTACTGACTGGTTGTATTGTTCGTAATATTGGAATGTTGGTGTGTGGGAGATAGAGTGGCGGTGAGGCACATGTTCTTGGAATGTTGGTGTGTGGGAGATAGAGTGGCGGTGAGGCACATCTTCTTGGGTCCTCTGTTGAGTTGGTGGTGCACGTCGATGTCGATTACGGTTACGTTCTCGACGTTCGGTTTGAGTAGTTGGGGGAGCTGGCACGTCTTGTTCATCATCTTCATCCACATCACCAACATTTGCAAGACCACGTGGATCCCTTAGATGTTGGTCGGCTGAAATGTATGGCCTTGATTTTTTTAGAAACCAGCGCATGTATTTATCTGACTGCGTTGGTTTAGCAAAGCACGATCGACCCACAACACATCGATTTTCTCTATCATTCCATAAATCAATTAACTGGCTGTGATATACAGCCCAATTAACATCAGTCTGTCCCTGCATGGTGATGTTGTGCATGTGGCTGATATCTATTGGTGCTGATGGTATGTCTTGGACGAGGCCAAATTGCAAGGTCACTCTATCCGCATGGTGCCATTCTACAATATGGAAACAGACCATAGCCGTGTTTGTAGTCCATATGCCTTGGTGCCGATATGCTATTTCTGGCAAATTGAATTCCCGATATGGCAACTACTCAAACTCTTCATGTGTCATGTGGTCTATTGTTGATCTGTACAAAACAAGGCTTTTTGGACACTTAGTGTGGCTAAGTGGCGTGCGAACCCATCTGGTAAAAAAAAATTGTTAACGTAAAGAGGAAATATAATTGTTAGTATTCATAAGTTGTGTCAAATTTTTACCTCTTTGCTAGTGGCCATTCATAAGGACGGTTGCAGTCTGGTGCTAGGAACGGCATGCGGTACCAGACCCAAGACTGTAACAAAAGAGTACATCCACCCATGGTGCGCGAGGAGCATGTAGCTGTCTTACACAACATTTGTATAAGTTCGTTAGACATGCTGACCCCCAGCTGTAACTTAAAATTTCATCGAAGTTTTTCAATAGGGGTAGGTATTTTATGTTGACTCTGTTTGATGATTTGTCTGGGAGTATGTATCCCCCGATCAACTGCAATAGGTACGCCCTACAATATTGTCTTCGCACTTGGTTGGAAGCGCCCTCTGGAACATTATTAAATTCACGTTGTAGCCAAGTGAACTTAATTTGGTTGCCTACCATGCCATTTGCTGGGATAGGCTTACCCAAAAGTTGTTCGCATACTCGATCCCAATTTTTTTCACAACTTCCAGTAACGGCATTTCCATCAACGGGAAGTCCCAACTGCAACGCCACGTCTTCGAGAGTTATTGTGCACTCACCTACTAGAAGATGAAAAGTGTGTGTTTCTGGTCTCCAGCGTTCGACCATTGCTGCCACCAAAGCTGGATTTATTTTGAATGCGCCAATTGAAGCAATGTCACGCAACCCAACTCTTTCTATCAAAGGTAATATAGAGGCATCTGGTTCTGGAAGTTTGAAAGCGTGGTGAACTTCCATTGGGTCATCGTTGAGAAGCATGGAAATGTGAGGTTCTCTGTTTAGTAAGGAAGACATTCTTAGAGGAAGTGTTGTTGAAGAGTTATGGTGACTTGAATGTTTGAGTTATGTGGTTGTGTTGCTGCCTTTTGTTGTATATATTCTAGTCTAAGCATTATTGTCTTGGCCTTTAAGCAGTGAGGCACAATGCACATTGAACAATTCAAAAGTGTCGGTGCAATCCTGGCCTTTAAAAGTGTCAGTGCAATCCTGGCCTTTAAAAGTCACGTGTGCAATGCTGGCCTTTAAAAGTGTCGGTGCAATCCTGGCCTTTAAAAGTGTCGATGCAATCCTGGCCTTTAAAAGTCACGTGTGCAATCCTGGCCTTTAAAAGTGTCGGTGCAATCCTGGCCTTTAAAAGTGTCGGTGCAATCTTGGCCTTCGAAACAATGCACATTGAACAATTCAAAAGTGTCGGTGCAATCCTGGCCTTTAAAAGTGTCAGTGCAATCCTGGCCTTTAAAAGTCACGTGTGCAATGCTAGCATTTAAAAGTGTCGGTGCAATCCTGGCCTTTAAAAGTGAGGCACAATGCACATTGAACAATTCAAAAGTGTCAGTGCAATCCTGGCCTTTAAAAGTGTCAGTGCAATCCTGGCCTTTAAAAGTCACGTGTGCAATGCCGGCCTTTAAAAGTGTCGGTGCAATCCTGGCCTTCGAAACAATGACTAAAAAAGGTTTTTCGTTAGTCTAAAAAATGAGTTTTTTACCATGTTTAGATCAATTTTAACCAATTTAGTTAAATTACTAAATTAAAAAAATGATATGACATTATAGTAGAGTTATAGAACTACGGTTTCTTGTTTTGAATTAGTACTAACGGACTTATAACCCACGTGTACAAGATTGGAAACAATGACTAAAAAAGGTTTTTCCTAAGTCTAAAAAATGAGTTTTTCACCATGTTTAGATCGATTTGAAGCAATTTTGTTAAATTACTAAATTAAAAAAAATGATATGACATTATAGTAGAGTTATAGAACTACGGTTTCATGTTTTGAATTAGTACTAACGGACTTATAACCCACGTGTACAAGATTGGAAACAATGACTACAAAAGGTTTTTCCTAAGTCTAAAAAATGAGTTTTTCACCATGTTTAGATCAATTTGAAGCAATTTTGTTAAATTACTAAATTAAAAAAATGATATGACATTATAGTAGAGTTATAGAACTACGGTTTCATGTTTTGAATTAGTACTAACGGACTTATAACCCACGTGTACAAGATTGGAAACAATTACTAAAAAAGGTTTTTCCTAAGTCTAAAAAATGAGTTTTTCACCATGTTTAGATCAATTTGAAGCAATTTTGTTAAATTACTAAATTAAAAAAAATGATATGACATTATAGTAGAGTTATAGAACTACGGTTTCATGTTTTGAATTACTACTAACGGACTTATAACCCACGTGTACAACATTCGAAACAATGACTAAAACCGGTTTTTCCTAAGTCTAAAAAATGAGTTTTTCACCATGTTTAGATCGATTTGAAGCAATTTTGTTAAATTACTAAATTAAAAAAAATGATATGACATTATAGTAGAGTTATAGAACTACGGTTTCATGTTTTGAATTACTACTAACGGACTTATAACCCACGTGTACAAGATTGGAAACAATGACTAAAACCGGTTTTTCCTAAGTCTAAAAAATGAGTTTTCCTAAGCACTGGACACTGCACTCTGCACTAAGCAGTGAACAATGCACATTGAACAATTCAAAAGTGTCGGTGCAATCCTGGCCTTTAAAAGTGTCGGTGCAATCCTGTTTGTGGAGGTGTGTAGTGAGAGTAGGAGCAAAAACTGGATATTGGGGGATTACACAGTTGACTCACCCACACACATGTACAACATCTACTATTTCCCAAGATCACCGCCAGCTGACCTCCTCCCTCATGTGTACTCATATACTTCCACTTGTAAGGAAGGACCCGACAATATCAGTGGCTGTGTTGATTGCACACATCAAGGAGCGGTTCACGTACCAGAGTTCCTACAGAAAGGCTTGGATTGCTAAACAAAAAGCAATCGAGCTTATCTTCGGTAATTGGGAGGACTCTTACAATGAAGTAACCAGGTGGCTACATGCTTTCTCTTACTATATTCTAGACACAGTTCACGACTGGCAGTACAAACCATTCTATGAGAATGGACAACTAGTTGCCGACAAAGGTGTATTCCACCGCATCTTTTGGAGTTTCGGCCCGTGCATTAAAGGATTTCAATTTTGCAAACCAGTTGTCTCTGTTGATGGAACATGGTTGTACGGTAGGTACAAAGGGTGTCTTCTTTTGGCAATCGCACAAGATGGAAGAAACAACACCTTCCCAATTGCATATGCAGTGGTCGAGGGTGAGACAAAGGAGGCTTGGTTTTTCTTCCTATCTCGTTTAAGACACTATGTGACACCACAGGAGGGTATTTGTTTGATATCAGATAGACACGAGTCTATCAAAAGTGCTGTTACGCAACTAAACACCAATTGGAAACACGTCTTCTGTGTTCGCCACATAGCACAAAACTTCATGAGACACTTCAAAAACACTCCTGCCAGGAAACATGTCATCAATATGGGTGAGTATTTTTAACATTTTTTTAAATTAATTAGTTTCAAATTTCCATTCCATACTTACCAACATCTTCTTTTTTTTCTTCAGCATATTCAATGACGGAAGAATCGGCCAATCACTACAAACAAAAAATAGGTCGGGAAGTAGGTCCTGAGGGGGTGGCTTGGGTTGAATACATAACCGCAGAACAATTGTTGCAGTGGTGCGATGGAGGTTCCCGTTGGGGGCACATGACAACAAACCTTGCAGAGTGCATCAACAATGTTCTTAAGGGGGTGCGGAATCTCCCTATTCGTTCATTGATAGATGCAACATATTTCAGAATGAACGAGGTTTTCGTCAAAAGGGAAACACAGGCACAGGCAATGTTGACGTCCGGAACTATGTACTCTGAAAAATTGTTGGAAAATATTGCCAGGAACATAAATGTCTCAAAAACCCATAACGTCGCGGTTCACGATCGTGCCCAACAATTGTTCCGAGTTGAAGAACTTGTACTACCACAAAGTGGTAGACCTGCGCGAACATTCGTGGTGAACTTCAGAGCAAAAACGTGTGAGTGTGGGGAATTCCAGGCACTTCACTACCCTTGTTCACATGTCATCGCAGCATGCTCAAAATGCAATTACGACCACATGCAATTCGTGGATCCACCGTACACAATGGAGAATGTTTTCAATACTTACATTGTCGAGTTCCCACCCTTGCCAACTGAGACGTCATGGCCTTATTTCAATACTTTAGAACTAAAGCATGATCCCACTAAACGGAGAGATAAAAAGGGTCGTCCACAGTCTACCCGTATTCGTACAGAGATGGATCAAAGAGAAAGGGGTACACGCACCAGAAGATGCGGAATTTGTAGAAATGAGGGTCACAACAGAAACAACTGTCCTAACCGCAATTAATGTGTTGTAATATTTCGGATTACTCTTTTAAATAACTATTGTAATTTTCGGTTGGTCTTTTAAATAAATTATTGTGTTGTAATATTTCTTTCTGACCATTCAATTAAATTAGGAAATTTGGATTACAATTATTAATTATCTAAATACTATTGTTTTATTTAAAATAAATTAATTTAATTTTTATCATTTTAATATATAATTATTGAAAAATTAAAAAAACACAGTTCAGAAGTCACATTTGGGGGGGGGGGGGCGACTTCTGAACTGTATTTTAAAAAAAAATTGCGAAAAACTGTTCAGATGATCCAACGATGATAACCTGCCCGATGATCCAACGACAAAATTCCTGATCAAAATTTCCATGGACAAAATTCTCATAATGGGAATGCTAACAATCCAGTTGTGGTTAATCTCAACGATGATAACCTGCCCGATGATCCAACGACGGAAGTTATTGATATCTAGGGGGATCCTGGATTGATGAAAAGATCTAATATTATGTTTAACTCATCTTTAGTATAAACACATTCTTGGTAGATTCTCAAAATGACCTTATGTCACTTTTGTTTAAAGTCTATATGACATGAATTGTCTTGCTTTACAACCACTGCACTAATTATATTTAGTTTGATGCTACTCTTTAACCTTTTGTTGATTCAATTATAATTTGTAATTATTAAGATATTCTCTAAGTTTAACAAATGAAAACGAGAAAAAGCACACACAACTTATTTAGTGACACGATTGGCTAGATGTAAATTGACGTTCGTTGATGATATTTGATTTTATTCCTTTCTAATTTCATGATTCGTTCAAATGTAAGATTCAGAAAGTCCAGGGTCTTTTTAATTTCATGACCATTTTTTGTCAAAGGAGGGTCTTCTGGCTGTTCATTTTAATGCTTACAAACTCATTCACTTTGGGAATTAGTTCCATTTATAGTTACACTTTGGTGATGAAAATGGTGTTATAAGTTTTTGAAAAACTGAGATGATATTCTTATTTATTGAAGCCTATGTTCTTGATCATTTTGTAGTCCGAGAAGTCTGAGAAGTAAAACCAGAAGCAACCACTGGGGGTTAAAAGAACAATAAAGCTAGTAGCACAATGTGGCATTTTTGTTAAAAACATTAAACATTATTTACAAAATAACAAATGAAATATACAAGAATAGTTAGTCAAAAAACAAAGAAGTGTTAAAAGAATGCAATGCAGTTAGAGTTAGTTGAGGGTATAGGGTATTATTCATTCCCAAATAGTATTTCTTGGACTCCGACTCCGAGGCACGCTGTGAAGTCTTTCAATCATAATATGACCACCGCTGCTGCCGGTAGCATACGGTGCAGCAGAGTCTTCATGGTATGCACATGGTTTATGCTGCCGGGTGGCGGTGGAGTAATAGAAGTTAACAGGTGGTACCCTTCCTCCTCCTATCCCCATTCCTATTTGGGGGGATGCAAATGATGATGTGGATGACGGAGGATAATGAAGAGGGAGAGGGTGGTGATAATGAGGAATAGCATGAGGATCAAGATGCGATTGTGTATTGTTGTTGGTACTAGTAAGGATGGATAAATTGGGAGAGCTATGCACTTTGTGCATTGTAAGGCGACCCGCGAGGTTGAGGTTTTGGTTTTGGTTTAGTGAGTGGGAAGGATGAAAGGGAGAATCAGAGGTAGTTGTTGTATGACCATCTGGTGAGTTTGATTTTGGGGAACAACAGGCTGAGTAAGCCCCCCTTGGGCTTGGGCTTGGGATTGTTCGTATGATTCCATTGATCGCATCAATATAACGCTGCTCTAACAAATACGGTTCCATCGGAACTGGTTGGGTATTCTCAATCAACAATGCCTTCGTTGGGAACAAGAAAGCACGAAGCATTGCCGATCCCACACTCTCGTATCGATCCTGCTCCTCCATCATGTGCTTCACATCTTCCTCTGTCCTCACCGCCACCAATGTATCCAGATCTTCTGGTACCAACTGGTACTTCAGAACAACCTCACCAATATCAACAATGCCGCTCACCTTCTTCATCAACTCTGAAAACAATAACAAATTACAATTCATTCATTTAATTCCATATACCTACAGTAATACAAAGAAAGGTCAAGAAAATTACCTGAGAAAGTGACCTCGCGGTGGACGCAAATGACACGGGTTTCGCCGCCCACATATTTAAGGATTCCATCGGAGGGTCGTGGAAGAACCTTTCCGCCGTAGCTGCAAAGAAACTTGATTTTATTCTTCGGCGACTCCTCCCCCATTTTTTTTTGGATCTTCTCTACCGCTCAATCTGATTGAAAGGGAATGGATATAGAAAGATGGATAAATGAGATAAGATCAGATTTGGTCAAAGGAGGATGAATTAGGTTTAATTTGCTATTATTTATCGCTTTCCTAATATTTCTCTCCTTCTCAATCTTTCTTTCTTTCCTCTTTCAACAACTTGTCATAACTTCCTCTCACATTTTCACGTGGAAGTCTGTTTTTCTTCAATTTTTCCATATTTACTATTTTGACCTTTAACTTTATTTTTACTATTTTTTTCTTGATGGTTAGTCCGTTACCACTTCATACTCCATTCATACGTTGATTCTTCATATATCCAAACACGAAAATAGCCCTCTCTTTTTCTTACCCAAACAACGCGGTATCTAATATTTAATTAATCTAATATATCTTTATACTAATATATCCCTATACTAAAAAATTACCATTCAACTACCCGTAAAAGCCTTCACACTTAGGTGTTCGAATCCTCTCCCGCTAATAAAAAAAATATCTTTCTCCTTCATCAAATATCACTCATTCGATTAATCCAACGACTGAAAAATTAAAAAGGAGAACAATTAAAAGAAATATAATTTTCAGTATATTATTGGTGCTGTCTTCTTAGTTTTTCCTGGGTTTTCACGCGTCTCTGCTTCCCCATCTCTTTGTACATCGTAACCGCACTCCAATCTTGTTCTTCTCATCTCCTTGTACCCATCATAACTGCTGATTGTTGCCACCGACACCGTTGTTGCTACCAACGTCGTTCACCCAACATCTTTCCATCTCTGTTCACAATGTTGCAAGATTCTTCTATGCTTGAGCTTCCATCACTGCAAAGTGTATGTTAGCTTTTTATAAATCCTTTATTAAGATGTTCCATTTCCATCGCCAATGAAAATATAAATCCCTTAAACAAAGTGGGATTGGAATTTTGGTCGAACGTACGTAGTGACTAATCCCCTCGCTGGATTGGAGGCACCTCGAAGGGTGGGACAGCTGGCCCAGGGATTTAAAGCTGCTCCATACCCAAGGCGAGGATCGAACCCTCGATACTTGGTTAAGGGAGGATGAGCCCCAACTGCTCAACCACACCCCCTGGGTTAATTAAGATTATTTATATATCCTTAATAAGATATTTCATTACGCTAGTGTTTATTATTTATTATGCTTAGATTAACTGTGAGTTGGAATGGTTCACAAAAATATTATTTGTGCTATTTGGATGAAAGTGTTTAATGTTTATTGACTTTCTATTGCAATTCAAATAAAAACGAACATATAACTATTTTTTTTCATTTGAAAAAATACAGAAATATTATCAAAAGCCAGCAGTAGGCATACTTTTTAATAGCATTAATGATACTCGGAAGTTTTTGGTTGATTGTGGCGAAAGACTTGGATTTGGAGTGGGGAAACAATACACACAAGAAATAAGACGACTCACCTACTTCTTCTAGGTTTATTTGTTGCTAAGAAGGCTTATGAAAGCCGGACAAACAAAATTATAAAACAAACAAGTCAAGACAAGAGACTAGGACAAATTGTTCAGCAAGATTAGGAGTCAAGTACATGGGTGAAAAGTTTATGGTGCATGGTTTTGTGGAGGCACATAATCATATTTTACACCGACAAGTAACAAAAGGAAATTTTCAGAAATTCAATGCCAACAAATTGTTCTAGTTGATGATGTTGGCCTTCAACAAAGGAAGTTGTTTCATTTGATGAGTAAAGAAGTGGGAGGTAGAACCAACTTAGGATACATTCAATTAAGCCAAAAAATTATCTCGGAAAAAGAAGGCAAATGAGATAATTTGACGTGTAAGGTAAATGGTGAAGGATAACAATTTGGATGTGGTTTCACAAGAATCAAAATAGAGGACCCAGGTTCATGAATGTTAATATCAACTAACATTAAACGCCTCCTAACCATGCAAAAAGACAAAAATACCCTTAGTGAACAAAATCTTTCCAAACACGTTCCTTTTTTTCTGGTTTTCAACGGGTTTAGTACTGTATTAGACTATTACTACCAAACCCAGGTACAGTACCTTGGTATCATGCATGTCTTATAATTTTTTGCACACCCAAATACAGTACCATTAATGTACCGTATCAGTGCGATATTATAGTGTTGTACTTGTTAGTTCTGAAACAACACAGACACGATACCTTGGTGGTGGTGGTGAAGGAGAAGAAAAGAGGAAAAATGGAAGTGGTTGTGGTGGGTGAGAGCATGAGAAGGTGAAATAGGGAGGGAGTGTGAAGTGAAAAAGAGAGAGGGGGAGTGTGGGAACTGGAAGGGGGTATTTTAGAGATTTTCTAAAAACTGGGAGTATTTGTGGTAGTAAGGAGAATGTAATAATAACGTGCCTCTTTTCTTTTGGTCAAGATTGTATGATTTCCATTCATAATGGGGAAGCCTCAAACCATAACGTGCCTCTTATTTTCACCATGTTTACCGGGCTTAAGTAATTCTCAAGGTGTTAACTCAGTGGTAAAAGCTTAGCGCTATTCAAATCCTCTCGGGACAGTTGTAAAATAATCATTAATGCCACTTTGATTAATAAAAAATTCTCCATTCCTCATTTTTTTTTAAAGTAATTCAATTTTGAGCCCAAGTAGATATAATATGGCTCATTTTTGTATCAACACATTACCGAAAACCCCCTTATTACCGGTCTCTAATTAGTAGTGGCTCAATCAATCATTGCAAAGATCTGATAGCCTCTTTGTTAATTGGTGCACTTGGAGTTGTACTCTTTCTTGTGCGTCGTTGTTTTATGGTCATCATCACGCAACAAAAGAAACAAAACAAGTCATTAGTTATTACATTTCCATCTATGATTATTGAGTCTTTGTTCACATGTAGCTGTACTGTTTCTTGTGTGTCATGTTTTATGGTCACGTGCAAGTTCGTACTACAGTACTACCAGATTGATTTTATCGCTGCTTATACTAGTAGTAACAATAGTTATGAAATGATTAATCTGAATCTTTCTTATTTTCATTCTTCGGGTACATTAACGCTTATTAGAACTTGGGTCTCTGTACGTATGGAAGTACAAAAAATTACTAATATCTAGCATCTATGATCTATGATAATAATCTATTCCTGAATTATGTTGAATGTAATACGATAGGAGTAAGTAAAATAGTACGAATTAAATGGTTTGGAGAATTAGGCAAAAGATACGTGCTTAAATTATGGAAAAGAAAAAATTGAAGCAAAACAAGAGTAGCAGGAACAAGAGTAATATATAAACTAGTAAATATAGACTCTAGATCTCTCAATCTGAACAAGTAGATCGAACGAACTGTCTAGAATCTAAGGAAGCGCTTACAGGCTCTTAGGATCTTGCCTCCCCTATGCTTCTTCTTCTTCATCATCTTCAGAGTAAGATGATCTATGTCTGTTGTGTCATCTCCATTATTGTAGTGGTCATGGATCCTACAATACCTCTCTGAAACAGATGAAGATCTTCTCACTGAGAATGTCCTCTTCATTCCAGGCGCTGAAGACACTGAAGTGCTCCTACCAAGTATCACCCCAAATTGCTCTCCCTTCCCACTTTCATCATCATCAGTACTAGTGTTCTTGCTTTGTTTCGGGGTTTGAGCTGGAAATGAGAAGATATCTGAAAAATCTATGGATCTTGATTTGTGGCCAGTTCCAGTAACATTAATCTTGGAATACCCATTCATTTTCTGCTAGCTAATTAAGCTAGGAAATGAGAAGGATGGATAGGCAAGGCAAGGGAAGGCAGGAAGCAAGAAGATAGATATATAGTAGATATAGGTAGATGACTACAAATAAATACTACTACTAGTATAATGAATGTGTACGAAACATTATTTGACTCAAATTGTCGGATACGGCAAGAAAGTGAATAGTGTAGTGTAGCTGCTAGGTAGTTGTGTCGTGTGTGTGTGTTGAGAATCTCATTCTCATTGACTCATGAGTCATGAGGTAGATTTAGAATTGAGGTAAATATATTACTAGCAGCAGTCTAATTATTCTTATCATCAGGTCATGGTCGCTGAGTTCAATTTGCCGAGAGTGTCAGCAATTGCAATTTTGCACGCATGTATGGTTTTAGTAACAAAAACAAACATTGTACTACTACTACTACTAGAAAGTGTGTTTTTGCTTATAAATCCACGCATGGCCTTTAATCTTGTAAAAATACTACCTTTTTTTATCACTATTATTACTGTAAGAAGAAGGCCAGGCCAGAAAGTAGTAACATGTTCTCATGTGAAACTGACATAAACACGAGCCAGAGATGAATAAATGACATGAGGTGAGCTTAAGAGGGGCTAAATAAATATAAAAAATTATGCTTTTAAATAATATATTAAACTTAATCCATAAGTAAAAAGTTCACAATAAATTTCACTTATAGAAAATATAAGTTAAAGCAATGATAAAAATAATAAAAACTGACAATAATTATTTAAGAAATACGAGCTCGAATGGCGCTTTAAGAAATCAAATTTGTTCATAATTGATATTGTACTAAGCGAAATAGTAAGTAGAATGTCTTTTTTAAAGCAAAGAACTAGGCCAATTGTAAGAAACTCTTTCTATAGTTATTGCAGAGAACAGAAATGTGAAATTATAAGGCAAATTATTCTATCAAAACTAAGTGATAAAATTTTGACTTTTTCGTTAAATTTTGGCACAACTCAAAGAGTGTTACTATATCGTTACCAAATTTATGATAATTCAAATTTCCATTCTTTAATTAATATCTTTAAAATACTTAAGGAGTCTTTGTAACAAATGATTCTCCTATGATCAAACTTCGCAAATTAGGATAGACTATGAATGAGGGCTAACAACTCGATAAAGAAAGGAATAATAAGCTACTCCCTTAATTAATTTTTTTAAGAAGCCAATAAATTCTATTATTTATTAATATTTTTTCTATGATTTTATTGACTTATTATTATTTTACTTATTTATATCAACAATAACTAATTAAAAATATAATTAAGAAAAAATAATTAATATAACTTTAAACTGTTAACATGATATAGTTGGGGCTTATCCTCCCTTAACCAAGTGTCAAGGGTTCGATCATCGCATTGGGTACGGAGCAGTTTAAACCCCTGGGCCAGCTGTTCCATCCTTTGAAGTGCCTCTAATCCTACAAGGGGATTAGTCACTGTGTTCGGCGATGAATACCTTTAAAAAAAATTGTTAACATAGTAATAAATAAAAAAGTGAAAAATCTTGAAGTACATAAAAATTGAGGGAGTAGTTAACAGTTAATTATGAAAGAAAAATTACCCAAATCAGAAATGAAAAAAAGCTTAAGTATGAGTCTTCATCAAGTAGTCATTAGTCAGTTTTCGCATACTCTTTTTCTCTCTCCAATCTAATTTGCCCCTTAAAAATCCAATTTCCACGTTAGGGTTTCCAAATCCCAGACCGCGCTTCACGTTACTCTGATCGGCAATTATCGAGATTAGCAATTGGGTTTGGGTGGCTACCTCCATTCATTTCTACGGCTTCCACTCCGATTCCGAGCCCAGAAACAGTGATAAGCTCTTCTTATGCACAATAATTACCATGTATGCTTTCTGCACTAAATCTGCAAATTTTACTTAATTAAAAGTTTTGACGAAGAATGTGTTTGTTTTGAAGTACATGCTGGTCTCTGCATGTGCTGGGGTTGGCCATCAAATGTCTCAACTGTAGCCAAGCCCTTTCATTTCCATTTGTGGGGCACTATTCTTTATGCAGAATTGGGCAGGTTATCTTAATTCATTTGTGGGAAAATTTATTATTATTATTATTATTGTTATTTTAAAAATTTTCAGTTTGGTATAAGGGGTAGGTAAATGCTTTACCATCTATTTACTGATCAGATTAATTATTAATAGTTCACCTTTGTATGCACGATTTGTGTGTTTTAGATAGTTAATAGTTAATTGATGATTTATTTATGTGTTAACTGAGTTTCTAATTTTTTTGAATCAAACTGAGCTCAAAAGCTGCTTAAGTGTGCTAAATTGTGGAGTTTGTTTTCGATTTCAGTGAGGATAGTGATGTGCTGAGTTATGGCACCTAAATATCAGGCTCGTGAAGCTGCCGAGATTGCGATCGGGTCCATTGGGCGTGGATATGATATATCTTCTGATATACGGCTCAAGTTTTGCAAAGGAGATTCCATAAATTCGCGTTTAATTGAGATAGACGAAGATGATGTAAGGGAGGTGGTTTTACCTGGTGGAGTTTCAATACCATATGTTTCCAAATCAATTAAGTGTGATAAAGGGGAACGCACTAGGTTCAGGTCTGATGTTCTGTCTTTTCAACAGGTAAACTTTCCTCTTTTTTATTCAAAAATTCCATAAGCATGTCTTGCTTGAATGAAATCATGACCATCGTCATGCATCATTACACCCTTTTAATTTCATCTATTAGTGCCTTCCTTATTAAAAAACAACCACATAATAGATAATCGATGGATCAAATAGATGCATTAATAACCAAATCACATATTGCGTGAACTTAGTTTTGAATTTTCAAAAACATAGCTAGGCCATCACACTAGTAAGGAGAACAACTTGTCCTGTTTGAAATAACTCTTCCTCACTAGTCTTTTGGCCACGAAATTTGTTTGTGTGCTGGTTGCTTTTGCTTTAAAGACTCACTTTCCAACGCCATCGAAGGTTGGCTTAACTGTTAGGATTTGTTAAGATATGTCGTAAATAGTGGTTTTATATGTATTCGACCCAAGCCTGTTAGGTTTTCTCTATTTAAACTCATTAGTGCTTGTACTCAATATACAATTAATAAGACGGAACTACAGCTGCTCTGTAGTCGCAGACGTAGGCAAAGATTGGCCGAACTGCGCGACCAATATCTTGTCTCCTATTCCTATTTTCTACATGGTATCACGAGCTCTCGTTCTTGGGAGTCTCGCTTCCGCATAAAAACCCTTGCCGCTGTCGTCATTGTTCACGCAGCACTATTCATCGTCACTGTTCATCGGCACACTATTCATCAGTACTGTTCACCGCGACACTATTCATCGGCACCGTTCATCGTGACACTCTTCATCGGTACTGTTTACGCGTTACTGTTCACAGTGTTTTTTTTTGTTTTTTTATTTCCTCTTGTTTTCAAAGATGACTTCGACTTCTGGACCAACCTCTGGATCTTCGGGTAAGAATCTTGTGTCTTATGTTTTCTCCGGTAATCCCTCTATAACAACGGAGAAGCTTAATGGTGATAATTATTTAAATTGGTCGGCTTCCGTCAAAATGTGGTTCCTTAGACAAAAACTCTCAGATCACCTCACTAAGAATTTTACAGATATTGAAAAAGATCTGCGTCCAGATTGGGAACAAGCAGATTGTCAATTAGTTTCCCTGTTGTGGCAAACCATTGAACCCTCCTTGCTTGTCCACTATCGCTCATACACCACTTGTTATGATATTTGGCATAAGGCTAAGAATGTCTACTCTAATGATATCCAACGTCTCTATGGTGTTATTCACAGTTTATCCACTCTTCATATGACAGAAGACAGCATCACAACTTATGCTAATAAAGCTCAGTCAGCAGTAAATGAGTTCAAGCTTCTTGTGACCGACACTGGCCCGAAGAAAATGCTTGAGAAACTAGATAATGTGTGTATGATCTATGTTCTTCATGGTCTCCATCAAAAGTATGAATCAGTCCGGAGCAACATTCTTTCTACATCAGATATTTCCTCAACAAAAGATCTTATCAGACGCCTTATACGCCTTCGTAGTCTAGAAGGATCTGGGGGCAATGGATCCCAAACAGGCATAGAGTCCTCTGCTCTTGTTTCTAATTTTGCAGGTCGTGGGGGCCGCGGTCGTGGTCGTGGTCGTGGGGGTGGTCGAGGAGGTCGTGTTGGAGGTCGTCATCAGTGCACTTATTGTAAGAGACTTGGTCATACTGAAGACAAGTGTTATTCCCTTCATGGCTTTCTAGAGAAATCAGTAAATGTGACTCAGGTTAATGATTCTGAACAAAGAAACACTAAACAAAATGTTCTTTCTGATGAGGAGTATAAGGCATTCCTGCAGTATAAGTCTTCCTAGGCTTCATCATCGGCAACAGTTGCTCATTCTGGTAATTTTACAGTCTGTTTCTCTCAATCATCTCCTGTTGACTCCTGGATTATGGACACTGGAGCTTCCGATTGCGTGGCTGGTAATCCATCTCTTTTCTCCAAAATATCCCAAACTAACACCCCACATTATATTACTGTTGTCGATGGATCAAAAGTTAAAGCTAGTGGCATTGGTGAAGCCACTCCTCTTCCATCATTGCCCCTTGACAATGTTCTTTTTGTTCTCAATTGCCCATTTAATTTAATTTTAGTTAGTCGTCTGACTTGAAGTCTAAAATGTTCTGTAACTTTTGATGATGATTATTTTGTTATACAGGACCGGAGTATGAAGCGGACGATTGGTGCAGGATATGAGTCACACGGACTTTACTACCTCCAGCCCATCCAGCCTTCATCTACACTTGCCTCCACTTCTACTACAGAGTCTCCAAGTCTTCTTCATCGTCGGTTAGGTCATCCAAGTCTCAATAAGTTCAAAGTCATGGTTCCTCATTTGTCTCACCTGCAATCATTAGATTGTGAGTCTTGTCAGCTTGGGAAACACGTTCGTTCTTCCTTCCCTAGCAGTACTCAGTCACAAGCTTGTTCTCCTTTTGATGTTGTTCACTCAGATGTATGGGGACAAGTCGAGTCACTTCAGTTGTAGGACATAGATATTTTGTCACTTTTATTGATGAGTTTTCTAGATGTACGTGGATCTACCTACTTAAGGATAGATCTGAACTTCTCAGTGTTTTTCAAAATTTCTTCAAAGAAATCAAAAATCAATTTGGTTGTTCTATTCGTACTTTACGTAGTGATAATGCGAAAGAGTATTTTTCTGCATCATTTAATTCTTTTATGGTTGAAAATGGTGTTATACATCAATTATCTTGTCCCCATACCCCACAACAAAATGGGATTGCTGAACGTAAGAACCGTCATATAATTGAAACAGCACGCACTTTGCTTATTCATGCTAATGTTCCTTTGAAGTTTTGGGGAGATGCTGTCCTCACTGTACGACACTTGATTAATAGAATGCCATCCTCTGCTATCCAGAATAGGGTTCCTCATTCCATATTGTTCCCTGATGAACCCTTGTTCCGTATCTCTCCTCGAGTCTTCGGATCAACTTGTTTTATTCATGATCTTACCCGGGACTTGATAAATTGTCTGCTCGTGCAGTTAAGTGTGTCTTCCTTGGCTATTCAAGAGTTCAAAAAGAGTATCGATGCTAATGTCCCTCCACACATCGCTTCTACATGTCTGCTGATGTCACATTCTTTGAAGATGCGCCCTTCTTTGCATCTCCCGTTGCGTCTGAGTCTGTCTCTCAAGTATTACCTATTCCTGATTTTGTCCCGGTAGTTCCACTCACACCCATCGTTGATCAGACAGAACCCCCTTCCCCTACGGAACTTCCTAGTCCTCCTAGTCCACCGTCCTTGCAAACTTATCAGCGTCGTGCTCGTCTCCCTCCTATCGACCCACCTCCTCCAGAAGATCCTAGTGACTCATCTCCTGCCCCGATTTCCTCTCCTACTCCGAATCCGCCTGCCGAGTCAGACGACCCTCCTGTTGCCCTGCGTAAAGGTACATGTTCCACCCGTAACCCTCATCCTATTTATAATTTCCTCAGTTATCACCGCTTATCACCTTCACATTATACATTTGTGTCTGCTATTTCTTCCATCACCATTCCTAAGTCCACGCAGAAAGCCCTTTCTCATTCAGGTTGGCGACAGACTATGATTGATGAGATGACAGCCTTAGAATCTAACCAGACATGGACTCTTGTGCCACCTCCTCCTGGTAAATCTATTGTTGGGTGTCGTTGGGTATATACTGTCAAAGTTGGTCCAGACGGAGGTATTGATCGTCTGAAAGCCCGCCTCGTGGCTAAGGGCTATACTCAGGTTTTTGGTCTTGATTACAGTGATAATTTCTCACCGGTGGCTAAAATGGCTTCTGTTCGTCTATTTCTTTCTATGGCTGCAATGCGACATTGGCCATTGTATCAACTTGACATCAAGAATGCATTTCTCCACGGCGATCTAGAAGAAGAAGTTTATCTAGAGCAACCACCTGGTTTCATTGCTCAGGGGGAGTATCGTGGGTATGTCTGTCGACTTCACAAAGCCTTGTATGGTCTTAAACAATCCCCTCGGGCATGGTTTGGGAGATTCAGCAGTGTCGTTCAAGACTATGTCATGATTCGGAGTGAAGCTGATCACTCTGTCTTTTATAAGTTTTCCTCTCACAAATGTATTTATCTGGTTGTCTATGTCGATGATATTGTTATTACAGGTGATGATCATGATGGAATTGCAGGACTTAAACAACATCTAGTCCACCACTTTCAGGTCAAAAATCTTGGGAAGTTACGATAATTTCTTGGCATTGAGGTAGCTCATTCTAAGGCAGGCATTGCTATTTCTCATAGAAAGTATGGTTTGGATATCTTAGAAGAAACCGGCATGTTGGATTGCAAGCCAATTGACTCTCCTATGGATCCTAATGTCAAGATCCTACCGGATCAGGGGGAGTCCTTTTCGGATCCAGGAAGATATAGGAGGCTAGTTGGGAAGTTGAATTACTTGACCATAACGAGGCCAGATATTTCATACGCTGTTAGTGTGGTGAGTCAATTCCTAAATTCCCCTTGTGACAGTCATTGGGATGTCGTGGTTAGAATCTTGAGGTACATCAAAGGAGCTCCTGGAAAAGGTCTTGTTTACACGGATAGAGGTGATTCAAATGTTGTTGCTTACACAGATGCTGATTGGGCTGGTTGTCCCTTTGATAGAAGGTCCACATCTGGGTACTGTGTTCTTATTGGTGGAAATCTAATTTCATGGAAAAGTAAAAAACAAAATGTTGTTGCCAGATCCAGCCCTAAGGCTGAATATCGAGCTATGGCACTTACCACTCAAGAGCTTATATGGCTGAAACATCTTCTCCAAGAGTTACGCTTTTGTAAAATAGGCACTATGAGTCTCATCTGTGATAATCAAGCAGCCCTACATATTGCGTCCAATCCAGTCTTTCATGAGCGAACCAAACACATTGAAATTGATTGTCATTTTGTTCGTGAGAAGATTGTGTCTGGTGACATTGCTACTTCATTTGTTGGTTCTAATAATCAATTGGCAGACATCTTCACAAAAGCTCTTCGGGGACCAAGGATAACTTACATATGTGACAAGCTGGATGCCTACAATCTATACGCTCCAGCTTGAGGGGGAGTGTTAAGATATGTTGTAAATAGTAGTTTCATATGTATTCGACCCAGGCCTGTTAGGTTTTCTTTATTAAAACTCATTAGTGCTTGTACTCAATATACAATTAATAAGACGAAACTACAGCTACTTTATAGTTGCAGACATAGGCAAAGATTGGCCGAACTGCGTGACCAATATCGTGTCTCCTATAATAATGTGAAATAGCGGATAACATTGTGGGCTAATAGCGGAAGTCGCATAATGTTTGAAATAACTTAATTTTATATTTAAAAACTTCATACTGTACACAAATAAAAGTAAGCTACATGAAAATAAAAATTAGTTGTATAAAAAAGGGACATAATATTAACTCTAAACTCTAACGCTTAATTGTTCAAAACAATATACTGGGAAGGTATATAGGTCTCCCTTTCACCCGTTCTTTGTTTCTTTTCAGATGTCAGAGCAGTTCAATCAGGAGTTATCTTTAACTGGAAAAATTCCTTCAGGGCTGTTCAACGCAATGTTTGAATTTTCTGGGAGTTGGCAGAAAGATGCAGCCCATACAAAGACCCTTGCTTTTGATGGGGTGTTAATTACACTTTACACTGTTGCATTGGAGAAATCTCAGATGGTACTCTGTGACCATGCTAAAAGAGCCGTACCATCAACATGGGACCCACCTGCATTAGCAAGGTGAGTTGAGCTGTGTTAATGTAATATTGCCCTAACTGGTAGAATGGAACTGAAAGAAATTGAATTTTATGCCAACTTATGGTTGCATCTATCTGGTTCTTTCATCAGTGAGATTCAATTTCGTCATGCCAACATAATTTTACTTCCACTTTACTAATCAACATCCTTTTCACTGAAAAAGATGATGTGGGCTTATAATAATGATCAGGCAGGGCATTGGTGGTGTCTGTTTCCCACTATAAGCCAATTTTACTTGATACAAATTTACTTTGGCATGTTTGTTTTATGGTTTCCATTATTTGTTTACATTTAAATTTAGAATTCTAGTCAAATTATGACTGATTTCGGTCTGTAATGTAATGTTCTCCTCATTTAGTTTTTTAGTTTCAATATTTGTTTGTATTGACTGAATGGACCAATTTTGTGTTAGACCTCTTACAAAGAATGTTTATAAGAGGAGGGGGCGAAATTAGGGGGCTGTTGGTGACTGTTATTATGAATTGGGGGCTGTTTGTGACAGTTATTATCATTATTATTATTATTATTATTATTTTTATATTTTTATTACCTAATAAGCAGTTAGGGAGTTAGTTTTATGTAATATGCAGTTGGTGTGTCAATTAGGTTATTAGTGTGTGAAATAAATAGGGAAACTGCAGGCTGTGGCAGTTATCCAGAAGTTAGAAAGTGAATATTATGAGGGAGAGGCCAAGGCTCGTGAAACCTTGGAGATCATTGTTCTTAATGCTGCTTCTGTGTGATTTGTGTATAATTAATAGTATTGTAATTCTGTTTTTGTATCAATAAACATCAGAAACTTGTCCCAATTCTACTTTCTTTTTGGACTGGTTCTATCATTATATTGAGACTAAATAAAGGGTGCAAAATTTAATTGACTGTCCTAGAGGCTATCTAGTTCTATTGGGCTCAACACTACCCAACTTTCAATTTATTTTGTAACCATATTTGGACTTGAGACTGTGGCCAACTATCGCTTTTTGCCAATTATCCCAGGTTTATTGACACCTTTGGCACCCATATTATTGTTGGTATGAAGATGGGAGGAAAAGACGTAATATATTTGAAGCAGCAGCACTCATCAAATCTTCAACCTGCCGATGTTCAGAAAAAATTGAAAGAGATGGCAGATAGAAGGTTCCTGGATTCCAATGGCCAATATAGAGTAGCTTCTGATCAAATTTTCCCAAACAACAAGGTTTGTAAAACCACGCTTTTTCTTTTCATGATACGTTTAAAATCAGAATAATGTAAATCGTTGTTATTCACCTTTTTTTCACCCTTTTGTCTCTGATGTTGACGTTACATATACAGTTATACTGATAAGTGATAATGACTGCATATCCATTCATTTATTAGTAATTAGACTCTCTTTATAACGATGTACTTCTGTTAAAAGGATGAAAGATAAATAATAAAGATGTAACTTCGTACTGTGCCGGTTTGCCACATGATTTTATTGCCTCAAAGATTTCAACTAGGGGTTCATATTTGTTTGAGACTTTCAGTCATGTGTAGGTTATTAGTAATAAATTAGAGGCCCTGTTTTTCTGGAATTTGAGCTAGGAATTTAAGACCTAGATCCAAGAAAACACGTCATTTGAATGGAGGTGTAAGAGCAAATGGTTAGAACTTTCAGCCCAGGCTCAGTTCACTGTTCATTCTGCTACATAGATGTATTGCTATTTCATGAAAACATCAGTATATGGTTTCTTTCTGAGTGGTGTGCAAGCATAAAGTTGTGCTAGTTTCATTGCTCAAATATTTTTTATTTGTAAGGTTTGTGCATCACTGTCAAATTAATTGATCTTAATTGACAATCTCCTCTTCGTTACATTAGTTCACGTCAAGTCTTGTTGCGTTGGAGGTATATAATCAGTTTTTGCTTCCCCTGCAGTTCGGAGGCAGAGAGCAGAGACTAACATTTGCTAATATTAGTCCATCAAGTTCTTATTCACATAAGGAGGTGCGCTTAGAACATTTGACCTGGAAAACATTTTAATATTTGTATTTACTTTAGCATTTGCCCTTATATATTTTTTTTTTGCAGGATATTATAAGCTTTTGCAAGAGGAGGGGTGGAAGTGATGACAAAAGTCTATCCCATAATGAGTGGCTGCAAACTGTTCAGTTGGAGCCTGATGTGATCTCAATGTCCTTCATTCCAATTACGTCTCTATTGAATGGAGTCCCGGGGAGTGGATTCTTGAGCCATGCCATAAACCTTTATTTACGATGTGAGCAAAGTTGCTACTTTTATTTGCATATATTCTATGTGAATAACAGTATTGTGAGCTATTTAATTTTAACTGTTGCGCTTGATGTTGTAGGCCAAGCTTTTATACTAGATAACTTAATAATGAGATTATATAATTTATGGTTCATTTTGGTAGCTGATAACAAATCAATAAACTTGTAAAGAACACCCACTTTGTAGCACTAAGAAGCAATTATTGAGAGTTGAATTAACTGGAAGTCATTTGTTCATATGAAAATAATCTTCACTGCAACTAAGCTATCATAGACAGTTAGTTAGTTGCATTCTGAAAAACATCCAGCCTCTCCTGACAATTCAGACGTTCGTTCACAAGTCATTTTTATGGGGTTGAGTTAGACCCCAAACCCTAGAGTGATAATTTATCTGAATCGAGTGCTACTTCAACATCACATCATATGGTTTTGCAGCAGCCCCTCATGATTTTTGAGATTGGACTTGACAACTGCCATACAACTGTCTAGGGAATCGATTATGTGAAGCCATTTTAGTGCACGTTCACCGTAAAATCTCCTTTGGTCCAAGTCTCATCGGAAGCACCAATTGATAGGAATATCTCCTACCCTATGGGACTCAAGTCCACTAAACCAGCTATTTGGAACGTATACTCCAGAATGGGGCGTAGGATGCTCTTCCTTGTGGCAGTTATGTAGGGTAGTTGTGCATTTGATTCTTCAAGATAATTATGTTGCAATTATGTATCTAATAATGCAGGACAGTTGTAGAAACTTGAAACTATGTATTTCTAATATATGATGTAAATAGGGGACTAGCATGCAAAAGAAGTGCCCATTGTAAGTTGGTAGAAATGAAATTCCACCCAAGCTTTAGCATGCCAGCACTATTACTAGTTTTGATAGACTGTAGACCCAAACCACCTTCCTGAAACGGTTTGAAACCCCCTTCCCAAACCAAATGAAATTTTGTTGGAGAGATATGTGTGCTAGGATTTTGGAGTCGGTAACGGTGAAGAGATGGCTCCCGTAAGGACTCCAGAAATGTTGAAGCATTGCTTGCAATATTAAGTACTGAAACATAAGGACACCCTTATTACAGAATGGTAACTAAATGATAGTAGGATTCATATACATTCGATCCCGAATATTTGATTGCTTGAAATTAAATTCTCGTAGATCGCCCTTTTTTAAGTTGTTTTTCTTCATTGTCGGTTGATTCTATGTAAATTATATTAACTAGGTTGAAATGCTTCATCATTCTTGCAGATAAACCACCAATTGAAGAACTTCACCAGTTCTTGGAATTCCAGTTGCCAAGGCAGTGGGCACCTGTATTCAGCGAACTTCCTCTTGGTCCACAATGGAAACAACGGAGCTCTGCATCTTTACAATTTAGCTTCATGGGGCCAAGGCTCTATGTGAACACCGCACAGGTAAATATTTATTCTTCTGGGTTCTGGATGGCTAGGTATTTATTGGCTGTGCCTAGATGGATCATAATAAATCATGTCCACACTCAATGCCTTCGGTATATGTTGGAGGAAAATTACTAAACTAGTGCGAAGAGGCTTTTAGGATTTATTTTTATTAGGATGTAGTGGAACCTAGTGTTGCAAATAAAAATATATCTTTCTAGTTCAAATGGTATAAACTAAGAGTACTGTCATATATAATTGTCAACATTAATAAATTCAGCATTTTTTAAACTTTGGCATTCTAAATTTGTGGTCATTTATTGATTTGATTCTCCCATTTTTGCTTTGTTTATGGGTGAAACTTGGGTGAGTTTCTTGCACAAAAGTTTACGATTTAATAACCCAGCACATAAGTTCATCGAATCATCCTAGACCCATCAATTATGGTATCGTGAGCTGCTAACTTTTGTGCTAAAGCAGGGAATACTTGTAATGTGATAACAGGTTGATGTAGGTAAGAGGCCAGTGACTGGTGTCCGTCTCTATCTTGAAGGTAAGAAAAGCAACCGGTTGGCCATCCATTTGCAACATCTTTCGTCTCTTCCAAAAATCTTCCAGCTTGAAGATGATCCAAATGAGAACTTTACGCGGAAATCCTATGATAAGAGATTCTATGAGAAAGTTCAATGGAAGAGCTTCTCTCATGTGTGCACTGCTCCGGTGGAATCTGAGGAGGATCTTTCAATAGTAACTGGAGCACAGTTACAAGTTGAGAATTATGGCTTTAAAAACATACTCTTCTTAAGACTTAAATTCTCAACCGTGTTGGGAGCTAAGGGGGTAAAACATCCTGAGTGGGATGGATCTCCTGGACTAGGAGCCAAGTCAGGACTCATATCCACACTAATTAGCCAACACTTCACAGGGACTTTTCAAAAGCCACCTCCGCGTCCAGCAGATGTTAATATAAACTCAGCTGTCTATCCAGGTGGCCCTCCTGTTCCTGTTCAAGCTCCCAAGCTTCTCAAATTTGTTGACACAACTGAGATGACCAGAGGACCACAGGAGACTCCTGGATATTGGGTTGTCTCTGGAGCAAGACTTGTTGTTGAGAAGGGTAAAATTTGTCTAAGGGTTAAGTATTCTTTGTTGACTTTGGTATTACCAGATGATGACATGTCAGATGATCAGTAGCTAGCTAATGTATTCTTGAGAAATTAAGGGGCAAAACCCTAATGTATATCGATTTATACGTCAAAAAATCATGTCATGTATTTTATTATTCTCTTTTAATTTGGAAAAAATCACTGACGAACATAGATAGTGATCAAGATTTGGTCAGGTCGAATGAGTTTTCACTTTTGTGAGAGGTAAAAGGGATTTTAGAGAAAATTGATTTTAACATGTTCGGGGTGTTTTCAAATGGAATGGATTCGGCCTCTTGATTGAATGAATTCTAAGTTGAAGCTAATATTTGAAGTTTTTGACTCTGAATGTGATTCTTAGTGTCGATTTTATTGTTTTTTTTTTTTTGTGGTGTGTCGAATTTATTGTCTAACTCTGTTGCAAATGTATCCAAGCATAAATCAATTTACATTCATAATATTCATAACCAAAGTTAATTCTACAAAATATATTTTTACCACCATAAAACCAAACATGCACTTCATTAAAAAGTAGAACTTGTATCTATCATTAAGGCTTGTTAGCTTGCTATCTACGGTTTGTTAATTTGTGAATAGATCCTTTTGTTTTTATTATTTTAGTAGGTTCAGAAAATGTATGTGATGAAATGCTAAACTGGGAAGTGTGACAAAGATGTATTTCATATTGCTGAGATCAATTGTCAGATGTAGCTAGCTAAGCAGAAATGAATGACATAAATTTGGCCCAGTCACGTACATTATTTGCATGGTGATTTGTTAATTAGTCATGAGTGAAAACACATGTTATTGAGCTTGATTATAGGAAAGGAAAGTGATATGTTACAGAATGTCTTTCATATCAGCTAATAATAGTTGTTGATAAACAACATTTCAGAAGTCACCAGCAGATTACTCTGTTGTAATTATCAAGTAGTAAAGCTCACAAACTCAACTACAAGTTCTGCTGTAATATATATCGATACATAAATAAATTCAGTAATAATATATACTCCTTTGTTGGTTAGGAAAAAAATGCACTAATTAAATAGAAAATGATGATGATGATGATGATGATGATGAGAAGGCCAATAAGCCCCTTCCCTTGGACAAGGCAGGGGAGCAGGTTGGGCGATGTAGGTAGGATATTGCTGCCCTGGCATCAACACTGACAAATCACACGCATAACTACCTGATGGAACCTGCAATCCAATTCAACAATTTATTTATAATTATTAACTAAACTAAACTAAACACACCCTTAACAGTGATTGATTATTTGAAGAGATTGACTTACTGATTCTGCATTTCCTTGTTTTCTGGCTGGCTCTTCCTGCTGATGGTAACTTGCCACCATAGATTCAGGCGCGGAACTCGGTTTAAACAAATGTTCAAATATGGCCATTATCAGAAACATGGAAATCAAAATGGCTGTAGCAACAAAACCAAATGAAATTGCACTCATTGATGTCCCAAAGCTGCTTTTCCAATCATCAACTCCTGTTGGGTTTGAATTTGATGCTGTTGCGTATATGTTCCATGTCTTTGATCTTTCACTGTTCAAATCACTCATCCTATCTTCTTCCTTTTCAATCTGTTGTTTTTGTTCTTCTAAAGAAAAAAAGTAATTGATAAAGAATCAGAATCACTGGCAAGCCAAGTTAGATATATGATGCTGTTGCTTACAAACAACATCTCTTTCTAATGTTAATTTGAAGAGAAATTCTGTCAAAGGTAACAAACAATCTCCTTCATATTATATATAACATGATCAAACACACACACACACACACACACACACTTGTCAAATGTAAAACCAACTCATCAATTTTAAAAGCAAGTTATTGACACAAGTAACAATGACGGTCTTAAAAGGTAAACAAGTTTAAAGAAAAATAATAAAATACTATATCGCCTAAGGTAATTATATCAGTTGCCACGACACAAGCACATGGACGAATCTAGAATCTTACGTTTAAAATCATCACCACAAAACAAACAAAGGCCACACATTTTGATTAGTTTCATTCCAAGAATAACAGCTGCTAAGAAAATATTTAAGGCCAGAAAATGCAGCTTATAATCAAGCATTTAGAAACGCCTTTGAGACAGTGATAGTGAGAGCAGTATTAGCACAAACCCATGAAAATAAATTTCACTTACCTTCAGTTTTTCTTTGTGTGGGATCAAAATGCAGTGTTGTGTTCCAATTTCTTAACTGCCATATGGTCTCTTGAGAGGAAAGTAGAAGACACAACTTCTCTATGACTATATATGCTTCACACAAACATGATGCTTTATAGACCAACAATAGAAAAATGTAAAGAAAGACAAAGGTGTGTGTGTGTGTATCTATGTATGATGTATTATAATCGTATTCTAGTTATGTTCCCACGTTTGTCTGATGCTTCACTTATTGAATACTATACCTTGTCAGTCACAAGAAGCAAACTTTAAGAATTACTAAAAAAGAATGGGCCTTGCTGTCTCTGGAGAGGCATAACATGATCTACTATAGCAATTTCCAATAAGTGCTTTTAAAACTAAAAGTGACACTAATATATTTATTTAAGGCTACATAGATTTATTGTAGTTAATCCAAAACTTTAAGTCACATGAATAGTGGGAGTGGCTCTTGGTGGGACAAGTGCAAGCAATCATGCATTTTCCAACCACTCCTATTAGATTAGATATCACAACATTCCTTAAGATTACTCTAATATGCATTAAAAAACAACAATTTGCATGATAAACATGATTAATTCTATATAGTAATTAATATACATCAATACACCGAATAGGGACGAGTTTAGGAACAAGTAGGGGGGAAGGAATGCTAAAGAATAGAACTCAGATATAAAGCCTCTCTTTGATAGTAAAATTGATTAATGTTTAGAGAATCCCCCTAGCCTGCAACATAATAACCATTAATTCAGATATAATGTAATGTAATCATGAGAAAGATTGCAATATGAATCTTTCATAATCCCATGAAATCTCCACTGATTAAAAGATATATCAAAAGAAGAGAAAAAAAGGCTGCTGCATTGCAATATCGTGCGTGCCTATAGGCCCTATACCAACTCATACATTACATAAGAAACCAAATAAAAATGAATGCAGCACAAGTAAAATAATAAGAATGATTACTATATAATATATAATTAGGAAAAGGAAGCGGGAGAAAGAATGTTGGACATGTGACAGCTAAGAAGTAACAGAACAACCATGATTCTAGTGAAGAAAAAAAACAGGTTTGTAGGTAAAAAGAACAAAGCTAGTAAAGCGGTGATGTTGATGTACACCACTTTTTGTTTTCCTAACCCAACCCATGCTGTTATTAGGGTATTTGGATCTAGAGGGAGAAACTTTCTTTATCTAGATTTTAAGGTTTCTGCGCGCAGAAGAGGATCCGCCCTCGGGTATTTGACCCTGATAGATGCCTAAGTTATTCACATATATATTGGGTTTGGTATGAGACTAATTCCTAGGTCAAAATATAATGCTTTTCTACCATATGTAAAATTTGATGTGAAATAAAATGCATTAGCAGAAGACACATTTTTGGTAATCATTTAACCACCAAACCCAATTAAAGTAATTAGTGAAAAGAATGAAGCAATAATTAATTTAAAAAAATGATGAAGAGAAATGCATTGATTAAACAATATTTGTCAACGAGGCAATCAGAGTGTCTAAGGAATTTGAGAAAGGGAGGGAAATAGAAGCAGAAGTCACTTTCACACTTCAGTGTGTGTGTGTGTGTGACAATGAGTTGGTGATAGACGACATTGTATATATGTATGTATTATGTATATTATGAATTATGAACTGCCCGCCATCAATAATTATTGCCTAGTTGACACACACACACAGCACTTGCATTTGAAGTAAGGCAAAGAATATTATAAGAATACATGAAAAAAGAACAACATTACAAAGCGTAACAGCAGAAGAAAAGAAGAGTATTTGGCATTTGCATGTAAGACATGTTTTTAACAAAAAGAAGGAAGATGGAATGGACCCATGACAAGAAAGCGCACTAAAGAAAATTAATATTGTCCAAACATATATATGTCTTTATCTTTCTTAAGCAATCTTCACTTTTACAACAAATTATACACTCCTACGCACAAAGAATTTCTAGATATTTAGTCTAAACAAAAAAATATTATAATATAATAATTGGTTAAATTGATGATGAATATTTTATGAACTTTGTCACGTTGATGGTCTGTATAAATTTCATGATGACACCCCAACTTCACGCTCCCTTCATGCAACTTTCAATATTCACATTATTATCCTTACACTTGCTTTTTTAATTGTTGAAGAGAAGTGATATTCCGTACAGAACAAATTTGACGAAATGTAAGAAACCAGTTAATTTTGATCAAAATAAAAACACATCGGGATAGATAGAATGAGAAAAAACTTTAACTGGTCAGCAATTTATTCTTAACATTCATATCGTACTGAACAATATTTCTTTTTTATTAAATGTTCAGTAATAGAAGTTTACGTGGAACAAAAATGTTATATAAAATCAATGTTTAAATTAAGAACAACACTACAATATCCCACGAAAAGTTTTCGTTAAAACCACTAACGAATGACGTGTATGTAAATCTAGCCATCAATAAAAATACATGAACTGGTGTTAACAAAATAATAATAACATGGGCACCGCATAGCCCCAACACGTTCGTGGGTGTCACTTCGTGAAATCTCTTCCCTAGGAAGAGCATTTCCCAATTAAGAAATACAATTAAGTGAATGGTTACAACTTTGTTTTATAAAAATGAGCAATGATATTAGTACGGAAGATTTCGTACGAAATGTCAGAACTGGACACGCGCCAGACTTTAATATAAAGATATCAAGTGTGATTCTGCACTTTGAAACCCAACAGGGTGGGTCCTTGGGTTATACGCGTTTTCTGACATTTCGTAAAACATGTATTCGCACCATCAATCATTATTCTATAAAAATTGTAAAACGGTTAAAAAAGTAGAACACGAAAACCTATCTTAATTAAGAAGTCATTTTCGGACTTACTCAATAGAAAAGAAAGTTCGTGAGATTATGCCGGAGCCCTACCAAGCTAACCCGATATGGGCACGAACTTCATCCAACTTGGCCAAAAAAACCGATTGTTATTCAAACTTATTTTAATACCCCAAGCCCTACATTTTATCAAGCTTTTTCATCCTAACTCATTTTCTCGTCTCTAGTATTTTAATGTATTGTCTGGGATATAATATTTTTGAGTATTTTGAATGTAATATTTTTCCTTCATGTTCCTTCCAGTCATTTTTAACTATTAAGCACCAAATTTAAAAAAGAAAACTAAGAGTTAAGAACAAAATCTTAAAAAAAAATGACAAACCAAAAACAAAATTTTAAAAAGTAAATGGTAAGAATAAAATTTAAAATTTAAAAAACCAAAATAGAAAAAGTACAAGGACATTTAGGGAAAATTAATAAACTTGATAATGATGTATTAGAGAAAAAAAGGTGTCAATAGTAGTCCTTTAGTTGTTGTATATTTTGGGAAAGTTATGTTATAGCTCGCAAGGCGCAAATGACCGGGCCTGCCACATGCTCTCAACTTAGCCCAGTTTTTCCCTTTGTATCAAGATTTTTAATTTTTATTTGATTGAAAAATATTGGAAACATTACTAGGGAATCAATTATTCTATGCTTTAGGAGAAAAGAGACTCCACTTTATCAAATAAAAACAAGGAGAAAAGAGACTCCGAATTTCTTGAGTGTAGATTTTACAAAGATAAGTACAAGGAAGGTATTTAAGAACCCAGGGGTGTAGTTGAGCGGTTGGGGCTCATCCTCCCTTAACCAAGTGTCGAGGGTTCGATCCTCGTCTTGGGTTCGAGGTGCCTCCAATCCAACGAGGGGATTAGTCACTGCGTTCGACGGTGGATACCCTGATCTCGACCAAAAAAGGAAGGTATTTAAGAATACAAAAAAAAGTTGGATACATGATAAACCTATATATAATATACTTTTCAGTGATATTTTCGAGTCATTTTTAGATTAATTAAAAGTGTGATATAAATAAACTCAATTTGCTTTATGTCACGAAGAAAAGAAAAAAGAAAAGATGAAACACACCATGCAAGTCCAATCAAAGTCATACTTGGCAAAACAAGCTATTGGTCCCACATTAGACTCGGGATTTTTTGAGCTGGGTCAAAAATACTCGAAGAAAATATGTGCTTAGATTTTCTATCCAAGTCCAAGCTTACGCGTGCCGCAAATTTTTAGTCCAGCTCGCATATATTTTTTCAGAAAAAGAAATTTCATAATGTTACTTATTTTTCATTGACAATTATTTTGTTTAAAGATTTTTTATTATTTATAATGATATTAAAAGAATATAATCCTATTTTATTTTTTATTGAACCTTATTTTTAATTACTATTTTTGTGTAAAGATTTATATAATAAATAATGCAAGGAGTAGTTTATTTTTATATACTTTAGCATGAGTGCTCACACAAAAATAAATATTTTTTATAAAATAATAAAGAGATGTTTTTTTATAAATTTATGCTACTTAATATAAACATTTTTTTTTTATGGATAATATAAATTTATGCGTATATTTTTTTTTTTTTTGATAAATGAAGACATGTGCATCATATTTCAATGTACTGTACTTTTTTTGGTTTCATTATATTGCAATGTATTGTTAGTGAGGCGTAATTTCGATAACCCCGGTGGCATTAATTTTTTTGGTCAACACCAGTGGCATTAGTGAAACGCAATTAATACTCTGAAGACCGGCTTGTAAATTGAGCTGGGCCAAACCACAACTTACGGGCCAAGAGTGAGAGACCCGAGACAATGAACTCACATTCATGGTTGAAGAATACACTACCCTCCAATGGCCATACTTCCTACAACCCCCTCTACTCACTGGACATCCCCCTACCTCTATGAAAATACAAAAGTACCCCTGAAAATATTCTCAAATTCCCTCTCTATTCTTCTTCCTTATTCATGACATCTCTCTCCCAACACACCCCTCCTAAACCTCCTATCTCTCCACTTGACACCCTAACCTACTCACCAACTTTAATCACATTGTAGTCACCATCTTCACATGGGATATCCTATTAAGGTATCATCCGTTTCAATCCTTTCCTTTTTCGGGAGTAAACTATAGTATGTGATGCATCAAAGTGTCATGTGGTCGACCTAAATGGATAGTCAAATCAATATTATGTATGAGAATCAATGGAATCGTAGAATAAAGTTGCTCTTTAGTCTTTGCCCTTATATTTTAGAGTTGCCCAACTCGGAATACCTCCATAACATATAGCGTTAGGAAAAGTATGTATATAAGGTTTTGGTCAAAGAACGATTGACTAAATTAAATTGAATAGAAATCTAATTACTTTTGGATTTTATATTTATAAAAGTGGAAAGGAATACTTTAATAAGAGATTTCTCACTGTTTGAAACTTTAAAAGCGAACGTTAATGGAAACATTTATTGATGAGAAATGTAATAGCTAGCATTCATAATGGAGATCCCAATAACTGAGCATCTAAATGAGTTTCACGCATATACATCACTTATTTTAATGTACATCGATCCCAATATTGGAGCATCTATTTTCTTTTCTTTTTTTAAATTTTCTTCTTTCTATAAGGGTTGAGTACTTATTGATTGTGTAGGTTAGAGATCACCAAGGAAAGTGAGAATGAGGGATAAAGAGGCATATATTATTTGAGAGCAGAAAGATGCATATTATATTAAGGCTTAAATACTTGTCACCCCTCTGCAAAATTACCCGATATCCATTTACCCTCCAGTTTCAAAAAACACCCTGCAAAATATAAAGTTATCCAGTTACCCCCCTCAAATTGGGGGGCAAATGGATAGTGACAACATTTGTAGGGGGTAACTGGATAATGTTATATTTTGTAATGTGTTTTTTGAACTTTTTTTTTTGCAGGAGGGTAAATGGATAATGACGACATTTGTAGGTGACAAGTATTTAAACCTATTATTAATAAAAAAGTTGAGTTGAGAGGGCATGAATTGACAATGATATATATCTAGGACGAGGGGTGAGGAGAGGACATGCCCATCTGAACATGACTTGGATTTCCACCAAATCCAGGATTGATGCATTGCAAACCCCACAAAGATAAGGTCGTCAATTTCTATATAATGTCATACGGGGAACATCGAATATAGCTACTCTAATTAGCTCATATTCATATATATAGCTGCTGCTTCATATATATAGCTACCCTATTTAGTTTACTCCCTTTCACACTCATCATATCATGTCTACACTTTTTGTGGAAATTTCTGTTACCCCCATGCCTGACCCCAACTACGACTAATTAATTCATGATCGATCATGTATACCATGTACTATATGGTTAATTTTATTTAGGTGAACACTCTACTAATTTAATGTTTTTGAAACTAAGAATATATAGTTATTTTTTTCTAGCTAACTAATTAAGACCATAAAGTGTGTTAATTCTTGTTGATACAAAGAAAAATGGAATATCACACACGCTAGTTAGTGACACGATATAGAGAGAAATAGAAGTATTTAAAATGTAGGTATCTCATCACACCAGACAGGCTTTCAATTAGAAGTCTTAGTGCTATGTAAAGATAAATATGAAATTCAGTTAGCAATAGCGATGCAGCTGCACGTGTGTAAGAATTGTTTAAAAGATTGATATAAGGATGTCTTCCAATGAATAAGTTAGTGAACAAGACAAATGGTATGAGAGATACTAGTTGAAGGCATGCAATCTAGTGTAGGAGGAGGAAGATAGTAGATCCTACTCAATCTTCTTCATTAATGCAAACCTTTGTCTTATTTAGCTTTCGTACTTTGTCGAGTTGTGCTTTTGAGACAAAATTAAATTAAATTAATGCTGTTTACTGGAGTTAACTTTAATTGGGTGTTAAAATAACTGAACAGTGTGGTAGTCTCTCTGGTAATAATTTGATTAAGCCTCTTTAATTTATCCCCAAGAAAACAAAATTTGGGTTCATAGTTAGATACGATACGATACTACAAAAGAATCAGAGATTCGTACAGGCTAGCTAGCTTATGACACTCACTCAGCATCTGACGCTAGCTAGCTCTGTAAACTGTAACATTCAAACAAGGGAAAGTAGTATTTAAAGGGTGTGAGTGCATGCATGTAGATGCAGGTGTTGGAGCTTTGTATTGTATGTATGATTAAAGACTGATTGAATCACAACAACTGCCACTCATTGCACTGCACCTATCATACTTGGACTCCGCGCCTTCATTTTTCTACCCAGTAAAGTTTGGATCCTCTGTTGCGTGCTGCACCGTGCTGAGGCACCAAAAGATTCGGCTCCCTTTGACTTTGACCACTAGTATATATCTTAATCGATGGTGCTGATATTTTGTACGAAGCTTATGAAATGTCAGAATACAAAACATATCTCAACAAAAACGCTCAAACTAATAACTCACCCACGATACGTCTGTTGGTTGCCATTCAGGATTCTCGCTTTTGTTTCGTACCGAAACGTATTTCCTATATCTCACCTTCGGTTCATTTTACTTGTCAATTTTTTAGCTTAAATTTGTTTCAATTTATCCAACCTTTTGATAATTTAAGGTTTCAATTTGTCAATTATATCCCCATCTCATTCATTACTTTCTTACATTTTCCATACAGTTAATCATTTGTGTAATTCTCATGCAACTCTCTCTCTCTCTCTCTCTCTCTCTCTCTCTCTCTCTCTCTCTCTCTCTCTCTCTCTCTCTCGGCACACGTCACACTCCTTGTGCAATGTGCATATCAGGAAACCTGACTTGGACGGCGTGCTGACATTAGTAACAAGAAAAGGGAAATAAATTCTTGAATATTGTGCAATTAATGAATTAGTGGTAGCAGACGCATTTCCCATGCAAGTCAATTTTGCCGAATTAGTGTCGACTCGACCGGTTCACTTTTAGTTTATAACAAGTCCAGTCGAATAAGGCACTCAAACTTTCCAATTGAATCGATCGGACCAGGCTCTACGAGTTTTAAAACACTAGCTTATAGAAGTGAATAAGGAGAGAGAATTGAGTGTCTTTCCGAAATAATATGATATATTTCAGCATCAGAAACTCAAATGTGGGTGGAGCCAATTTGTTCATCCTTTATTACCCCAATACCCATGTGTCCACTTTAGTTTTCATATTGTTTTTCATCTATCCTTTTACTAATTAGTTTTTTTTAACAGGAAACATAAATCATATATAAAAATAGCCGAGTACAAGAGGTACTCAACACACATACAAACATGGAATATTAATCCCATACAAACAAAAACTACCTCCTAAATAAACAAACAACGAGATAAACAAATCACTCATAAAGTACAGTTGTAGAGAAAATACAACTACTATTCCTTAATCATTGTTTGTATGAATAACGAGGAACAGTACTGCCACTGCTACCTTCCAAAGTGTTTGTTTTGTCCTCTAATTAAGTGAAACAAACTCAGACTCAGACTAGGCTTATATCTTATTTGAGGCAGCTGCTAAAGGAGTTCAAAGGAAGCAGGCGCGACCGAACTCTTTCTTGTGTTTGGCTTTCATCAATTGTGTTTTCTCCAAAGTCAAAAAGCAATTATTAGCCTAGCATCCCAACGTTGATCTCTTTGATATGACACCAAATATGTTGTCCACTACCACCATCTCAACGACGATCTACCTTTTCTGCCAACATCAATACTCAATGACTTATTACTTAGTACTAATCATCATCCATCACCAATTCAATTACTAATTAAATATGCATGTTGGAGTTTTAACAGGATAGAATTAACTAATTGTCACCAATTGAAAAATAATTAAGGAAAAATCTCATGAAATGAATTGATGAGAATTATTTTTAACAAATAAAGGATTGCGAGATTACATTCACCTTCCTTGAATTAGGATGGATAAAATGACATAGATGCTCTCTCTATTTTTAAAATGACATAGATGAGAATAATTGGTTGTTTCACTTTCACCTCTATAAGAGAAAGCCTACCCGTCAAACCCAATTTCGTAAAAACCTCAGAACTATTCCTAGTGTGATAGCATTGTTGTTAATTTTACAGTAATGTTATTCAGACAAAAAACTTAGACAAATCTAGCCAAAATACATAATACATACGGTGGGGCCCACAATTTTTCAAAACAAATAAAATAAAATAATTTGACTGAATTAAAAAATGAAAAAAGTAATAAAACTTCTCTCATCTCTTCTCTCATCCCTACCAACAAACAAACGCACGCACCCAAACCAGAGATAAAGAAAAAAGTCACGCACCCTCTCTCTCGAATCTCTCCCTACAGGCTACAATCGTGGCTTCTTCCACTTCTCTCCGTCAAGGTGTCGTTTCCTCTACCTCTCTCTGTCAACACTCAGAATCACGTTCACCCACTTCGTCCCTTCCTTCCTTCGTGCCCTACCTAGTTCTCCGCGACAACGCCAGTTGCAACCGTCGCCGCTCGGAGCCACTGCAGCGAGAAGGACGACCACCGGAGCAAAATTTTGATTCACGCGAACTAAGGTTTGGCTTTCCCTTCCGTTTGAGATTTTAGCCAGCAACCCTAACCTTGAAGTTTCAGATCTGAAAATTATAAAAAGGTAAGGAAAGTCTATCATCAGACTCCATGTTTATTTTGTTGATTGTTCAATTGAATTTGTTTTGGTTTCCCCTCTTTTTCATACTTCTCCACTGTTGTCTTAACTTGGTTATATTTATTTTCCAATTGTATGTGCCCTTAGAGGTTGCTCGTTTGACATATTGGGTTTTGTATAGTCATTGACATTCTGATTTTACTTCTGTTTTTCAAGCTGACAATTTAAGTAATTGTGATTTTTTAGCGCACCCGTTTTGAAGAGTTATTGACTTTCATTGTTGGAGGAGAACTTATTAACAATTTGTAGGTGACTGTTTATGCAAATTTGCCCAAACAACATAATAAGTAAGTCATTTTAGTTGATTTCTTGTATAAATGTTTTGGTTTTTAGTGGTGTTTTATTCTCTTTATGTTCATGTTCTGAAATGCATCTTCTTTGTCAACACAGCCATGATTGTGGAATGTATGTGTTAAAGCACTTGGAATTGTGGAATGGTGAAAATACAATTCCCTACTACTCAGAGGTAAATGATAATTTGTCTTGTTATACTATTTTTTAATTAAAATGTTTGGGGAATTGTAAATATATATTAACAAAAATCCCTTTGTATAAGGAGGATATAGTTAAATTTTGCAAAGAATTTGTCTGGAAATGGGTACTTCGTGGAAGAAATACATGTAAAAAAAGGTATTAGCGATGCAAAAGTTCGGGCAGATTTGATGTACCAATAGGCTTTGGCAATCAAAGAGTCCATTTTTCCAGCTATTCAAAAAGAAGAGTTCATATGCTGCTCTTTGCTCATAGCATGTTGAAGCTTGTGAGGACTTTACCTAAGGTATTGAAGTATTTGCCAAGTTGTAGTTGATTTTCATTAAGCTTGTTGTACTTACATTATTTCTAGCACTTGTAGTTGATTTCCTTCAATAAAGCTCACGCAGCGAGTCATTGTGTCATTCAATTTATTGTCCTGCTTGTATGATTATTAGTTAGTAGTTAGTTCTCAAATAGTGTTGTTGAATCCACTTGCAGTCTTGAACAAAACATTGTCCATGCTCCTTCAACAGGAAATACAAAGAAATGCCCATTCTAATGATCTTCAATGGTATTTTATTGAGCGACACCCATAAGTCTGGTCAGAGTAGATGTTATGGTCAAGATAGGAATGATAAATCCAAATGAAGGTGTGAAGGCACTCATATTGCAGCTTTTATGTATGATGATGTGAAAAAGATTTTGAATTTGTATGCAACTACAAAAGATACTAATGAGAAGCTGAAGAGAAGAGATACTAATGAGAAGCTAAAGAGAGTAAATGCACACGTAGTATCTTTTGTAGTTGCATACAAATTCAAAATCTTTTTCACATCATCATACATAAAAGCTGCAATATGAGTGCCTTCACACCTTCATTTGGATTTATCATTCCTATCTTGACCATAACATCTACTCTGACCAGACTTATGGGTGTCGCTCAATAAAATACCATTGAAGATCATTAGAATGGGCATTTCTTTGTATTTCCTGTTGAAGGAGCATGGACAATGTTTTGTTCAAGACTGCAAGTGGATTCAACAACACTATTTGAGAACTAACTACTAACTAATAATCATACAAGCAGGACAATAAATTGAATGACACAATGACTCGCTGCGTGAGCTTTATTGAAGGAAATCAACTACAAGTGCTAGAAATAATGTAAGTACAACAAGCTTAATGAAAATCAACTACAACTTGGCAAATACTTCAATACCTTAGGTAAAGTCCTCACAAGCTTCAACATGCTATGAGCAAAGAGCAGCATATGAACTCTTCTTTTTGAATAGCTGGAAAAATGGACTCTTTGATTGCCAAAGCCTATTGGTACATCAAATCTGCCCGAACTTTTGCATCGCTAATACCTTTTTTTACATGTATTTCTTCCACGAAGTACCCATTTCCAGACAAATTCTTTGCAAAATTTAACTATATCCTCCTTATACAAAGGGATTTTTGTTAATATATATTTACAATTCCCCAAACATTTTAATTAAAAAATAGTATAACAAGACAAATTATCATTTACCTCTGAGTAGTAGGGAATTGTATTTTCACCATTCCACAATTCCAAGTGCTTTAACACATACATTCCACAATCATGGCTGTGTTGACAAAGAAGATGCATTTCAGAACATGAACATAAAGAGAATAAAACACCACTAAAAACCAAAACATTTATACAAGAAATCAACTAAAATGACTTACTTATTATGTTGTTTGGGCAAATTTGCATAAACAGTCACCTACAAATTGTTAATAAGTTCTCCTCCAACAATGAAAGTCAATAACTCTTCAAAACGGGTGCGCTAAAAAATCACAATTACTTAAATTGTCAGCTTGAAAAACAGAAGTAAAATCAGAATGTCAATGACTATACAAAACCCAATATGTCAAACGAGCAACCTCTAAGGGCACATACAATTGGAAAATAAATATAACCAAGTTAAGACAACAGTGGAGAAGTATGAAAAAGAGGGGAAACCAAAACAAATTCAATTGAACAATCAACAAATTAAACATGGAGTCTGATGATAGACTTTCCTTACCTTTTTATAATTTTCAGATCTGAAACTTCAAGGTTAGGGTTGCTGGCTAAAATCTCAAACGGAAGGGAAAGCCAAACCTTAGTTCGCGTGAATCAAAATTTTGCTCCGGTGGTCGTCCTTCTCGCTGCAGTGGCTCCGAGCGGCGACGGTTGCAACTGGCGTTGTCGCAGAGAACTAGGTAGGGCACGAAGGAAGGAATGGACGAAGTGGGTGAACGTGATTCTGAGTGTTGACAGAGAGAGGTAGAGGAAACGACACCTTGACGGAGAGAAGTGGAAGAAGCCACGATTGTAGCCTGTAGGGAGAGATTCGAGAGAGAGGGTGCGTGACTTTTTTCTTTATCTCTGGTTTGGGTGCGTGCGTTTGTTTGTTGGTAGGGATGAGAGAAGAGATGAGAGAAGTTTTATTACTTTTTTCATTTTTTAATTCAGTCAAATTATTTTATTTTATTTGTTTTGAAAAATTGTGGGCCCCACCGTATGTATTATGTATTTTGGCTAGATTTGTCTAAGTTTTTTGTCTGAATAACATTACTGTAATTTTAACACTACAAAAAAGAAAACAGGCATACCGGCGGCCTTCTGATCGCCGAAATTAAATTACCGGCGGCTTTGGCATAAACCAAATGGTACTTACACAGACACCACATGTGATGTGAGAAGTTGTTGGTGTTTATTTTGCTATGAAAAATGGGCGCCATGGGTTTTAATGAGGCCATGCATGCAGTATGTTTCCTAATGATTGGAGCGTGTTCTCTATTCCCATGTGTGATTTCATAAAGACATAAAGTAAGCCATTAGTGATATCAAATAGGGAAACTTTGGTATGGGAAGAGGAGCAGAATAGTAGTACTATCAAGAAATACATGGGCAGGGAAGGTGACCACAATATTATTATTATTATTATTATTATTATTATTATTATTGTACGTCAATCTAATCCTTCTTATGCAACCCAAATCTTTCCTTGCATTGCATGACTGACGCTCACACACTCATGCGGCAGCAGGCACCCCTTTTTCTTTGTTTCATTGTCACTTATATTTTCTTCAGTTTGGTACAAGTAATTAACTAAGGTGCATATGCACATGCACATGTTATTCGAACAAAAGACTACATGTGACTATTTCATAGTACTACTTTAATTTGGTCCCATTCTGTTTTTTTTCCTTTTCTTCGCTTTTCATTAAAATCTATCTAGCAAAGCTTTTTAGCATGATGAAATAGTCGATTGAGTTAACAGAAGAATGAGTTAAGTTGACAATCGCTTAAATAAAAACATTTTAGGTATTAATTAATAATGGGAGATTATGTTCTATGTGGTAGCTGTTTCATTTCAAATACATGCATGTCCCCAGGCCACAGAACCATTGACATTCCTAGCAGCTTCTGCTCTCTGACTCTTTCAGAAAGACAGACAGACAGAGAACCTTATTCTTTCCTTTTGGGAAATGCACCCATGCATGTTAGCCTCTCCTTATTTTATCTTCTATAGTAATATCCTTTACCGATCAAACTGAAGAAGAATAAAGTTTCCAAGGAACATAAAATGTGTAATCAAATTTTAAGTCATGGCATGCATATATAGCAGCCCGGATATTGTGCAATCGAACCAATATACAAATCACTGCATGAAACACTGCCCATTCTCAGCTAATGAAGAAACATTTAGCTAACCAAAGTGAATCACAGAACATGCATGTGTCACGAAATGAGACACGATATTGGTCACGCAGTTCGGCCAATCGGTGCCTACGTCTGCGACTACAGAGCAGCTGTAGTTTCGTTTTATTAATTGTATATCTGTCGTAATCGATTACAAGCACAAATGCGTTTAAATAAGCTATTCTATGTGAAAACCTAACGGGCCTGGGCCAAATACATATATAAGTAAATCAACTATTTACAACTTATATAGTTCCTTATGCATCCCCCCTCAAATTGATGCGGTCATCAACATTACAAAAAAAAAACGCTTATTTGCGAGGGACATTAGCGAGGCCCTCGCTAAAACTGACTTTAGCGAGGGAATGTGATTCCCTCGCTAAAACTAACATTAATTTAGCGAGGGAATTAGCGAGGGAATTTGAAAATTTGACCGTTAGCGAGGGAATTTGAAAAATTTCCGTCGCTAATTATTTGGAGGGAAAATTCAGTCAAATTCACGTGAATCAAGGAAATTAGCGACGGAAATTAAAATCCCTCGCAAATCAAGGAAATTTTTTTCACTTTTTTTTACTTAAATCTGTTTGCACTCTTATTTCTCACTCACTCTTCTTCTTCTCTCCTCTTCACCCTTCCTCTTCCTTTCCTCTTCCTCTACTCTCCACCACCACACAACTACCACCACCACCACCACCACCACACAACCAACCTACTCTCCCTTCCTCTTCCTCTACTATCTACTCTCCCCTTCCTCTTCCTCTATTCTCTCTCTCTCTCTCTCTCTCTCTCTCTCTCACCTACAAACTCTAACCCACCACCACACAACCACCACCCATGACACCACCACCACCACCACCGGAGCTCCTCTTCCTCTCCTCTCTCTCTCTCTCTCTCTCTTGATTTCCCCTTTCCCTCTTCTTTTCTCCACCTTCTTCCACTACACCACCACCACCTACAAATTTATTTCCTCTTTCTCTCCACCTTCCACACAACCACCACCTCAACCACAAAATTAACAATATAATATATAAATAAATAATAAATAAATAAAAAAGCCATTTTCGAAATTTAATATAATAATAAATATAATAATAAATAAATAAAATTTCATTTTCAAAAAATTGCACAAATTTGAAAAACTGTACAAATTTTGAGGCAGTCATTAGCGAGGGAAATTTCCCTCGCTAATTAGCAAGGGATTCAAATTCCCTCGCTAATCCCATTAGCGAGGAGGGATGTAGCGAGGGAACTGGTCCCTCGCTAATTCCCTCGCAAATGACCATTAGCGAGGGATTTTGGTCATTTTGCGAGGGAAATTTCCCTCGATAATGACTGATTTTTTTGTAGTGCAAGGAGCATCAATTTGCTAACAAGAAACTGATGGCGCGGACGAGGAACAACTTTGGTCAAAATATCTGCAACCTGAAATTGAGTATTGATATGGGGAATGGATATAACACGATTATCATAGGCTTCACGAATAGCATGGCAATCAACTTCAATATGTTTAGTACGCTCATGAAAAACCGGATTTGCAACAATTTGAATGGCACTTGTATTGTCCGCATAGAGAGATGTCGGCTCAGTTTGAGGAAACCCAAGTTCACCCAACAGACCACGAAGCCAAAGTATTTCAGAGCATGCCGTAGACATAGCACGATATTCTGATTCAGTTGAGGACTTAGAGACCATTGCTTGCTTATTACTTTTCCATGAGATCAACGAAGAACCAAGAAACATGCACCAACCAGTGACAGAGCAGCGAGTGTCAGGACACCCAGCCCAATCAGCATCACTGTAGGCAATCAACTTAAGGGGGGTCCCACTAGGAAAGAATAAGTCTCGTTGAGATGTACCTTTCAAGTAGCGAATTATACGACGAACCGCTGCCAAGTGAAGATGACGGGGAGAATGCATGAACTGACTTACTTGCTAAACAGCAAACGAAATGTCGGGCCGTGTAATGGTCAAGTAGTTAAGACTACCCACGAGCTGTCGATACAATAAAGGATCGGTCAAAAGTTCACCCTCGTCACGGTGGTATTTAACATTAACTTCAAGAGGAGTATCCACAAGATTAGCGGATTGGAGGCCAGCCATAGCAATAAGGTCTGTGGCATACTTATGTTGATGGAGAAATAGACCCTTAGAAGTAGAATGAACCTCAAGTCCAAGAAAATAATGTAAAAGACCAAGGTCTTTCATTTGAAATGATGCTTGAAGCTTTTGTTTAACTTCCTGTATGGATGCTGCATCAGGACCAGTAATGATCATATCATCAACATAAAGAAGGAGCAGAACAATGCCCGTAGATGTGCGGTGAATGAACAAAGATGAATCATACTGACTTTGAGTAAAAGAGAACCCAAGTAGAGTGGAACGGAATTTGTCATACCAAGCTCTAGGCGCCTGTTTTAAACCATATAGAGAGCGTTTGAGCTTGCACACCCCCTTAGATGAAGAGAATAGGCCCAGAGAGGGAGTCATATAAATATCTTCAGTCAGGTCGCCATGAAGAAATGCATTATTAACATCCATTTGGTGGAGAGACCACCCATGAGAAGCAGCTATAGAGAGCACCATTCTAACAGTAGTCATTTTAGCAACCGGTGCAAATGTCTTATCATAATCAATACCATAGTCCTGCTTGTTGCCTAAAGCAACAAATCGAGCCTTGTACCGATTGAGAGATCCATCAGAATTCAGTTTCACAGAAAAAACCCATTTACAGCCTATGGGTTTGATATCTTGAAGGCAAGGAACAATATCCCAAGTGAAATTGTCTTGAATGGCCTGAAGTTCGTCATTCATGGCATTCACCCAACGCACATCTTTAACAGCCTGCGAGTAACAAGTAGGAATAGGTGTGCTAGAGAGAGAAGCAGTTAAAGCAATATGTGAGGAATCAAACCTGTCTGGTGAATATCTATCAGGTGCTCGGGACGTTCTACTAGAACGTCGTGGTTCAACTGGTGCAGGATCAGGATCAGGTGGCGGATCAGCGTCGGAAGGGGGAGTGGGAACCTGCACACTGTGTTGCCTGACATATATGAGTTCTGGTTTAAAACGTTCTATAGGCGAACGCGGGATAGAAAATTGGGGAAGTATAGCAATATCATTCAGACCAGGAGAAGGGCAAGGAAACATAAATTGTTTATCAAAAAATGTCACATTTCTAGAAATGCGAAAACGATGGTTAGAGACATCATAACACACGAAACCCTTATGAGAATGACTATACCCCATAAATGCACATTGGACAGATTGTGCTCCAAGCTTATGTCTTTTACTAGATGGTAGGTGAACAAAATATACACACCCAAAAGTGTGTAAGCTATTGTAATTAGGCTGAGTTTTAAAAAGACGAAAGTAAGGAGAATCAAACCCAATCACCGTGGAAGGAAGACGGTTGATCAAAAAAACAGCTGTGGAAAGAGCCTCCACCCAAAATTTGGATGGAACAGAAGCTTGGAGAAGTAAGGTACGTGTCACATCTAACAAATGACGATTCTTACGTTCTGCAACACCATTTTGCTGTAAGAACTCCTGAAACTCATGAGACATATACTCACCACCAGAATCAGACCGAAGAATTTTAATACTGGTTTGAAATTGATTTTCAACATACATCAGAAATTTCTTAAACATAGAAAATACTTCAGATTTAGATTTAAGAAAATAAATCCAAGTAAAACGACTATAATCATTGATAAAGGTGACAAAATATTTATAGCGAGCGTGAGAAGCGACAGGTGAGATGCCCAAACATCACTATGAATCATCTCAAAACAAGTAGAAGCACGATGAGCACCAGACGGAAAGGGAAGTGTTTTACTTTTGGCTAATTTGCAAACAGAACATGAAATAGAGGCACTAGAATCCATAGGTTTAGTACCTAACAAGCCAGTCTTAAATAAGTGAGACAAAACAACAGAGTTTGGATGACCCAATTTCCTATGTCAATCCTCACATAGATTCAAAACACTAGTACAAGCAAGAGATAAATGATTTGGAATAAACTGGAGTGGGAATACTCTCCCAACTTTAGGCCCCTTCGCGATCACCTTCCCCGACACCCGCTCCTGCACAAGACAACCATCCTGAGTAAGATTAACATCACAACCTTCATCCACTAATTGACCAGCAGACAATAAATTTGAGGCAAGCCCCGGTGCTAAGAGCACATTTCGAAAAGTAGAATTTATGTCACCAACATTAGTTATAGGAAGGGTACTACCATCAGCAATTTGAATTTTCTGATTACCAATATAAGAACGTAAAATATGCAAGAATTTAGAGGAACCCGTCATGTGATTCGATGCACCAGAGTCAAGTAACCATTGGATAAAAGAAGACATACCAGTAATGCCCAAGGCAGAAAGAGCAGATAGTACCGCCTGTTGAATTAATTCAAGCTGTAGAGCACCACCATCAGAGGCACCAGTGGTGAAAGGACCAGTTGCAGAGCTAGTGGTGGCATGGAACGCCTGCACCAGACACTTAGTCGGTCGTGGAGGACGCGTAGGACAGGCAGAGATGACATGACCCTGCTGCTTGCAGTATTTGCAAAATTTCTTAGGACAACTACGAGCAACATGTCCAAATTGTTTACACGAGAAGCATTGAGTCTGTCGCATATCACGGCCTCTAGTTTGCGCAGCATATGCAATTGTCACAGGTTCAGAAAGGACGGGATCATGAGACATGGTTACTTGATTATGGAGACGTTGTTCTTCCCTGAGCAATTCACCAACACAGATATCCAAGGAAGGAATAGGGTTCCTATTCAGCAAAGCACCTCGAACAGCCTCAAATTCTGGACGAAGTTTCATGAGGAATTGATCCCGTTTACTAGTATCATAAACATCTTGGACGACTGAAAGTGATGGCTTGGAAACAGCAGGATAGATAATAGCAGAGTGTTCTGTCCATAAATTCAGAAAACCAGAATAATATTCTTGAATTGACAAATTACCTTGTTTGTAATTGGCGATTTCTAACTCCAATTGAAAACGCTTGGTCGTATTGTCCTGGTTGTAAATACGCTTCAAATAATTCCACATTTCTTGAGCAGTTGAAAATGATCGCAAATTATTGATCATCTGAGGATCAATACTACTGAGGATCCAGGAAATAATCTGAGCATCTTTGACTTCCTATGCGTCTAAGGCAGTTTTATCTTCCGGCGCCTCAGAAACCCCATAAAGGTGATTCCATAATCCTTTCCCTTTGACATACATCTTGAATTGAAATTCCCAAACCGCATAATTCTTACCGGTAAAACGAACACAAAAGTTATCTATATCTTTCTCGGAAGCCATTGAAAAAAAAAATTAAAAAAAAGGGGAACAACAAACGGACAATTATGTCAAAGAAAAAAAATTGTTAAAAGTTATCTCTCTCTTTCTCCACGCCAATACACACCTTAACCAGAATTAAATAAATTCACAGAACCACAATCAAATGATTCAAAAGCAAGAGACACCTCACCCAGAATTCCAAGCACAACGCAATACCCAATAGAAAGCAATACCCACCAAAATCGCAAGCAGAAGCAATACACACCTCACCGAAATACACAGTAGTCACGGAACCAAGAATCACAAGCAATACGCAGTAGATTCACCGAAATCGCAAAACACACCTCACCCAGGTGCGACCAAGAATAGGCAACCAAGAACAACCAGATACGTTGTGCAACCGAGAACAGTGCAAACCAAGAACAACGGACCGGGAGAAGAATCGCTTAGAATAAGCACAAGAGCGAACAGAACGTGCGCACAAATGGAACTTCTCACTGGAACGTCTAAACAGAGGAATGGTTCAAGAGTGCGTACACTACCCACAGGGGAACGCCGAAACAGGTACAAGAAAAACGAGACAGAGACCAAGATCGAACCTAGTCTGATACCTCACGAAATCAGATACGATATTGGTCAAGCAGTTTGGCCAATGGTTGCTACGTCTGCGACTACAGAGCAACTGTAGTTCCGTTTTATTAACTGTATATCGGTCATAATTGATTACAAGCACAAATACATTTAAATAAGCTATTCTATTTGAAAACCTAACGGACTTGGACCAAATACATATATAACTAAATCAAACTATTTACGACTTATATAGTTCCTTATTCGCAGCATGTTTGACAACGATGTTTCATCTTAATTTTTATTGGCAAATGAAATCTTATGTCACTTCCGTTATAGCTTACTTATCCTTTAATTCAAAATAAAACTAATTTTTTATAAAGTGACTGCATATTTTTAGTGAAGATCGAAAAACATATTTAACAAAGTCATGTGACATGATTGGTAGATAGATTTGAATGTTGACTCTTGTATGTAAAACATTTATTTATTATTTATGGGATAGGTTGGCTCCTTAAATGGATCGATCTAATCAGGTACTACTAATTAAAACATATTTAACAATTGTAAAGTGTTGTCAAGTGGCCAGATTAGAGGGGGGCATTGGAATGTTTGTGCAATAGTGAATTTAAATTGTTGGTAGTTGTTGGAAGTTAGCTAAACACACAGAGTTGGCATCCTCCTCCAATTTGTATCGCTAAGCTAAAATACAAGTAAGTGAGCAGAGTAGTAATAAGGCTACAAGACATTACAGTGACACTTCAAGAGGTCAGCAGGCAGGCCCGTCACTAACACTGATGGAGACACTTCAAAACAGCACCTTCTTAAATATTGCCATTAGATTATTAGAGCATATATCAAATTATGGTTTTATTATTTTTAACGTAGGAATTGCAAAGTCGACATATGAGTGAGTGAGAGAAAAACAAGAGCACTCTTTTCCATGACACGATGAGGGGTCATGGATTTTGCTTTCGAGGTTCGTTCATTCAAGTTATTAGTTAATACAATAGCACTCTTTTCCATGTGAGAGAAAGAGAAAAGAGGCTGTCATTGTTTAATTTACCTGCTTAATTTGCTTTTCTTTTGAAGAACTAGCTAGTGGAAGATCAAAGGAAGATTATCCTGGATCGCTTTTACTTTTTCAGCCCTCTCTTTATGACTATTCCATTTCATATCAACTATATATTTTATTAAAGCAAAGCTCAAAAAAACAGCATTTCATAGATAATTGGTCCCTCCCCTGTAGGGCAAGGGAGAAGAAAGAATAAAGTTGATGCCAAAAAAGCTTCCCCTGGTTCCTTCTTCCATGCAATCTAATCTATCATCTATTGATCATTCAAACTACACATAGTCATCATTTATTAATAATCACCATCATCTTTTACTACTACTTCTTACAATCTCTGCTTCTTGCAGGCACATGTTACCAATTCCGAGATTTTATAGTTTGCAAAAGAGTGGTTAAAATTGTGACAGTATATGATACTTTGATAGTACATTACCCTTAGCTTGGGAATGGAAATTATCAGTGTTGATGAGTAAGCACACCACCTTCTAGACTAGATATCCACAATGACATGCAGCAAAGTTGTCATCAATTTCATTTCATTTATTTCTCAAAACCAACCCAAAATTGACACATCTGATGCTGACAGCATGGCATGACAATAGAGAGACACAATGACAACGATAAAAAAATATCACAAACACTTTTATATGGGTCCTCCATTTATGACAGACAGTGGCTACTTAAATATATACTATTGCTACTCATGCTGGTCCTTTTCCTTAACAAGTTGTTTGATAATTGATGCCAAAGCAACCCTTTCTTTTTACCATTTTTCACATATCATTAATTAGAAAACCCAAAATAGACACTTATATATAAAAGCTAAATATATCATATTCAGTAAATAAATTGACTGGGAGTACAAGAACATTTAAGTTGCAGCAGGCACAAATTAAAACAATGGGTTAGATATTGAACCAGAGTTGTGAGTTGGGATGGAAGAAGGTTATCCCACTGGCCACTATACGGTTGCTTTGAGGCAGTCTAGAACAGTGGCAAACACTTATTGCATGTAATACCTCACTTTCCATTATTATTATAAAAATAAAATAATTCATAGCATACTAGTACTATGGTGGAGTGGAAGAATGGCCATTTAACAGAAAAGTGTGGGCAATTCAGGCATTTTAATTCATTGAAAGTGCAATTCCATCACCTCTCGCATTCATTCATCCATTGAAAGATAAAATAAAGAGTAAAGAGCGATCCTTTCCTTTGATTAAAGCTAAAGGGGCAATTTTGTCATAAGAAAGAGAGCATCATCAACCTTTACTTTTAGTTGCCCTAATCTAAACTTTAAATTTCTGTTACCCAACGGCTTTTTTATAAAACAAAAAACAAAAACAAAAACAAAAACAAAAAAGAAAGTTCATTTGTTGTTTCACTTTCACTCATTTAACAATTTTGGTGAAACCTATCTCTTTCCTTTTCTTTTCTTTTCCCCAGTCTATGAGCTTTTCCTAATAAAACCATAAAGCATTTCAATATCACTACCATCGTCTCGTTCTGCTCTCTCTCTCTCTCTCTCTCTGAAAGAAAAGAAAAGAAAAGAAAAGAAAAGAAAAGAGGGCTAAAGAAAAGGTAAAGAGAAAGAGAAAGAGAAAGAGAGGAAAAGGGAGGGTTTAGCTTCTTCCTTTCTTCCTTGTATTTCAAGACTCTTCCTTTGAAGATGTTTGATTATGATTATTCCATAATAACCCCTTCTTCCATTTCACACACACACACACACACTCCAAGTTTCTCAGATTCCTATCCTCCTCACTTTTCTTCCCTTTTATCGAACGTTTAAGACCTATCCTCTTTCCTTCGATTCCTTCCAAACACAATCTTGAATATTGCTGTTAACGAAAACACATTCCATTCCAATTTCCCAACCCAAAAAAAGCATGGTCCACTTGACCTTAATAGTGTTGGCTCTGTTTTCTCTTCTGGGCTCCTCTGTTTCTGCTTCATCCTCGCTTAACGATTTCCATGTACTATCCTCACTTAAACAAGGGTTCCAATTCCCAAACCCAGTTTTAAACACTTGGGACACTTCAAATTTAAGCTCAGTTTGTTCATCGTGGATTGGAATTGAATGTCACAAGGGTCGAGTTGTGTCGGTGGACTTAACAGATATGAATCTCTTTGGCTCTGTCTCTTCTTCAATTTCATCACTTGACAAACTCACTCGCCTTTCTTTAGCAGGAAACAACTTCACAGGCACTATTCACATCACAAACTTAACCAACCTACAGTTTCTGAACATCTCAAATAACCAGTTCAGTGGCCACTTGGATTGGAATTACTCCACCTTGGAAAATTTGCAAGTTTTTGATGTCTATAACAACAACTTCACTTGCTTCCTTCCTTTGGGGCTTTTAAATTTGAAGAGCCTCAAGTACTTGGATCTTGGTGGCAACTTTTTCTATGGAGAAATCCCAAGAAGCTATGGAAATTTAGTTGGGCTAGAGTATCTGTCACTAGCAGGAAACGACATTCGTGGCAGAATCCCTCGCGAGTTGGGGAATTTGAGTAGCTTGAAGGAGATTTACTTGGGGTATTACAATTCATTTGAAGGTGGAATTCCAGTGGAGTTTGGAAAGTTGGTTAATTTAGTTCATATGGATCTCTCAAGCTGTGATTTGGATGGTCCAATTCCAAGAGAGTTTGGGAACTTGAAGGAGCTAGATACCCTTTACTTGCATATAAATCAGCTTTCAGGCTCTATGCCAAAACACTTAGGCAATTTGACTAAATTAGTCGACTTTGACCTCTCAAGCAATGCACTAACAGGTGAAATCCCATTTGAGTTCATCAACTTAAAGAGCCTCAAGCTTTTCAATCTTTTCTTGAACAGGTTACATGGCTCTATACCTGATTACATTGCTGACTTGCCAGATTTAGAGACACTTGGTCTTTGGATGAACAACTTTACTGGTGAAATTCCAAATAAACTTGGTCTCACTGGGAAGCTTCAAGTCCTTGACTTGTCTTCTAATAAGCTCACTGGTGTCATTCCACCTTATCTTTGTTCCTCAAACCAGTTAAGGATTCTGATTCTTCTTAATAATTTCCTTTTTGGACCCATACCTGAAGGTGTGGGAACATGCTATAGTCTCACTAGAGTAAGGTTGGGACAAAATTATCTCAATGGTAGTATTCCAAATGGTTTTCTTTACCTTCCTAAGCTAAACTTAGCTGAGTTACAGAACAACTATTTGTCCGGAAATTTGTCAGAAAATGGTAATAGTTCATTATCTATGCCTGTTAGTTTAGCCCAACTTGATTTGTCAAACAATGCCTTATCCGGTCCTTTACCATATTCACTCTCAAATTTCTCTTCCATTCAAATCCTTTTGCTTAGTGGGAACCATTTCTCTGGTCCAATCCCAGCTTCCATTGGAGGACTAAATCAAGTGGTGAAGCTTGACTTGAGTAGAAACTCATTATCTGGTGAAATTCCAGCTGAAATTGGATACTGTGTCCATCTTACTTACCTTGACATGAGCCAGAACAATCTCTCTGGCTCCATCCCGCCATTGATTTCCAACATCCACATCTTGAATTACCTTAACTTGTCCAGAAACCATTTGAACCAAACCATTCCAAGATCAATAGGGACAATGAAAAGTCTCACAGTTGCTGATTTCTCCTTCAATGAATTGTCTGGTAAATTGCCAGAGTCGGGGCAATTCGCCTTCTTCAATGCCTCCTCTTTCGCAGGAAATCCTAAACTGTGCGGTTCTTTACTGAACAATCCATGTAACTTGACCACAATGACATCCTCAACCAGAAAAGGCTCTGCAGATTTCAAGCTAATATTTGCACTTGGACTGCTGATGTGCTCCTTAGTGTTTGCAGCTGCAGCTATAATAAAGGCTAAATCATTCAAAAAGAAAGGTCCCAGTTCGTGGAAGATGACTTCGTTCCAAAAGCTCGAATTCACGGTTACGGACATCTTGGAATGTGTCAAGGATGGGAATGTGATTGGAAGGGGAGGTGCAGGGATTGTTTACCATGGAAAAATGCCTAATGGAGTCGAAGTAGCGGTGAAGAAGCTACTCGGGTTTGGTGCAAACAGCCATGATCATGGGTTCAGAGCTGAGATTCAAACTCTGGGAAACATAAGGCATAGAAACATAGTGAGATTGCTTGCATTCTGCTCCAATAAAGAGACCAATCTGCTTGTGTATGAGTACATGAGGAATGGGAGTTTGGGTGAGGCGTTGCATGGGAAAAAGGGTGCGTACTTGACTTGGAACTTTAGGTACAAAATTTCAATTGAATCTGCTAAAGGACTCTGCTACCTTCACCATGATTGTTCACCATTGATCCTCCACCGTGACGTTAAATCCAATAACATTTTGTTGAATTCAAATTTCGAAGCACATGTTGCTGATTTCGGCCTCGCTAAGTACTTGGTGGATGGCGGCGCATCAGAGTGCATGTCTTCAATTGCAGGCTCCTACGGCTACATTGCACCTGGTATGTGATAACTTTGCATTTCATGCCTTTTTCCAATTCTAATTCTAATACTGTTTTCTTTCATTTCCATATACAATCACAGTATTCATTACCGTAATTTAAACAATTTATTTATGAACTAAAATTGTAGTTACTGAAAATTTGAAATTGATCATGTAAAGTTTAGCTTTTGATTAAACTTGACTGATAGGTAGTACTATTATTTAAGAGAATTTTCTCCTTCCATTTTCCATTGAACAAATAAAGGTTTGTAGTACTCCTAAAAACACTCGTTGGTTATATTTCAATGTTGGGGTAGTTAAGTTAGTTGTGTTAATACTAATATTTGATGTGATCACCAACCACACCAGTGTTTTCACCCTAACGGATTTAAGCCTTCCGTGTGAATCAAGCAGTATGTGATGGTTAAACAAATTGGTCTAGGGATCTGATGTGATGATTGAATGACGTGGACAGACAGACACACACACACGAGCTCAAATCAAGTACTCTGTCTGAGCTAAAGATCTAACAAAAACAATAAGTTAAATTGTTAATTAATTTTTGGTGCATGTGATCCATACTCACTCACTCACTCTTCGGCGCCCCTAAAGATAAAGAGCTTATTAGTGTGACACTGAGACACAGATCAAAGAGATATATTTATAGTCTAAGATCTTAATCATGCCACCCATACTTATGAAACACAAGTTAAGAATAGAATCATGATATGGATCGAAGGTAGGGGCCGGGGGGACAAAAAAGTGGAGATGAACATAGCTGGATTTGGTAAAGTAGGAAGGGATCCGGAAGAGGTATGATTAACGTGATGATGATGTATGGAATTTTATCGAAAAGAGAAATGGGTTTGTTTGGAACACAATGAATGAAATGTCTGTCTGTGACACTGAGACACGCTTCATTCATTGTGCACCGTGCCATCATTCACTTCAATTCACTTCACTGCTCCGTGGCAGTGGGTGGGACCCTCTCACTCTCTCCTCTCCTTTCCTTTTCTCAAGAATCTAATAACAGTCAGAGGTCAATCTGACTCTGACACTTCTTCACTCTCAAGTCTCACCCACCCACCCTTTCCTTGCAACTTGTCATCATTTTGTCTTCGACCATCTCATAGGTTTATTTAGAGTCAACTCCCACGCCTTCCCCCTTTTCTATAATTTAAATTAACTTTTTAAATTCCCCTATAACGGAAAGGAATCATGCATCATGAAATTTTATTCCTATATGTGATTATTATTATTATTATTATTATTGTACTAATTATATTCTCTTGGTTGATGATTGTAGAATATGCATACACATTGAGGGTGGATGAAAAGAGTGATGTGTATAGTTTTGGGGTTGTACTATTAGAGCTTCTAACAGGGAGGAAACCAGTGGGGGAATTCGGTGAAGGTGTGGATCTTGTACAATGGTGCAAGAAAGCAACCAATGGCCGCAGAGAAGAAGTTGTCACCATAGTTGATTCAAGGCTACCGGTTGTGCCAAAAGAGGAAGCAATGCACATGTTCTTCATTGCCATGTTATGCTTAGAAGAGAACAGTGTCCAGAGACCCACCATGAGGGAAGTTGTTCAGATGCTCTCTGAATTTCCTCGCCAATCTTCATCACATAATTACCACTCTTCTTCCTCTAATTATACTCATCATTCACCAAGTAAAAAGCTTGAGACACATAAACCTTGTCCTCCCACTTTTAAACAAGACCTTTTGGTTTAGTAGTAGTTCAAATGCAAATTTCATTTTCCTTAATTTTGGTAAATGTTCATGTGTTAATTATAATTATATATATAAATATCTGGAACAAAAATTAAACTTTAGCTTTCTTTTGGTTGGTTTGGGGGATTACAATTTTCTTTAATTCGTCATATATAGAGATAGATTTGGTAGCCGTGTAGGAAGGAATAACTACTAAGGTATGCACTACTTCAAAAGGAGTACTGCTCTAGTCTAGTCAGGCTGATGAGGTTCAATATCACAGTGGGGTGGGTTAGTTCATGCACGTTCTTCACTTGTATTTATTTTATATACATGCATGTCAATGTTCATTATCCTATATATCAAATATGAGTGGAGTTCAAGTTACTCCAAGAGTAACTTTTGTAGAGATACTCCGTTTAATATCTCTTTGTAAACATCAAATTTTATCAATTCAACCGTTAAATAGTTTCATATTATGGTGATGATCATGCATACCAAAAATTATTGAAATTGAATATCCGTAGCTATAGAATTTTATAGTCTCTATTTTACTTGTGTTTTTGACAGAATAATATACGTTGAATTGAACTTATTTGATCAAGTACCAAACATTTTTAAAATTTTATAAAAATTTGCATATTTAATTTGGTCTACTCATTTAGAACTATTAATTTGACGGTTGGATCAGGGAAATTTAATGTGTGCGAAGAGATATTAAGTGGAGTAACTCTTGCAAAAGTTACTCTTGGAGTAACTTGATCCCCACTCAGATCTATCAAATGTTCCACTTCGTTTTCCTTACTGATATCAAACAATTGCTTTATAGATCTACTTTGATTTGTTATTTTGAAATGGAGAATTAAAGAAGAAACTAATAAAATGAGAAACAAGAAAGCAAATGGGTTCAATACTCATCCATGCCAAAAATGAATTTTTTTTAGTAACAAACAGTTGTCCCACTTTGCCGTGTTGGCAGCGCCACGTCACCAATCATTAACGCTGTTAGACAAAAACTAACGGTAAGGACTAAAGTAGAAGCGTTTGGTATTTGCAAGGATTGTTTTTTAAAAAAAAATTGCAGGGATGAAACTGTATTATTGTGATATTCGCAGGGACGAAACATACCATTAATGAAAGATTTATTCTACCATGAATTATGAATTTGACATTCATGATTGATATTTAGTTGCATGCATTAGGATACCATGAATAATAAACAAGAGGGTTTATAGAACATACCTCTTGTAGCCATTATAGATAGTGTGTTTGAATCCTCTTGTGTGTCCTTGAACTTCAATAACATAGGATAGGATATTCCTCTCCTTCTTTCTCAAACTTTGATGGGTAAGTATACAAAATGAAATTAGGCATTTTCATATGTTCCAAGACATATATATAGAGAAAGTGGAGAGGGGACCTACCCATTCATGTGGGGTTACAATGGTTTACACTATTCAAATATGAATAGTTGCCTCTATTCAAACCATGCCCTCTCATGAAGAGTTATAATGATTCCACCCATCATGGTTTCATTAAACTATAGGCTGATGGGGAATCAACACATAAACGTAATAACAGAGAAATATGCAGCGGAAATAAATTCCCCAAACTTGCAAGAATCTATGAGGAGCAATGACAAAATGCTCCAAAGGGAGTTGCTCTACTTTTTCAAAAAACAACCCGTGCTCATCTTAGAAAGATTTTGGGGGCTATGGATTGGCTTTAGGCCAGGTCGTGCTGGTTCTTCCCTCCACACGTTCTCAAATCAAATGATCTCTTAGTAAAATGACAATGCCACCGAATACGTGGCAGCAAATATAACGAGAATAAAAACGCACAATGAACACCGATATTTTTAACGTGGAAAACCCCCCAAAGAAAGGGTAAAAACCACGGGTCGTCCAGACCAAAGAAATAGCTCCACTATGATCAAATATGGTTTATAAGAGAGTCTCAAACAATAAGCACAAACCGTGCCAACAAGCAACCAAAAACAATAAAGCACAAACGCTTACAAATTTGAGAAGATGAAGATGAAAATACTGAAGCTGCAACTTCAGTGCGAAGCCAATATCTCTCTCCTCAGAACTCGTTTCGAAGATCCGAACGGTGAAAGTGTATAACTATATCTCAGAACCTGCTGTCCAAAAACGAAGACGATCCGACGGTTAACGAAACCGGAATCGTAATTTTACGGTGACAGGTTTGAGAAAAACGGGAATTGTTTTCTCTCTTCTTTCTCTCTCTCTCTCTTTGGTGGCTGCTCTAATCCGAAATTCTCTCTCTCAACCCTAAATTAATCCTCTCCACTTATAATAAGTGAGGAACATAATGAGCTAAATTATTTGGGACTTTATCCACATAGGAAGGGAGCCTAATACCCAACATATCTCCCCCTCACAACTATGTGGAGGTGATCGCCAAACCGGCGATATCATAACAGATTTGGAACTTTCCTCTCGGCAAAGCCTTAGTCATCATATCTGAACCATTATCATCAGTATGAACTTTAGCTAACTCCAACAACTTAGCATCCAAAACATCACGTATCCAATGATACCTCACATCAATGTGTTTGGACCTATTATGAAAAGTCGGATTCTTACCAAGATGAATAGCACTTTGACTATCAACAAATAAGAAATATTTGTCCTGAACATAACCAAGCTCCTGAAAGAATTTCTTCAACCATATCAACTCTTTGCATGCTTCGGTAATGGCTATGAACTCTGCCTCAGTAGTAGACAATGCTACACACTTTTGCAACCTAGACTGCCAAGCCACAGCTCCCCCTGCAAACTTAATCATATACCCCGAAGTGGACTTCCTGGAATCAATATCTCCAGCCATGTCTGAGTCGGAGTACCCCACTAATGTGGGTTTGTCACCTCCAAAACAAAGCCTCATACAAGTAGTACCATGAAGATACCTCAAAATCCATTTCACAGCATTCCAATGCTCTCTACCTGGATTTGACAAAAATCTACTGACTGTACCAACAGCATGCGCAATATCTGGTCTTGTACACACCATTGCATACATCAAACTACCCACAGCAGACGCATAAGGAACTCGTTCCATATTAATTTTATCATCTTCATTTGAAGGACTTTGTTTAGAACTCAATTTAAAATGAGTAGCAAGAGGAGTGCTTACCGCCTTAGAGTTTTCCATCTGAAATCTCTGCAACACTCTTTCAATATAGTGCTCTTGTGATAGCCAAAGTTTCTTCTCCTTTCTGTCACGCATGATTCTTATACCAAGAGTCTGTTTAGCTGCTCCTATGTCTTTCATGGCAAAAGATTCGCCCAACTGCTTCTTTAACCTGTCAATCTCGGAAATATTTTTCCCTACAATAAGCATGTCATCAACATATAACAACAGGATAATGAATTCATCATTAGAAAAATTTCTAACAAAGACACAATGATCAGAAGTAGTCTTTTTATATCCTTGGTCACACATAACTGACTCAAACTTCTTGTACCACTGCCTTGGAGCCTGCTTCAAACCATATAGACTCTTTCTTAGTCTACACGCATAGTCTTCCTTACCTTCAACAAGAAAATCATCAGGTTGTTTCATGTAAATTTCTTCCTCCAAATCACCATGAAGGAAAGCTGTTTTTACATCCATTTGCTCTACCTCTAAATCTAGAGTAGCCGCTAAACTCAACACGGTTCTAATAGATGACATCTTTACCACAGGTGAGAAAATTTCATTAAAATCAACACCCTTTCTTTGACGGAAACCCTTCACTACTAATCTGGCTTTATACCTTGGAGAGTTAGAGTTACTCTCATGTTTCACTCTATAAATCCACCTATTTTCCAAAGCCCTTTTACCTTTTGGCAACTTCACCAAATCATAAGTGTGATTATCATGCAATGATTTCATCTCATCATGCATTGCATCCAGCCACTTGTGACTTTCTTCACTCTCCATGGCCTCTTGAAAATACTCAGGTTCCCCTTCATCAGTCAGTGTCACATACTCATCAGAATTATACTTTATAGATGGTTGTGTTTTTCTGCTAGACCTTCTAAGTTGAACTTGAGATGATTCAGAAGCATCACCAAAATTCTCATCTTCTGACATCTCATGTTCCTCATCATCATTATTAGCTGGAATATTTAACTCATCTTCAAGTTGTTGATTATCGACATAATCATGATGCTCACCATTTTGAACATTACCATCAACACTATCCAAACTTTAAATAGGCAACCGAACTGGATCAACATCTGACAAGTTGACATCTTTCTTGGGTGTAGTCTTCTCCACCTTATCAATGTCTTCAATAGTTTGGTCTTCCATGAAAACAACATCACGACTTCTGAGAAGCTTTTTCCCTATAGCCAAATTCATCTTGACCATAACCAATGAAAATACATTGTTTTGACTTTGCATCCAACTTGGATCTTTCATCTTTTGGAACATGCACAAAAGCCTTACAACCAAAGACTCTCAAATGATCATAATTGACATTCTTCCCAAACCATATTTTATCTGGAACCTCGCTATTCAAAGCAACAGCAAGACTGAGATTAATAACATGCACAGCCGTGTATAGCGCCTCACCCCAGAAGTGTTTGGGCAACTTAGCTTCAGAAAGCATACACCTCACTCTCTCAAATAGTGTTCGATTCATCCTCTCTGCTAAACCATTTAACTGAGGAGTTTTAGGAGGAGTCTTTTCATGTGCAATACCCTGCTGCTTACAGTAATCATCAAAGGGTCCATAATACTCACCACCATTGTCGGTACGAACACGTTTCAACGTTTTACCTGTCTGCCTCTCAACCAAAGTATGAAATTGTTTGAACTTCTCCAACACTTGGTCTTTTGTCTTCAAAGCATAAACCCATAATTTCCTAGAACAATCATCAATAAAGGTAACAAAATAAAGTGCACCACTAAAAGATTTTACCTTAAGAGGGCCACAAACGTCAGAATGCACAAGTTCAAGTAGCTCTGACTTCCTAGCGGGAGGATGCTTTTTGAACGATACTCTAGTTTGCTTACCAGCCATGCAATGAAAACATTTCTCCAAATCGCATTCTTCAAACCTAGAAGCACATCATTTTTTGCTAAAACGTTTAACCCCTTTTCACTGATATGACCAAGCCTACGGTGCCACAAAGATGCTTCCATATGCACAGCATTTACACTGTCTATAGAATCCATAGCTTTTGTCCAGTACAGTTTAGAAATTTTCTTCCCTCTAGCCAAAACCAAGTTACCTTTGCTGAGTTTCCACTTTCCACCACCAAAATGATTATCATAACCACAATCATCAAGCATAGACACAGAAATCAAATTAAAGCGAACATCGGGAGCATGTTTGACTCCTTTAAGCAACAACTTCATTCCCGTGTTGGTTTGCAAACAAACATCACCAACACCAATTACCTTAGATACACCATCATTACCCATCCTCAACACTCCAAAGTCGCCTGGAGTATAAGATGTGAAGAACTCCTTCTTAGGTGTAACACACAATGTAGCACCAGTATCAACTATCCACATGCTCTCATCTGACACAAGATTAACTGTCTCATGATCACGGAGAATAATAAGGTCATCACCAATAGTAGCAGTAACACGATCATCATGATCATCATCATGATCCCTTGATTTATGCTTACCTTTCTTGTCTTTATTCTCCCTCTTCCTCTGAAAACAATTCTTTAGTATGTGCCCTTTTCTGTGACAATAGTTGCATTCCACATTTTCATAACGAGACTTGGACTTGCTTCTGCTCTTCTCTCTACCACCCTTCGATTCCTTTCTCTGAGTACTTCTCCCCCTATTTTTTGTGACTAATACCTCGGATTGAGATGAAGAACCCTGTGCCTTCCTTCTCATCTCCTCATTAAGGACACCACCCTTAGTCGTTTCCAAAGAAACAATACCATTAGGAGCAGAACTCGTTATAGAAACCCGAAATGTCTCCCAAGAATCTGGTAAAGATAATAATAGAAATAGTCCCAGAAGCTCATCATCAAACTTGATACCCATTCCTGACATTTGATCAAGAAGTCCTTGAAAATCACTCAAGTGATCTAAAATAGAAGTCCCCTCCTTATACTTCAAACTTATGAAGCTATTCAACAAGAACAATTTATTATTCCCTGATTTAGAGGCATACAAGGACTCTATCTTCTCCCACAAGGTTTTTGCATTAGTCTCATTAGCAATATGATTATAAACATTATCTTCTACATATTGACGAATGAAACCACATACCTGTTGATGTTCAAAATCCCATTCTTCGGTTGATATAGAATCCGGCTTTATCTTACCAAAAATAGGAAGATGCATTTTCTTCACAAACAATAAATCTTTCATCTTGCCCTTCCACAAATGATAATTAGTACCATTCAAAGAAACCATCGTTATATTCATATTTGCCTCCATCATTCAAGCAAGTAAACTAACTCCTAACCAAGAGCTTTGATACCACTCTGATGGGGAATCAACACATAAACATAATAACAGAGAAATATGCAGCGGAAATAAATTCCCCAAACTTGCAAGAATCTATGAGGAGCAACACCGAATACGTGGCGGCAAATATAACGAGAATAAAAACGCACAATGAACACCGATATTTTTAACGTGGAAAACCCCCCAAAGAAAGGGTAAAAACCACGGGTCGTCCAGACCAAAGAAATAGCTCCACTATGATCAAATATGGTTACAAGAGAGTCTCAAACAATAAGCACAAACCGTGCCAACAAGCAACCAAAAACAATAAAGCACAAACGCTTACAAATTTGAGAAGATGAAGATGAAAATACTCAAACTGCAGCTTCAATGCGAAGCCAACATCTCTCTGCTCAGAACTCGTTTCGAAGATCCGAACGGTGAAAGTGTATAACTATATCTCACAAACCTGCTGTCCAAAAACGAAGACGATCCAACGGTTAACGAAACCGGAATCGCAATTTTACGGTGACAGGTTTGAGAAAAACGGGAATTGTTTTCTCTCTCTTTGGTGGCTGCTCTAATCCGAAATTCTCTCTCTCAACCCTAAATTAATCTTCTCCACTTATAATAAGTGAGGAGCATAATGGACTAAATTATTTGGGACTTTATCCACATAGGAAGGGAGCCCAATACCCAACATAGGCTACATTAATTTTAAGTACACCTACAATGTAATGTCTAATATCTATTGATCACATATAGAGAATATTCCAAGACCCATCAAGATAGTATTCAACCAATGTCTAATTTTATAAATCAATGGAAGACCAAAATAAATATTTCTAACATTTAACCCTTAAAATGGTTGTTGCGTGGAAGGCAGATGAATATTCTAAGAAGCATCAATTTAATTTAATTTAATTTAGTGAAGTCAAATGGTTGTTGTTGCAAACAATTTAATTTGGACGCAACAAGAATTAGCAAAGTAAGTGATGAATTAATGAAGTCATGGTTGTATTGTAACTTGTACGTCCTTCCTTCAAAAGCTAGTTAGAACAATCCTCCCTCACAATATCAACAAACAAACAAACTCTTAATTAATTCAATCTAATTGAATGGCTATACAATAATAATTGAAGGTAGGAATTAGAAAAACAGTGAATAATAATATTGAAAGAGCTAGCAAGGTTTATATTCTTAAGCAGTAGTTACAAATTATTAAAAGGTGGTAAATTATTTGACAGCAGCAGCAGCAGGTGTAATGGGGTATCCAATGCCATGCCTAGTGGTAGGGAAAACGGCAAAAGAGGAGGGAACACAGAAGGCCAATGCCAAGTGGAAGAATATCAAGAACCTGTCGAGTCTCACGAGCTGGGTCAGGGTAATAGCAGCTCAACACATTCTTATCTCTCAATGCCACCACAGATAAGACAAGGAGAGACATACGGTTTATATGTATCTATATTCTCTTTTAATGATCTCAATATATGATCAGTTACTACTAGTTTAAACTTTACAATAACATACAGTTTATATAATTAATTAATACAGATATTTAAATTTTAAATCTTCATTCACAATGACATCATTATCCCAATTTTAGGTGCACAAGATAGATAATAATTAGCTCTTTCAGCTTATAGTGGTTAAATTTATAGTGGTAAGTGTTTGTTACTACTAACTCATAGTACATAAGTTACCACTCCTTTTACATAATAAATGAGTGGTTAAAATTTTTTGCCTAAATTTATAGTGGTAACTTATAAACTGGTCCTCCTCCTCTATTTTTTGACTACCCCACAAGCATTGGCCACCGAGGAGGAGGACCAGTTTGGTGGGCCTTGTTCCCAAATTTGAAATTGTGATTTATGCTGGATCCAAACTTACTAATCAACACCCCCATTCTCTTCTCTCAAGGTATGGTTAAAGGTGAGATTTCAGTTTTGACTCTTAAACAATTTGTGATAACAATAAGACATGAGGATGTGTATGTTGAACCCCTCTTCTATTATAAGCAAGATAGTTTTAGAATTAGATTCATGATAAGTCTGCATTACATATAGATTTGTTGGTCCTAAACTAAGTGTTTTTATGCTGAAGTTAGGAAGTTACATTGATTATGAATCACAACTTGCCACATATGTTATAACCGTGTTTTTCAGGTGCAAATTGATATTTGGATCATGTTGAAGCTTGAAAGAAAGAGTTGAGTTTCTAAAAGTCCTTTTGTGCACCCAAAGATGCATCTGCTTAGTGTTTGGAGCGACAACTACTACAAAGAGTTGCCTTCTATGAGCCCAAGCGCTTCTGCATGCGTTTGGGGCACAAACAAGTTTGATATTTGTTTGTCATGAGCCCAAGCGCTTCTACATGCATTTGGGGTGCAAGTAAATCTGATGTTTTTGTCATGTGCTCAGGGGCTTCTCCATGCGTTTGAGGTGCAAGCATGTATGATATTTTTGTTTGTCACGCGCTTGGGGCGCAACCTTGTCTGCTGAATCTGTTTGCCATGCGCTCAAGCGCACGCTTATGTCGTGCACTTGGGCGCATTTCACTGCTGAGGGGTTTAAAGTTGCGAACTTCACATTGAAATTGAATCTTTTTGCCACTTTTTTGACTTAACTTAGAGAGAGAGAGAGAGAGAGAGAGGCAACCAAGGAACTCACAACCTTCATCTCCATTGAATATTCAACGATTGGGAGCAAGATTTTGGGAGCTTCAATTTGGTCATTCTTGGAGTTTGAGGATCTACTTTCTTTCTTCCATGTCCAACTAAACCCTTTTGGGTTATAGATGAATGAACATTGATGAATCACTATTGCAACTGGCTTTGATTGTTTTAAATGTGTTATTCCCTCTTGCCTTGTGTGTTCAATCTATGTTATTAATGCTTTTCATGATTTGATCACTCATGGAATGATTTATGGTTCATTTATGGAATAAATTTTTTATGTTTGAATGCTTGAAATTGAATGCATTCAACTCTTTGTCTAAGAATAGCCTTGGAGTTGTTGTATCTTGCAAACCATTGATTCTAATGCTTGTTGTCAATTATATTCACCTAAGGAACTAGGATTTTTAGTTGTTCAGAAATGATTAGTCACCTAGGAGATTGGGGATTAATTAATGCTGCGGGTTTCATAGGGTTATTCTCCTTATTAAATCAATTTGAAATAGTGTGGAATCAATAGGAGTTCATCTCTAACTTCTTTTATCATCTCATAAATTCATTTTCTTCAATTCTTTATCAAAAATACAAAAATTGATTTATTTTCCTTACTTTAAAGTTGTTGTTACTTTACCATATCGCTCAAACTACGGTTCATCTATATTCGTTTAGTTGTTTTTAATTGCATTCGGTCGTTAAGTTCGACACCCGATCTTACCATATTTTGTTATTATTTGCGACAATTTGGTAGACTTGTCAATATCTCATTAATTCACAAATCACCACCTTATAACCATTTTCCTTTAGCCAAGTTGAAAATAGTAACTATATCTTCTAGTGTCGCATTAATGCTCGTAATGATGCCACAAGATCTTGAGAAGTTCATGAGCCAACTACCAAGGTTACTCCTCAAAAGAGCTCTATAGCCTCAAAGACCACCTAGATTCCAAAAAGAGAGGATGTTCCCTCATGTTGAGAAAAACACGAGGAAGTTATATTTTTAATCTCCACCATTAGATTCTCGTCTCCATTTTTATATTTACACTTTACACACACTTTCTCTCTCCTTTTACATAATAAATGAGTGGTTAAAATTCAATATGAGAGAATCCATTCCCACTTTCTCTCTCCAATCCACTCTCCATTTTTTCAATTTTAATGTCTATTTCCATTTGGACTATGAGTTTTGATCCATTTCTTTTATTATTTTCACCACTTTAAAAAGTAATTAATTATAATACTAATTTTTTAAATACTAATAATTGATATATTAATATTTTAAAATTCATCCTCTCAAAAAATTAATAATTCTAATATTTTATAAACGTAAAATAATTTTAAAAATAATAAAATATTAAGTTTTAATCATGCAGACATTTTTTGCAAAAAAAAAAGAACGAAGAATGTCACGCGGGAGCACATAGCACTCACATATTATAACTATCGCCTCACTGTTAGTTAATTATTGATTAATCAAATATTTATGTGTTCGTCTCTTTCTTGAAAAAAAAAATTCGCAACAAATAGCAATGTTTTTTTGTTTTAAAAAAACCACGTAAAAAAACTAGATGGACAGATGCTAATGAAATTGTACCAAAAAATAAAGATTCTAATGAAACGAATCGTTTAAGGTTGAGATTTAAAAGGATCGAAGACAAACTGGGGTTTCTTGTTCTTTTCGACGGCGTCCCCTTCTTGTTCCTCCGTCTCACGTGCACCGCCACCGTCACCGTCACCGTCAGTTGAAGGGCTTTCGTGCCGATTTCCTCCACAGTTTCGTTACACTTTGATTGGGTCACTTGCGTTTGTTTCCGCAATCGAAAGACATCCACACCCTTTCTCCGAACAACTCAACTATGTACGTTGTAACTGGTTTCCTTCTCTTCTCTTCAATCATAGTCTATCACCTATTTCATTTCCTAATTCTTTCTGTTCATAATTCAATTTCATTTAGCTAAAGTTTAACTTTTTCGTTCAAATCATGTTCTTGTCCTTGGGAAACGAGTGTTGGTATTACGAATAACACATGCTTTGTGCCTAGTACTCTCTTTTGAGTTTTTAATGATCTTGAGAGGTATCATTTTATTTTCTTTGAAGTTTGGTTATTTAGTTTTTTTTTCTTTGTAGTTTGGTAATTTAATTTTGGTCTCAATTTGTTTTAGAGCACAGACACAGTGGTGGTGTTTGGTTAGAAAAGTTAGAAGATGAAGCGCAAACGTGGGCATAAGAAAGGAAAGCCAAAGGGAAGCAGCAACCCTGTAATGGTTGCTCATGGAGGGAGTCAAAATATGGAAGAAACCTCTGGCTTGGTGGATGATTTTGATATTGGTAATGATAAAGAAGAAAATTCTGGAATGGATGTTGATACACCTTCTTCCACTGGGACTGATCAACATTACAATCTAGCTAACATAAATCCTGATGGTTCCATTGATAAGACAGCGAAGAAGTCCGTTGGACGTGTTAAGGTGAAGCTTAGGACACCAAAAATGTTGGACTCCCAACCAACCTCATCTGATGCTCCCACACAAAGTGATACTGATAAGAGTAGCCAGCAACATGGCCTTGAGAAAAAATGTGTGAGTGTCGAGAGAACCGAAGATAGTGCAAATTCATTGCCTGATTCCAAGCTTGGTCCTCCATCAAAGAAAGCTAACAGCATCAAAATTAAGTCTTCAAAGATTTTGGGATTAAATGCCGATCAGACGAGTAAACCTTTGTCGGGTTCCTCTGAGCTTACCCACCCAAAAGAAAGAAAAGGCTCTCAACAGAATCCCCGATATAATAGGCAGGAATTGGATACTTCCTTAATGGTGTGTTGAATATTTCATATTGGTTTTCCTTTTTTTAGTTTGTTATTGGCCAAGCACTACATTCTCAATTATTAATGGGTTCAAGTATGAGTAGTTCTTTTTTGTGCTTTTGTTTCCTCTGTACAGGTTATAAGGAAGATAATGAAAATGGATGCTGCTGAACCCTTTAATGTTCCTGTTAATCCTGAAGCTCTGGGAATTCCTGTAAGTATGAATGTGTTCAAGCAACTTTTTCATGGATTTTTTATGCTTGGTTGACGCTTATTTTATGCTTGGATGAGACCCTTTAATGCACTAGTTTTTTTTGCCTATCTCAATATCCACACCTAAGCCTAATGTTTTCACCCTCCGTATCTTGTTTTGTTAAAGTTATATTACCCGATCATCTGCATCATGCGTGCTTCAGAGATTTTGTTTAGTACTGTAAGTTTGCTTCACCCACCATGAAAAAAAAAACAAGTTAAAAATAAAGCAAATAATTACCACCGGTGTAGTAAGTATCACACGATATGTATCGCGATACGATACGAAAATGGTCTTCACCGATATGAATCGCACAGTGTATCGAAATTTGGTGTGTATCGCTGGTGTATTGTCTTGTATCGCTTCTGAATCGTGATTCAAATGGTGTATTGCACGATTCTGTGCGTGGCGGGTTTCAAGGCAGAACCGTGCCGGGTCACCCGACCCATGTTCGTTTCCAAGCATTTTTAGGTTTTTTTTCGTATTTTCTGCTTAATCTGTGAGAGAGTGAGCCGATTTCATGGTCTGGGAGAAGAATAGAAGAAAGAGATGAGGGAAGGAGAGATGAGATCGATTACAGAAACAAGACAACGATTGTACCAAAAAAAGAAAAAAGGCAACGATGAGATAAGGAGAAAACGGCGCTCCATAATAACATTAGGTCTGGCTCTTCCTAACATTATTAGGGTTAGCTAATAAATGGGCTTGGCCCAATATTATTAAAGGTGTAGTAAATAAAAAACTGGTCAGTACTGTAAAAAATAAAGTGGGCTTAAGTCAAAAAAGACTGGTCAGTACTGTCATTATTGATTATTTATATTTATTTTTTTGACAAAATTATTGGTTATTTATGTAAAACATATTTTTTTATATGTTTTTATGAATTTGGAGTTTATATATGATATATTAAATCATGCTATTTTGCTTATGTTGTTTATTTATTTACTAAATTAGTCATATTTTAGTTGTTCATGTATCTTACGATACACGATACAAAAAAATGGCCGAACGATACACGATACGTATTCTGATTTAACTACCATGATTACCACTAGATTTTCCCTGACATTTTTGTGTAGAAACTGTGAATATTTGTCATGTGCTTGCTTGTTGTCTTTCTCTTTCTCAGTAGGCATACAGGTTATTCTACAAGTATCTAATATATTTGTTCTTCCATGGAGATTGATGTGATTCTTTGCAAAAGTTGGAACGAAAACATAGAGATCCTTTTTTAAAGACTATGTTTGTGTGTCTAATATCACACTGCTCTCTGGAACCAGGACTATTTCGATATCATTACCACACCAATGGATTTTGGAACAGTATGCAGCAATCTTGAAAAGAATAACAAGTATATGAATTCAGAGGATGTCTTTAAGGATGTTAAATACATTTGGGACAACTGTTATAAGTATAACAATAAGGGTGATTATATTTTGGATCTTATGAGGCGAGTAAAGAAGAACTTTATGAAGTACTGGACTGCGGCTGGGTTATACGTTGACCAACCAAAAGGGGCCAATGGTAAGACTTCCATGTACAGGAAGTGTATCGTGTAAGAGGAACTAATCTTTACTCTTAACCTTACATGGATGATCAAGATTGAAGGCTTAGTTGTTGCTGCTGTTGGATGTTAAACATTGGTTTTACTAAAGTCTGATCTTAACCATCCATATAAGATTAATGGCCAAGATTAACTCCTCTTTTACCTTCGTTCTCTCTTTTATAATTAATTCTATTTTACCTTCCTCTTGAAATTTTTTGTCTAAACTTGAGCTAGATCCTTGGAGATTATCTTGGAAGCTCCTACCAAAGCAACCATTTGCTTATTTTAATAAGTCATAACCCTACTCCATAGATAAAAATATTACTTGTTAAAGGAAATAATTTGAGAATCTTTTGATGTATTTTGTATCCTATAGGGAGATGGATAGTGGTCAACTTTTGCATGATCTTTTGTAAGCAGATGATTTTTGATTCCATGTAAGATACTCGACCATGGTATTCTGATATATATTGATGTGGGACTACAGGAGAAGATACTGCATTGTCTGGTGATGGAAAAGTAGGGAAGGGTGGTCAATTGAAGCATAAGACAAAAAAACGACATGGGTGTGTTTTCCAGACCTTCAATTTAACCTTATTTATTGTATAATATTGTAATTCCTTTCTTAATTGTTGTCATAATGGAAATGATTGGGAGCTTGATATCATGCATAAAATAAACGAAATATATTTTTGATAACGTGTAGACTAACATACTTGTTTCCATAAATTTAATATAGGTCTGATAATTTTTTTTTCTTATGAGTAAATTATAAAGCTTAAATAAGATAGAGGAGAAGTGATGTTTTTGACTTTGGGCAATTGTAAACTAAAAGTAAAATGTATCCTTTAGTTCATTTGTACACATGGGTGATTCTGAAGCAGATATTGATGTCATAAATTGAGTTTCTGACAAAGGCTGCCTTGCAGTTAACTCATTCTTTCCATCCTTTCAGTTTCCATTGCATCTATAGTGGCAATCATTACTGGGTAATAATGGCTTATGTGAAATGTTTTGCATGTTTTTTTAATATTATTTGCAGAAGACACCATAAACATGACTGTTTATGTGCAATCTGTGTGCTAAAGCGCCGTAGGAAGGAACGGGAGGAGAATGCCCGAATTGCAAATGGAGCTTTTGGGTCTGGTGGTGATAAGCATGCTAGAGAGTTAAAGCAAGAGGTATTGTAATGGTTTATTGCCTATGTTTTATCCTTTTAAATTATCTCCCTTGAAATATTTAAGTCAATTATTTTCGGCATACATCATGTTTCAATATGGTAAAATTTTTTGAATGAATTGATGAGTTGACGGCATCAAATTTACTTATTCTGCTCTTAAGCTTGCATACATTTCCTGATTTGATATTTTTTTGGGTCATGGTTGGTTATTATACAGTAAATTAGTTTAGAAAAGAATATCACTGAACTGGCTTTGTACATCTGCATTTTTGCTATTCATTATGTAAATTATCCCCGAACAATGTTTAGTTGTATAGAGATGATATTCCTCTGTTGTATGGATATGATATTATCATTGGGAACATCTGATCCCAAACATTGAATGAGGGTCATTCCATGAAATCCATATTGACTAGCCCGTTAAAAGTAGACAAATAACTTCTGTAACTTTGTTTTGTTTTAAAGGAATCCATGCTTGTAGAGAGCACTGGTGGCGAGGATTCGTCATCAAACATGGAGGAATCACAGGGAACTGATGGAGATGCTGACGAAGACAAAGGAGAGGTGGCAAAGATGGAGAGTAGCGATAAGCAGCCTAGCCCTTCTGAGAGAAGGCACGACAAGGACAATGGTGTTGGTGTTGGTGTTGATGATGGGGAGGAGGAAGAGGAAGATGAGCATGGCCAGGAGGAAGAAGAGGAAGAGGAGGAGGAGGAAGATGGAGAGGGAGAAGACGAAGAAGATTTTGAAATGGAAAGTCAGAGAGAGATTGATGAAACTTTAAAGCATGGTGGAACCTTGAAATCAAATGTTGGGGATACAACAGTTCTCCATGATGAACATAACACAAAGCAACAAGAAGGACATGCTGCAGTGGATCAGCAACAGAAAAGGCACAAGGTATTTCAAACACTACTTGATCTAAGAATGCAGTTTCATGAAGTTGTTGTTATGATCATTTGCATATGCAATGTGTACTTAATCGTTCAATCTCTTTGTAGGAATCTCAAGATAAACATCAGAAAGCTAAGCTGCTTGAGAGCTTATGTTTTGAGAACCCGAAGCTTTCAAGTTTGTGTGGAGTTCTTTTCCCCCAAAACAGTGGGTCTGTGTGGAGCGGTCCACATTCACTAATACATCAAAGAAATTCTGGTCGTACTAGTTCAATCCATGCGGCTATTAGGACTTTCATGGAGTAGCTTATTATTTTAACGGATTCGCTACTTCCAAAATAACCCCAAATTTGTTGTAATATTTTAGTTTTTTTTCGACGGATTGCAACATTTTAGTTGATGGCCTTCATTATTCTTTTATGATAGTTGCAATTTATCGAGAGCAGGGGCATATTTTGCAGTTTCTCACCCTGCTTTTTAATGTTTTTATTTTTAGATTATAACTCATTACATTAATTTAGTTCATTTGCTTAATGTTGTCCTGTATCAATTTTTTTTGTTACAAAAAGTTTAGGTGAGTTGGGCTTTGGGGGCTCACCAAGGTCAGGGCAGGCCTCACGGCTCAAAAGAGCGCTTACAGAGGTATTTATAGATCACCCACCAAAGAGATCTTCACATCTTACCAACTAAGCCAACCTTCATCGGCCCTGTATCAATGTTGTTAATATATCATTTGGTCGTTTATTTTGATTTTAATTGTTATATAAAATTCACTATATTACTACACTTTGCTTCAAACCATAAATTATAAGTTTCCTACTGCTAGTTGCATAGCATAGGCAATTTCAACAAGGAAGGTTGGAGACACCAACACCAATATTTGAACCCATGTGTAATGCTGTGATAATGTGTAACATTTGTTATTTCATCTAAACTCACCAAAAAAATAAAAATAAAAAACAAGAAATTATAACCATTTACGTTACTTCGAAAGAAGAAAAAAACCATTTACGTTACTTTCTCTAAGATCTGGTAAGGTACAGTTTAAGGCAAGCCAACGGATTGATAACCTCCAACTTTTTCAGAGATGGGATAAATGAACTAACGTCTAGGTCAAAAAAAAGGCAAAAAGAAAGGGCAGTTTGCAAAATCTTTTTATATTTTAATTGAAATTAAAAGATAGAAGTATTAAACGAAATTTAAAGAGATATGAGAGTCAAAAATCCACTGTTGGTGTGGTGGACTTTCTTTTGGTTATACAACAATTATAAATGATGAGATGGACTTTTAATGAAATAAAAATCCTCCGTAAATGATACATCTAAACATTGACACCTATATCAATCTCCAGTCTCCACTTCAGTCCACAGCGTATTTTCCAGAGAGCCAAGGTGTCTAAGAACGAGGCAGATCATATTTTACCTCTCCCAAATAGAGACCACATGCTGGAGCCATTGGACTTGCGGCTGTAACAGTCTTAGCATCCAAAATTCTTTCAACTGAAATGATAAACCAAGCGAGTTTTTTTTAGTGAAATAAGCGTATAGAAATTGTTGCGTATCGAAGGAAATATATCAACAAAAGTAAATAGAGATGTCTAGGATGAGTACCATCTGGAATTGTTAAGTTTCCAGTGCCAACAGCTTTGAGAACACCAACAAGTAGTCTAACCTAAAATAAATCAACATCTTTACTCAGAACAAAACAGATGGTCCATGCAGGATTAAATCCCAAAGCAGAACATACAACTTAGAAGCCTCATATAAAAAGACGATACTCAACCTGATGATAAAGAAAGGAACGCGCACGTGCTGTTACCACCAAGCAACGATGTTGCCTTCTTTTACCGAATCCTACATCTTCACTTGATGTCATTACTTCATCAATTCTTGTAGTGGAGATAGGAGGAATGTCAGCTACAGAGTTGCTTTGGCAGCCATGAAGATCATCTTTGACTTTATTTAGTCGTTCTCTATCCATTACAGATGGAAAATATGGACTTTGAAGTACTTCACAGACACTGAGTTCATCTAAAGTTCTAATTGGCGATTTTGCCTGTAATGGGGGCAATGTACATAATATTTGATGGATAGTTCAAATAAATGTTACATGATATGTGTGTGTGTGTGTGTGTGTGTGTGTGTGTGTGTGTGTGTGTGTATAACTTCACAACACTAACTCCGATTTTGAAAAAAGAAAAAGACGATAAAAAACACTTCAGAAAGAATGCATAAAGAACACTAAACTATGAGTAATCCTTCAAATGAAAACATAATAACTACTGTTGTTTGATAATTGTGAAGTTCAACAAACAAATCAATGTATACACACTGTACAGGCCCCGTCATCCCCCACAGGAATACAGAAGAGGGCCGCATTGCAAACAAGGTTCCAATTTCGGTAAAATTACACAATACATGGAATTTAATCTTAATTATTGGTTACAACATTGGAGAAAAGAAACAACCTGACAACCAGCTGCCCGAAAGGAACTAAAATCATGATGTCCAACAAGAACCCTGCATGCTTCCTGCACGGAAGATATCATCAATGGTAGGGGTGAGCATGGTTTGGGTTTTTGAAAATTCAAACCATATCCGAATCAAAACTATTTAAGTGGAATGCATAAAAAATTTAACCACTTATTTTTTTCCTTAAATAAAGGTTTGGCTTAAATTAAACCAGTTTCAAAATAATTTAAGCCGGTTACAAACCAGTAAATCCATAACATGTTAAAAACAGAATAGAACTTTGCATGACAGGGCGGAGATATTTGTGTTTCTGAAAAAACAAAATATGGTGTGATGATCTTGAAAGTTCACACGAGATGTACCAATGATGCATGGACATTGATTACGCTAACCAGATTTGGAACTGCATGGAGAGGAGCTCCACTGTTTTTTCCTTGCATGAAGCCACTGTTTTGCACGTTGTTTAACACAGCAGCTAGGACAGTAAAGAACTCGTCGGAGCCAGGGCTGCACAGACGAATGGTCCACCGCGTTGACAAATGGTTCCACACCACATACAATTTGTCATTACGAGGACGAGAGAATGGTGGCTATAATCAAAACGATGACCACAGGCACAGGACATCCTCTGATAGGTTGTCAGCAAATGTGCTTGTCAAGAGATTGGGACAGAGCGGCAAGGGTTCACCAACTAGTGAGAAACGAAAGTAATGTGGGCTGGATAATAATGTCACACTTGATTGTCTGGAATTCTTTGACTGGTTTTAATTGGTTATGGATTTGGTTGTTGTAACCGGATATTTTGAACAAGCCTAATTAATGACTAGCATTTCTTTTACAAGAGTTATGACATCATAATAATCTAGTAAATATAAGTGGCTTTTAAGTGTTAACTAACTTGCATTGCTGGAAGACTCAGCTCCTCTGGTACATGCCATGCTCTACCTTTCTCAAATGTTGACAAAGACTCTGGCCCAGAGAGCAGGCGATAGAAATATCTGAATGGAAGTTCCAAATAATTACCAACTACAACATATGGTCATAATAATTTGTTTAAAAAAATATGCATTTGGTAATGCATGATAAAATATACAGTTTCAGCAAATGTAAGATCAACCTCACTGTGATGCTAGATAGTGCAATTTCATAGATCAAGCAACTCCTCATTCCTTAATCAAACAAATATCAGTGACGACTTATGAATGACAGTATCAAGCAGAGCTTTACAAAATCCAGTGATGCTAGATATAATGTAAGTGCATGTGTAAAAAAGATAACCATTGTATCAGTAGCTAAGTTAAAGAAACAAAACCTAGATTCTTGAGTACTCACGTGCGCTCCTGTGCTTTATATCTGGCATGAAAATCTGATGGAATAGATCGAACATCGATAACCATTACGTCACCGCCATGCTTCTAAAGTAAATAAAATTGCCAAAAAAAAATATCATGAGCTTTAGAGCACAAACAATATTCTCAAATGACATCAGCTAATAAATGAAATTTCAGAAACATTATTTCAGGCTTTTAGGCTTCTATAACAGGTAGTTGATGATAAACTCTGGCACACGGGCTTCTATAAGAATCTATTCAATAACTCATTAATCTTCCTGCAGTATAAGTAATGAAGTTCAAATTAAGTTCATTTTACAATAAAATTCCACATTAGTGTGAAGCTATCAAAAACAGCTCATCTACTAAGAAAACTATTTATATACCAATGACAAATGCATTAGGAAAATTCACACTGAACGGACGAAAACAATAACTCGGGAATTAGCTAAGTTTTGGCCTCTACACTACATAATGCAGACAGGTAAATATGATTGAGAGATACTTTCAATCATAGGATGACAAAAAAGTAACCTGCAAGTTATATGATCTTTTTCTAGCCAACCCATGATGGATTGGGCATTGTTGGTGAATATTGCAGCTAGATGGGATTTTAAAAATAAGTTTAACTTTTCATTCAGTTATAATTTGGCATTGACATTGTAACAGGAACATGACAATGATAAATCAAAACAAAATAGGTTATAATCAGAGTTCAATAATAGAGAGAAAGGGGGGATGTACTAGAACCCAACTTCTTTGCAGTTCTTCTTCTACACCATTTAACAAGATCAAGCATTTTAACAAAGCTGGAAGAAGCACCATATTTAAATTATCTAGAATTTACTAGATCATAGAATAGCATACCTGTAAGAAATGGTTTACAGCTTTTCTAACCACAGCGGGTTCATGAGGTGGTAACTGTATCAAATTGTAACAATCAATTAATAAATGGAAAAAAAAATGGTTAGGTCAATAAGCAATTAAAAAATGGACATGACCCACACCCCACTCCATAGTCCATACATGTCTGAGGAAAATGAAAAACTGACACCCAAGTAAGAAGCAGAGAAAGTAACTAGTAAGCATCAATGTGAAGTACATCTAGAATAATAACTAATATATTGGTGATGTTGTATATATTGTACATACAAAACTAAAGCATAAGTCGTTCACGCAGAGCACCGCATTGAATTGAAGATGTCTATAACAAGCATGAAGAGCTTTATTTACAAGTTTAAACTCAGCCTAGTTGACTCAACACAGATTGAGCAACACTCAAAGAAAATTTCGTGCAAGTAATAGTGTTCATTTCATCACTCTTGTTCGCCAAAAGAAAAACATACAATCGATTAGGCAGAAATCTTAATCGGAAGCAAAACAAAGAAATGCGAAGAAGGGAGTTGAGTCATGTATGAGATACCAACCACATCGGTAGGCCTCCTTTTGCTAATTCGCTCAATATCTACATGACAAACATTTGACAAGGCATGCACTCCAGCATCCTGCACTCACCATGCAGTGATATCATTGCATTGTTTGTTTCTCAGTTCTCAAGTTATGCAATGTTGAATAAATGGTGTAATGCACACTAATTCTAATTCTAATTCTAATTCTAATTCTAATTTAGCAGAAGTGATACTCACAGTGCGACTTGAACAAGTGACAGAGACTGGGTGGCCAATAAATTTACAAAAAGCTTCCTAGAACAAAGGAACGAACGAGCATAAACAATCATCACAACTACAACATAGTTAGTTATTATATGGGAATGGGATATTGGAAATGTAATGTTTACCTCAAGAGCACCCATAACGGTATGGCCATTGAGCTGTTTCTGAGAACCACGGAAGCGAGTCCCGATGTACTCGATCGCCAACAGATAGCGTTGGATCCTGCGGTTTTGGCTCATCCCTTGCTTTTGCTCCTCAATCACCGTCTTTGCTTCGTTTTCTTCTACTTCTTCATCACCGTCGTCACTGGGATTAGGATGGTCGATTTTTGATATCTTTGACGGCCTATTATCACTGCATTCTTCAAATTCCGCTCTCTGCTTCGGATTCTGTGTCATCGAACCGGTTCCAATTCAACCTCAACGTTACACTGTCACTGTCACGAAGGAGGATTTAGGGTTTAAGGGTTTTCCTTTTCCCAATCCCAAGCTTCATGTGCTGCACTAATTTTTTTGTCACCGTTTTTTTGTTTTCCTCTTCTATTTTTTTTAGGAGTAGGAAAAACTTTGTCAAAAAAACAAAGGAGTAGGAAAAACAAAAAGAAAATTCCCACTTATATTAGTGCTGCACAACATTTTTTAATTATTATTTTAATAATTTTAAGAATAACATTGTTAGCATGCTCACATTACCAATATTCATATAATCCATAAATAATAGTACACTTAACAAAAAGACTATTTTAATTAACTAGTGCGTATGTTATGACCCGTGCGATGCACTAGTTATTGAAAAAAATTGAAAAATTAGAGGTAATATATAAGTATATTTTATTTAAACAGTTTTATATCAATCAAATAAAATTTAAGGAACATATAGTTTATATATCTTTGTGGATATATATGCTATTTTAGTATTTCTAGAAAAATACAAATGAATAATTATTTGGTAAAGTAAAATATGTGATTTCATAGTTTAGACAATAATAATATTCAATTTTAGATATTATGTGCAATTTAAAATTATATCACAAAAGAATTTAAACTTCATTTTTCTGATGCATTTCTAATGTGAGATGTATATATTGAGCTATCTATTTTAATCGTTTAGTAAAATAAATAGTAATATATGCTTCCAAGTTGAAAATCGCATTTCATATTAAGCATTTTATTTTTTTTATAACTAATTTATTATACATAAATATATAGATATTGTTTAGATTATTATTAATAAAAATATATTATTTAGCTATATAAATTTATCTAATTTTACTACATGTTACTAAATTACTAAATAATAATTGTTTATAACTAAAGGATATATGGTAAGTATAATTACCTTTTGAAATATTAAAATTACTAAATGATCAATTTATCTAATTTTACTAAATGAAATATTACAGTATTCACTTTCCCAAATTGATAAACGCTTATACACACGCCATTAATAACGGCGAAAAACGAAGGCAGTGAATATCAAGCACCACCTTCGCATTGTGGATTGCATTTTGCGCTATCTAGCGTTGCCACTCCATCCGACTTCACGCTGACCACCTGTACACGATCGGTCGGAGACTTGTGACTGTGATTTCGTCTTCCATGACCGTCGCGTGAGTAAATAGCACGGTCAGATCTTCTTCGATGCTTCACTCCGCAATTCCTCTACGGTATGCTTTAATTCTATAGTTCAAAGACTAATAGATTTACGTGTACATATTAACATATTTTATGTAAAATAGTAATATTCTTTTAAAAAACATGTAAAATATAATCTCTATTTGATATACTTTTTACTTATAGTTAGCGATAGAAAATGAGACATCCGTCTTTAATTTCCTCACCAAGTTTTGATAGGTCAATTCTGCATGATTCAATATTTTACCTCTAAAGCTTAGATGTTTCCTCATTGATAGGGATTTGCAAAATAATTAGGTTATACGAAATCATGTATTTTGCTCTTGAAGCATTTCGCATGCGTTTTATGGCATAATATGTAGAAAAATAATAGAATTTATATTTGCACTTGAGAGTAAAATAAATTACCAGCAACATCCAAAAGATAGAGGAAATCACTTGGTAAACCTCTTGATTGAACTTTAGGTTCATCAAGGCATTCAAAACTTATAAACAACCCTTGAAATAAAGAGCTTCAAGTGATAAATCTCTTCCTAAGTGGTTTTATAAGTTGAAAAAAATAAACTTGTACACCTAAACGAAAATAAAACCATGTATTGAACACTACAAAATTGGGAAGAAGTAGCTATATAACATACGTGTGGTCAATAATTACGAATTGTCCCAACTTTTGCTTTGTTTGGATCATAGAAAATTTTGGTATCATCTGGTCCAATATACATTCTCTTCGTTTTTTCATTATTTAAGGCCCTTCTTTGTTAATATATCCTATAAAATATGGACACAATAAAAGAAATCAAAGTTTGAAGTTTTCTTGAGGATTTACCAATCTATTATGTAATAATACTATTTGTGGCCATGTTCTTGAATTTATTTACATGAACAAAGCATAATAGATAGTTGCTCTTGTTCATACACGCGACTTAGATTATTCTTGAGGGATTTCTAGCTTGAACGGGGTGGCTCGTGCTCAAAGTATGTGTTGGCTTTTGCGCATTTCCTAGAACTCATAGCGTATAAAACTACGCAGTCTGAAAACATGATTTTTCCATGTTACTATGCACAAAAAATACACGAAAAAGGGTAAGGAAACAGACCGCCAAAAGGTGACCATAACACTGATAAAAAAATGATCAATATAAACCAACAATGTTATTGTCGCTATTCGACTATATAAGGTTCGTGTTCACTTTAAGAGGTGCATTGAAGGAGATGCTTCTGATATTGTTGGCTTGGATAGAAGAGGATTGAGATCACAATAAGTGACGTCAAGATGTGAGACGTGATCAATAGATCTACATATCCTTATCGTTCAAAGGATTATGATGAAGTCGATTCATGTGTATGTCCCTCCATAGAGAATCGAAGAAATATGGGGTCCTTGGTGATCATTATATAATAACTCGATATAATATCAATGTAATATCATAGAAAAAGTATGAATTACTACACCTACGGTGGAAAGCTAGTTGGAAATTCTAAAGTAGGAGTTTATTGTGAAAATAAGAATGAAGTTAGGTGCTAAGGAAGGAAATACAAAATACAATTTTCATAACTTTAATGAGAGATTGTTTTTTTGGACAATTTACAGAGTGATTAATGGTCACGTGTGGCTGTTGTCAAAAAAAATGGTCAGGAGTGGTTCATATGGAAAATTTTGATTTTCGATTATGAAAATTCAAAATCCTTTAATAGTAAGTGACAATAATAAAATTACCATGTATATAATGTTAAAGAGGAACATTTAATTTTCGGTTTTAATGGTTTTTTTTTTTTTTTTGAATTTACAGGTCATGTAATTATGTGGCAATGTTAGTAGTCCAATTAGGATTAATTTGATGAGTTGGACCAATAAGGTTGAAGGTTATAATTGTTTCATTTCCGAGTATATTCGTAAATGTATTATATATAGATATAGATATAGATATAGATATAGATATAGATATAGATATAGACTATGAAAATATAAAGAACGTAAACGGACATTTTAATAGATAAAAGATGAATACAAACATTTTAAAAAAAGAAATGACGTAAACAAATATTTTAAAAAAGATAAATGACAAAAGTGAAAAACACTTAATGGTTTAATAAGTAATAACAGTCAGTTGTTTACGTGTCCATGTCACACTATCCACCGAAAGATCATTGTAATTAACTATGAAAAGATAAAGGACATTAACAAACATTTTAAAAGGTAAAGGACGAAAAACAGTAAAAGATAAAGAACAAATAATGTTTTTTAGCCTATAAATTTGAATTTTTTTATTTTAGTCCCTCAAAAAAAAAACTACTACTTTTGATACCTAAGTTTTTTTCATCAGTTTTAACTTTTAATCCCTCATAACATTCACTAGTATTTTTTTGAATCTTTTATAGTGCTTCTAAGCGCTATTAAAAGTTATGAGGACTAAAATTGACGGGAAAAAACTTTGGAGGCCGAAAGTATGGGGAATTTTTTTGAAAGACTAAATTAAAAAAACTTAAATTTTATAAAGACCAAAAACATATTAAACTCTTTACTATAAGTATTCCTATTAACACGAGGAAGTTGGTCTACCAGAGCATAATAATAATTATATGGAATTGAGTTTCGTTAGGTACTAATATATTTTAAGCAAAATTAATTCAAAGTTTAAATTTATCTTAAGATAATTAAAGATGACTTTATTTTTGTGATTTTTCATCAAAACCAATAGATCAAGGGTAAGAAATGAGACTAGTGAGCCAACAATGAATTTGTCACAAGAATCGAAGGAGCACCAAATCGACTCCTCATGTCCCACCTAGCCAACTATGTTAGTTGGTTAGATGATTGCTTAGTAACATAGTAAGATATATTTTTAATTGTATTGACGTTAAAAATTTACATAACATTTTCAAAATATAAAAAGGTGTTGAGAGCCTTTGTAATTTATTATAATTTGTTGCCTTAAAAAATGTATTTTTGTAAAAGCTTAAACTATTTTTATTCTTGTAAAATTATTATCAACTATTTTTTTTCTAACTAAAATTTCTGATTCTGCCCGAGAATCATTGGTATATTCACACCTTGCTTGAGATGCTCATTTTCTACCTTGCAAGAAGCTACAATTCAAACAACATATATTTTTTTGACCAAAAAAACATATATTTTTTATAGCTCGGTCACCCATCAATTTTTTTTTTGGTCAAGGTCACCCATCAAATTTAAAAGGACGCGCTCCAGAGTTTTATTGGTTAATTGAAAATTCAGAAATGTTGGTCCCATGCCTCATGGAGTGTGTTAGCAATGCAGGTAAGGCATAAATAAAAATAAAAATGAGCAAAAGTCATATATGCGATATTGAAAAAAAATGCGTCTAAAAATCGCTACTCGTGACAATTGGTCGAACGTCAAATGTATCGTGAAAATCATATGAACATATGATATATACCATATTTTCCTACTCACACCAAAAAAATATGACATATATCATATGCCAAGAAAAAGTAATTAAAAGAAGGGCCAAACGTGTGGGAAGCTCGAAAATGCCTACATGGAGGAGATCTGGTCATCTTTTTTATTTGTCTTTTATTGGTCATCGGATAATCAGACTATCTATAGCCACGTTGTCCAGAGGGATTGAGAGAGAGATTCTTTGTAAGACTGACGAGATTAGTAACATGCTTGTTACCACTTGATTGCATCTCTGTTTTCTTCTCACTTACCTTCACAGTGTTCTGCAGATAATTAAAAAGACAAACTATCACCACAAAAGCAAAAGGGGAACAAAATTACAGCATGCAAAAAGGAGCTAATAAAGTCAACAGCATATCATCATAGTTATATATAATATATTCCAACAATTGTGTGTACTTCATGAAAATCACATATCTTATCTTATAATCTTACAATTGGAAAAATATTCAGCAAGTATTTGTTAGGAACATGACATTCATGGAAGGAGAAGAGAAAAAAGTCTAAAAATATTTTGTATTGATGAGTATAACTATAAAATGATACAAATGAGAAAAGTGTCCTAAGAAGCCAACTATGGTAGTGACTTATACTGCAAACCAACAAACTAGCTAAGTATATTCCTAACGAAAGCTACAATGTTTAACCACCACAACACAAAAGCTAACATCAACAAAGCCATAAGGCAAAGACTTGCTCACCGAGCATAAACTATACCTCAAAGTTTAACCACCTACTAAAGGAAACGAAAAATGGGATCCAAGGAGCAATATTTATGGAGGATAACATGTGTGCTCTGGTACTATGTTTGGAAAAATGACATCCATAGAAGGAGAAGAGAAAAATCTAAAAGTATATTGTATTGCTCAGTGTAAAATGAAACAAATGAGAAAAGTGTTTTAATTGGTCAACTACAGTGACTTGTATACTTATCCTAACTGACTAAACCAACGTTATTTCTAATAGCATTCTAGTTCTAGACAAAAGAAATGGACTTACATGGTGATAGTTGCTATTGCGGTATACTTCCTGTTCAGATCTTGCATGCTCAGTACTCCTTTGACAACGAAATAACTTCTCTCGATTCTCATAGAAGTCAAAATCATCCAATAGACATGTTGTAGCCGGATAACTTTTAAAAAATTTCAGTATCTCCAGACCCTCCTTCAGCCCAATCTGCAAACCAGACAATTGTGTCGTGCGCAACAAAAAATTTAGTCAAAAACTATAATAATATCCATAAGACCAACATAAATACCATCATTATTCATTGATATGTATACATATAAATCGTATACAGGGCAGTTCAAAACTTAAAATCTGCACAATCTTTTCATTTGCATATGCAACAACCATTTTCAACAGTCTCCATATAAGAGGAACTACGTTAACACCATCAAAAGTAAGGATTACCTCTTGTGTGTCCCTACTGAAAGTCACACACTTGTTGTCATTGTTTTGAAGGGTGATATGCCGAAAGAGGCGGTTGGGAACATCTTTTATAATATGCCACCTAATTGGGAAGAAACCGTTGTATTTGTCAAGTTTCCAAAAACTCATGTCTTTTTTGAAGTCCACTGGCCCTAGCATCTCAGCTACTCCTACAAACTGTCCGCTAGCATTAACCTGCCATGTCAACAAAATGCATTCAGAAATGAAGACTTAAGATCATCTTCTCTTCTTTTTTTCCTATGTTCCACTTGTTCTGTAGAAAAAACAAGGCACAACAACTTGTGAACAAAAATTGAACTCACCGAGAAGAAAAGGAAGACTGGACAATTTGTGCCTGTCTGACTTAACTTAGCTTCTGCATCAAGGAATGCTGTGTTCAACTTCTTGTTTCCACTTGGAGTGCTTGTCCAAACATCATATTTAATGCCCTTGTGAATGTCATCTTCATTAAAAGATTTAATCATATAAAATTTAGCAGTTTCATATTCTGTTTGGAAATCTGGAAGGTTATATCGTTCTCTGCATATGGGGATTGCAAACTCATCCTTAACAACTAATGACTGTTGATGAGAATTATTTTGATAACACCGAGGACCACGAGTCATTTCCTTTGGCAACTCAGATTCTCCACTGCTGAATTTGTCACCTACCAAAGATCTATCATTTACATTAGATACTCTGCCATTTGGCCTGTAGCTGGTAGAGGTATTTGGCCTGTGGTTAGTATGAGGGAAGACATTGTGCCTTGAGTTGGCAAATGATGAAAAATGTCCAGTTTGGTGGTATGTCCTCGGAGAAGTGCCTGCTGCATAATGAGAATGAAAATGAGGAACCTGCAGAAGCAGACATCGAAACGATCAAAACATCTTAGTCTATACAAGTTATGATGAAAATTTAAAATACATCAAACAAAGTGATGTCATAAAATATGTGAAACACCATGTTCTTGAACTGACTACCTTGTTTTGAATTGCAAAATCTTTTCTTGTTTGAGTCATAGGCTTGGATGATGTGCTTCCCAAACTTCCATCTCTTTGTGCAGACTTGAAGCTATTTTGCTTCGTCAAGCTAGAAGAATTTGGACCATTTTTTGCAAATACAAAACCATTGACAGTTTCATTTTGCAGGCCAACAGAAGCAGAGGCTGATGAATAACAAGGAGGTGCTTCTGACTCGTGGACACCTGGTTATTGAAAATACTTAGTGTGAGAAAGGTAAGTTGTTGAATGTTGACCAACATTTATGCCCATGGATACCATCGATAGTCCCTTGATATGTAGAGGTTATAGCCCGGGAGATAATAACAAAACATCATATATTTTAGATTTTTGTAACTGCCACATACTTGTAAATATAAGTAATATGAAAGCATATTTTCATATGTGATCATAATTGCAGTTAGTTTTGAAGAGTCTAATCAAAATCAATATGTTTTCCATTAGACTACTATTAATATTAAATGTTAATGTGTTCAAGTTAATACTTGATTTAGACCTCAACAAGGTCGTCCCAAACAATTTGGAGGTCATGTTCAAATCTTAAAAATTGGGGCCCTAAGAGACATTGTAGAAAGAAAAAATCTAATAATTTTGTTTTCCGGTGGTGGTAGTGACGAGGATCATGGTTATCAGTATCTTACGATTCGTATCCCGATACGATACGAAATCAAACAAAAACAATATGTATCTTAGTGTGTATCTTTTTTGCAACTGTATCCCACCGATACACTTTGTTGAATCTTACGATTCATGAATTTTGTTGAATCTTACGATATGAATTCTCACTGCTAAAATGTATGCTCAAGTGGTTTTTTGGAAAATTTTCTCAAATGATATATTATAACCCAAAAGTAATCTTTCTAAATCCCCAAGTTTGATTGACTGAGAAACAAACCTAGCACACTATGTTTTTGGTCTGCACTCCCTCCTAAAATGCGATTTTTTAAAACTTTCGGCGTTGTTTTTATAGGGGTTTAATCAAACACATGTTATATGTATTTATGACTTGATTTATTTTGAAGTTCATGCGTTTTTTTACTTATGTTACTTAAATACTTAAAAAAGTTATATATTCTTTGATCATGTATCTTATGATACGATACAAGATACGAGATACGATTCAGAAAATGGGCATTCCGATACGCGATACGTATCCCGATTTGATAACCATGACGAGGATGAGCAAACAAATTCCACAACCGGCCTCATAACTACTACTTCTATCCAAAAAGAACAATCAATGGCAATCAATCAGCAAACTTAAGCACCATCAAGGTTGTGAATCGCACCAGATAGAGGCGTTGTCGCGGCCGGGTGGAGTGGTGGCCGGCCGCTACGGTGGCTGTATCACGGTGCGCTTTTGCTTCGCGACTGTCACGACTGTTGGAGCGGTGAGTTGCGGTTAGTCTTGCATGGGTTTTAGCGCTCTGGAGCAGCACGAGATCCACTAGGTTGCCTAGATTTTTAAAAGCTCGATAACACTCTCACACCAATTCCACCAACTCAAGGCATCATGTGCAAGTTTAAAACTTAACGTAATAAACTGTATTGTCACAAGCAAGAAGGGGGAACTAAATAAGTAACCCCAACAGAAGCATAAACTATGTTGTGCTACTCAGATTCTATGTCAGTTATCAAGTTAATCTTTGAGCCAATAAATGGATGGACCACGATGCATCCATTATTCATAATATTAAGGAGCTTCTCTTGTCAAAAAAAAAAGGAGCTTCTATCCAAGGAATGGTGAGTTCAGGTGAATCACACTTTAAGGGAGAGCAATGCTTGTGCGGACTTCTTAGCAAAGTTTGGTGCGGGGAATCGTGAAGCGTTTGTTTCTATTGCGGAGCCTCCTGCAGAGATCCATGCTTGCCTACTAGCTGACGCTAGTGGGACTTTCTTTCCTAGATAGTTTGTTTATTTTTTTGTCTTTTCTTTTGTTTTTCTCCATTTGTACCAAAAAAACCATCAAACACCTTGTACCAAAAAAAAAACATCAAACACCTCAGCTAAATCCTATGTAGTTAATAGCAAATAGCGGAGCGGAGCGGCCGACCCCTAAAAGGCTATTGCGGTGTAGCGGGTAGCGGGATGACCGCTACGCCGAAGTCTAGGGAAACAATATACCCAATTTATACCATACACATAAAAAATTAAGAATACTCAAAAATAAACACATATTCATAATTAATCATCGAAGTTCATTGCTACCAATACTTCAACATAACATAAACCAAAATAGTAAATAATATGGAGATGAAGAGTGTAGAGATAATAGAGAGAAGATGGAGAAGCAGTGAGTGCAACAGTCTCTGTTTTATAGAAGATGAAGTGCAATGTCTGTTTTTTAGAAGAGAAGATGAATGGGTGCATAATTTCCAAAATAATCTCATTAAAACACTCACTGGAATTAACCCACCGTTAAAAGACAAAAAAGCTTTTAAAAAAGAGGAAACGGTTAAAATTCTGAGGGCAATTAGGTCTTTTCGCAATTAAAATTTAGGGTTGCCGAAAAATAGAGTCCTTCCTCTTCGCCCGCTCCAGACCCGCAATCTTCTCCACGATTGCGGCTGCGGTTCCCGCATCATTAAACCGCACAGCCGCGGCCGCAACAACCGCAATTGACTACACAGGCTAAATCAACACTGGTAGAACCATCAACTATCAAACTAGCAGAAGCATAAACTAGTAGAACCATCAATTATCAAACTAGCAGAAACATAAACTACTAGTAGAACCATCAACTATCAACACTGATAATAAACCAAAATACAGTAACTATTTTTTCCAAACAATGATAATAATGTTTTCATAGAAATTATGACAAACACCTTAAACGCATAGACAAAGAGTGATATTAGAGCCAATTATTGTCACAAATTTTGCCGCTTTTTCTTCAAATTTCAGGTTATCAAGAATACTAGAATAGTCTAATTGGACAAAGCACATACCTTTCGGTTCATAAAGGTTGAGGGACATTTCCTTGAACAATTCTCTGAGCAATTCTGTTTCAAAGGAAGAGTTAGGTCAATGTGCAGAATCTGTAGGGCATATTAATGAAAATTAACAAAAGTATCCATATATGATAAAAACGCAGGCAACGTTTAGGAGGAAGGAAGCAATTCTGTTTCCAAAACCAGGCTCACCAATTAGCACGGGATTGTTCTTTGTTCTCCTGGAGAGAATTTGAATGCACCTTGCAAAAAGAAAAAAAGAATTTGGATGCACCTGCGTATTATCACTTGCACAGCGTTGGAGCAGAGAGGCGGCGGGTAAGGGTTTATGGCTTTCACGCTTTAGGATTTGTGGGTTTCACCTTCACGCTTCACGTTCGCTCACATGGAAGCGATTTTGGATGTTTATAGGGTTTTTTTTGTCATCCACCATATCACATCATACCCCACCAATTTTTTTATTCCTATTTTACCCCTATAAAAATTGTTAAATGGACTTATCTAAATAAAAAATAATCTGGTTTAAAAAAATCGCCCTCTTCTCTTCTCCATCAATCTCGCTCTCTTCTCTGCATTGTTCCCTCGTCGCTTCCTACGGTCTCCACATGTACCATTTCCTTTCGTTTTTGATTTCTGCATTTTTTCCTGGTTTTCGCATGGTTTGGAGGTGAACTCCTGAACAGGTTCCAACTAGAAAATATGAACCATGTGAAGAGGAATGGGGTTCGGAGGTTTGAATCATGTGAAGTTTGCTTCAAATATGGTTTTTGCATGGTTCAGACGATAAGTACCGAACTGGTTCGATGTACAAACACTGAACCCTCCCTCGATCCAGAAATACCGAACTAGTTCGAAGGATAAGTTGCGAATCACCCTGTTTTTTTTTAAATTTCCGAATTCTAACTGTTTGTTTAACATTTTAAGTATGGCAAAGACAATGGGAGGTGGTAGTTCTTGTCAGGGACAGGAGGATGACGAGAGAGTTCGTCCTACGGCGTCCGTCCACAACAGGAATGCTCAGAATAGCATTTTACTTATATGTTTGCTTGTTTAAAATTAGGCAGTTCAGAAGTTGTTAAAAATAAGTCACTTAGTTAATTTTAAGACTTGTTAGCAATATAAGCAAAGTTGTTTGTGGTACAGCAGTTCGCACCAAAACCTTCGAACTGGTTTGGGGTCAAAAATCCGAACTGGTTCGACCCAGAAAATTCGAACCTATAAAAAAGGCATGAAAGGGGTATGTCTGTGTGTTGATATTGAAAATAACATACTTGGTGCTTAAGAACCGAACGGGTTCGGTACTAATGGTCTGAACCATCTTTAATCCAGAAAAAAAGCGCACTCAAGATTCATTAATGGCAATGTGGTCTTTTTATTTGTTTTGGGGGGTCTCCACTGAGTAGAAGGGGTTGTACGAAGTGTGGGCTTATATTTATACATACATATATATTGCTCGATACCACGAAGGATATTTCGTGGCCACACCCACGAATGACGTGGTGTGTGATACGGTGCTAGTAATATCCCTTCCACGTTTTTCGAATTCGAAATTTTCGCAGGTTTGACCTATTAATAGTTAGCCACATCATTTTGTAGGTAAGCTTCGTGGAAATATTTCGCTGCAAATAGCAGCACTCATATATATATATATATATATATATATATATATATATATATATATACACTCATATATATATATATATATATATATATATATATATTTACTATTATTAGAATTTTAAGTACATTCAATTTTAAAAAAATAAATCTTAACTACTAATATTTTAGATGTTTTTAATTCACTAATGTTATCACGTGTAATATTTTAATTAATAAATACGAAAAAAGTAATAGTTTTTTGAATTGAATTATAATGTTTTTATGTTATTTATTATTTTTTTTGCTGTTGAAATGCGGGTAATGGCCATGCTCGTTGACACTTGGTGCCTAGAGGGTATGGGAACGAGCACTAAAGCACCCTGCCCAGAGAGTACTCATTATCTTCCCTAGGGAAAAGAGATTTTTTTTTGGTCCAAGGGTAAGGGGTTTCAGGGTTTGGGAATTGGTTTGGGTAAATTTTTTGGGGGCCCTATAATTTTTTTGGGCCGAGACCTTGTGCAATTGCACTGGCCAACACTTATAAATAATCGTTAGTATTTTAAAATTAACATCTATCTCTATTAGGGTTTGACTAGGGTTTTGATAACGTGATTAATCTTAGAATACAAAAAGAAGGTTCTGCACTGCTACCTTTAAGGATGGCAATGGGGCGGGGTGATGAGATCCTAATTGCCTTAAGCATGTGGAAAGAAACGTATAAAGATATCAATATTTCATTGACTACAAGACTTAATGGCTTATGCCAATTTTGAATCCAAGTAGCTATCTTGCATTATCATTGGTTGAAGAATTCCTCTCAACTCATGCAACTAAGGTCTACACGTAGAAAAGTTGAAGGAAAATCTCGTGAAGAGTATATTAGTACAATATCATAAAGAATAAATTAGCGCAATTTATTTCCATTTTTAGTACTTTATTTTAGGATTATATCCAAGACTTTAATTTCATTTAATTGTCTTCTTTATTTTAGGATTAGAATCAATGGCTTTAATGCCAATTAGTTATTTCCATTAAAAATTAGGATTTGATATTTATTAGTGTATTTTAATTTCTAGGGTTTTATTAAGTCAATTGGGCCTGAGGTTCTTTTGGGCCAATAGGGCCTGAGGTTCTCTATATATTGTAGTGCATTTTATGAAATAATCTGAGCCGTTCTTGGAGCTTATCGGCTTGCCGTGGCGCTCATCCCGACTTATCAACCGAAACCTCCATAGCCGGTTGTGGCGTCTCCTTGACTTATCGATCGGTCTTCCATCCCCGCTCGTGGTGTCTCATTCACTCCCACCTACATGACTACCGAAATAGTCACCGACGGCTCCGAGGTTGCCATCATTTGGTATCAAAGCTTAGGTTCTATCAATGTGTTATCTATCCTTTTCAATTTTAGTCTCTAAATTTTAGTTCATCTTATTTTTATTTTTTATTTTGGAAAAAAATCAAAAAAAAAGGGAAAAATTCAAAAATTCAAAAAAAAAAGAAAAAAAGAAGAAGAAGAAAGAAGCAAAAAAAACACTTTTTTATTAGCGTTTTTTGTTGTTTGTTTGCAATTTTTTTGGTTCATGATGGAGAGAAGGCAAAGGGATTATGAAATATGTATTAGAGAAGAGAAGAAATTGAGAGAGAAAAGAAAAGATGAGAAAGTTGAAAAAATGATTGTTGATATTTCTGAAATATACATTAGAGAAGAGAAGAAATTGAGAGAGAAAGTAATAGATGAGAAAGTTGAAAAAACGATTGTTGATATTTCTGAAATGTTATGTAAGCATATCCGTAAAGCATAAGAGGAATTGGAGTGTGGTTTTGAAAAGAAAGAGGCAAGCAACAGTAGAGAAGTGGAAAAAGAAATAGAGAGAAAAGAAAATGTAAAGAAAGAAATGGAGGAGAAGATGAGTATTGAGAGAAAAGAAGAGGCAAGGAAAAATAATGGGAGTATTGTTGAGAAAAATAAGGATTTTAAGAGGAAAGTAGATACAATATCCAAATTTCAAAAAGATAAAAGAGAGAAAAAAGAGAGAATTTTTTTCAATAACCCATTAATTTATTTTGCAGGTTCAGATTTGAGGACAAATCTTCTTGAAGAAAGGGAGAATGATGAGATCCTAATTGCCTTAAGCATGTGGAAAGAAACGTATAAAGATATCAGTATTTCATTTACTACAAGACTTAATGACTTATGCCAATTTTAAATCCAAGTAGCTATCTTGCATTATCATTGGCTGGAGAATTCCTCTCAACTCATGCAACTAAGGTCTACACGTAGAAAAGTTGAAGGAAAATCTCGTGAAGAGTATATTAGTACAATATCATAAAGAATAAATTAGTGCAATTTATTTCCATTTTTAGTACTTTATTTTAGGATTATATCCGAGACTTCAATTTCATTTAATTGTCTTCTTTATTTTAGGATTAGAATCAATGGCTTTAATGCCAATTAGTTATTTTCATTAAAATTAGGATTTGATATTTATTAGTGTATTTTAATTTCTAGGGTTTTATTAAGTCAATTGGGCCTGAGGTTCTTTTGGGCCAATAGGGCCTGAGGTTCTCTATATATTGTAGTGCATTTTCTGAAATAAACAAGTTGAATTTTGAGTAAAAATTTAGAGACGTGTCTCCATGGTTCTCTAAGCTGTTCTTGGAGTTTATCGGCTTGCCGTGGCGCTCATCCCGACTTATCAACCGAAACCTCCATAGCCGGTTGTGGCGTCTCCTTGACTTATCAATCGGTCTTCCATCCCCGCTCGTGGTGTCTCATTCACTCCCACCTACATGACTACCGAAATAGTCACTGACGGCTCCGAGGTTGCCACCACGGGGGCAGGGCCGGTGAGTACTTCCCCGCTCCCCATCCTCGCCTCCCATATTGTCCCCCATCCCCAACCCCATTCCCCCGCTTCGGGGAGTTTTCCTCCCCCATTCCTACGGTCCCAGCGAGGACCACATTAATTAATTCAAAGTTAGCAAAAATTAAAATTAAAATATAATAAAACTGAGCTAATATATAAAAGTAAGATTAAAAAACAAACGTTAGCCAATTATCAAATTGGATACACTAATATATATATATATATATATATATATATATATATATATATATATATATATTCCCTTTGATCTTGAATCTCTTTTTGGTCTTTAATCTTAGTTCTTTGTCCCTTTCATCCAAGCATTCATGGGTAGGTTAGCGATGTATATGGGCTAAGTTACATGTTGTTAGAATACAAATAGTTTATATTCTATTTTCACATATGTCATTATTTTTTATAAATGATTGTTTTACTTTTGAGTCTGACAGGAAACAAGAACACAGTCTCGACGGGAAAACATTTTTACTACTTATAGAATCATTTTTTATATTGTCCTTTCATGAATGTTTTTTGTATTCTATAAATGAACATTTTGCTTTTGAGTCTCGACAAGAAAACACTAGGTACTGTCAAAAAATATTATCTTTATATTTTTCTTTTGAGTTCCTAGCTAAAAAATATTAGATGTTAAATTTCCTTACTATTGATTCTGGATGCCTAATACAAATACTTTTGAGTTTCCTTTTTTTATAAGTGCATCTAATACGGACCCCTAAAAATGGTTCATCAGTGGACCTTTACCATTTTTGTTAAGTTTTGACAAAATATTACTTTTATTTTCCATTTTTATTATTATAAAATTCACTTTTTTACTAAAAATAGTAAAAGTCCGCCAGTAGACCTTTTTTGAGAGTTCTATATTAGATGCACCCTTTTTTTTATAAATAATTATTTTACTTTTGAGTGCTCATTGTAAACGATTAATCAAAACAATTTAGAGAATTAGCCTTCTAGAATTATTAATAAAGGCACCATTGTAATTTTTCAATTATGGTTAGTTGAACTTTTTGCATAACACTTTTAATCAAAATATAACTATTTACTTCCTGCCAAAAAAGACAATTTACGTAATCATTAAACTACGAAAAATATCAGTAACCACGCAACGGTGCATATGCATGAGTATACCGCTGATAATAATAATAATAATAATAATAAAAGAGTTTTTTGTATGCAAATTGATAAATATGGCAAAAAAATTGAGATGATTTTTTCTTTTTGGTGAAAGCCAAGGAAGCATATACATGGACCACAACATCTAGAGAATGATTAAAATAATGAGACAGAGAAAGCGAAAGAGAGAGAGAGAGAGACTCTCTCACAAACAAGGGAAAAAAACCATGTGGGGGCAAAAAAAAATTATTTACCAAAATAATGCACTTTGTGGGTTATTTACCAAAGTGGGCAATTTTTTTTTATAGTTCAGAAGTCGCCCCCCCCCCCCCCCCCCCCCCAAGGGTGACTTCTGAACTGTGTTTCGCAATTTTTTTTTAAAATACAGTTCAGAAGTCGCCCCCCCCAGGGTGACTTCTGAACTGTGTTTTTTTAATTTTTCAATAATTATATATTAAAATGATAAAAATTAAATTAATTTATTTTAAATAAAACAATAGTATTTAGATAATTAATAATTGTAATCCAAATTTCCTAATTTAATTGAATGGTCAGAAAGAAATATTACAACACAATAATTTATTTAAAAAACCAACCGAAAATTACAATAGTTATTTAAAAGAGTAATCCGAAATATTACAACACATTAATTGCGGTTAGGGCAGTTGTTTCTGTTGTGACCCTCATTTCTACAAATTCCGCATCTTCTGGTGCGTGTACCCCTTTCTCTTTGATCCATATCTGTACGAATACGGGTAGACTGTGGACGACCCTTTTTATCTCTCCGTTTAGTAGGATCATGCTTTAGTTCTAAAGTATTGAAATAAGGCCATGACGTCTCAGTTGGCAAGGGTGGGAACTCGACAATGTAAGTATTGAAAACATTCTCCATTGTGTACGGTGGATCCACGAATTGCATGTGGTCGTAATTGCATTTTGAGCATGCTGCGATGACATGTGAACAAGGGTAGTGAAGTGCCTGGAATTCCCCACACTCACACGTTTTTGCTCTGAAGTTCACCACGAATGTTCGCGCAGGTCTACCACTTTGTGGTCGTACAAGTTCTTCAACTCGGAACAATTGTTGGGCACAATTGTGAACCGCGACGTTATGGGTTTTTGAGACATTTATGTTCCTGGCAATATTTTCCAACAATTTTTCAGAGTACATAGTTCCGGACGTCAACATTGCCTGTGCCTGTGTTCCCCTTTTGACGAAAACCTCGTTCATTCTGAAATATGTTGCATCTATCAATGAACGAATAGGGAGATTCCGCACCCCCTTAAGAACATTGTTGATGCACTCTGCAAGGTTTGTTGTCATGTGCCCCCAACGGGAACCTCCATCGCACCACTGCAACAATTGTTCTGCGGTTATGTCTTCAACCCAAGCCACCCCCTCAGGACCTACTTCCCGACCTATTTTTTGTTTGTAGTGATCGGCCGATTCTTCCGTCATTGAATATGTTGAAGAAAAAAAAGAAGATGTTGGTAAGTATGGAATGGAAATTTGAAACTAATTAATTTAAAAAAATGTTAAAAATACTCACCCATATTGATGACATGTTTCCTGGCAGGAGTGTTTTTGAAGTGTCTCATGAAGTTTTGTGCTATGTGGCGAACACAGAAGACGTGTTTCCAATTGGTGTTTAGTTGCGTAACAGCACTTTTGATAGACTCGTGTCTATCTGATATCAAACAAATACCCTCATGTGGTGTCACATAGTGTCTTAAACGAGATAGGAAGAAAAACCAAGCCTCCTTTGTCTTACCCTCGACCACTGCATATGCAATTGGGAAGGTGTTGTTTCTTCCATCTTGTGCGATTGCCAAAAGAAGACACCCTTTGTACCTACCGTACAACCATGTTCCATCAACAGAGACAACTGGTTTGCAAAATTGAAAGCCTTTAATGCACGGGCCGAAACTCCAAAAGATGCGGTGGAATACACCTTTGTCGGCAACTAGTTGTCCATTCTCATAGAATGGTTTGTACTGCCAGTCGTGAACTGTGTCTGGAATATAGTAAGAGAAAGCATGTAGCCACCTGGTTACTTCAGTGTAAGAGTCCTCCCAATTACCGAAGATAAGCTCGATTGCTTTTTGTTTAGCAATCCAAGCCTTTCTGTAGGAACTCTGGTACGTGAACCGCTCCTTGATGTGTGCAATCAACACAGCCACTGATATTGTCGGGTCCTTCCTTACAAGTGGAAGTATATGAGTACACATGAGGGAGGAGGTCAGCTGGCGGTGATCTTGGGAAATAGTAGATGTTGTACATGTGTGTGGGTGAGTCAACTATGTAATCCCCCAATATCCAGTTTTTGCTCCTACTCTCACTACACACCTCCACAAACAGGTTTCATGAACACAACAAACGGTCCATGTGTGTGGTTTAGACTCACAGACTTTGTATGCAACTGAATGGTTTAGGTGATATGTTTGGATGAATTGTTGGGCTATTTCTTTTGTGGGAAATTTCATTTTGAGTTTCAGTTCGTTTGGGTCTTCGTTGGATAAGAGTTGGTTCCTGTCCATGGAATGGCCAAACTCTACATCATAAGGTTCTGGGTTATCAGCTGTGACGTTTTGAAAGTGTGGTACAGGCTCGCGGAATGCAACACCTATGTTGGGGTTAGCTTCAATTGGTTCCTCATCGACGTCACGCTGAAGAATTTCATCTTCATCTTCGCTATAGTCCCCAACGTCTTCATTATGGACACCAACAAACATACTAAACGGTGGGGTATTAGTTTGAGTATGTAGAGGGTGGCTTGTGTTAAGGTCAATGGGTGTGTTTGAGGATGATGGTGCAGAGTGATGGTGAGGTGTTGAAGGACTGTAATGCATGTCAGTTTGGGATGATGAAGGATTGAATTGAGGGTAAACAGGTGGAATGAAGTCAGTGTATGGTATTTCTGTTTGTTGAGAAAAACGTAAGTTTTGTTGTGATGAAGATGGAATAGAGTGGCCGTGACTTACCTGGGTGTAGTTAGAAGGAGCCTCAACCAAATCTGCGTATATTTCTGGTGTACATATACCAAGGTGTCTATCTTCTTTGAAATGCTCTATCATAAGTTCAACATCATCGTCGGAATTTATTTCGAATCCCCCATAAAAGGTATGGCCAATACTGAGAGTTGTGGGGTACCGATATGTAAGACTAGCAACCATTTTTGAATGGTCAGGAGAGATTTTTTTTTCAATGGCTTGTTTAACTTGAGCTAGTTTGGAATTAGAGTTGAGTTTGACAAGTGTGTTGTTATGACACCTAAAAAATATACCCTCAGTATTTGTTTTTTCAATATAACCATTGTAAAAGACTGTGATGAAAACATTCGTTGGAGCCATTGACGAAGTTGGGAGTAGGAGGGTGTGTTTGAGTTTCAGTTGGTAGTAGGAGAAACTATGGCAGTTGGGTGTTTAGTGGTGAGAGATTTAGGGCCTATTTATTGAAATTTGAATGGTCTAGATTTCACCGATGGTTTTGATGGCCAGGATTGCACCGACACTTTTAAAGGCCAGGATTGCACCGACACTTTTAAAGGCCAGGATTGCACACGTGACATTTAAAGGCCAGGATTGCACCGACACTTTTAAAGGCCAGGATTGCACACGTGACTTTTAAAGGCCAGGATTGCACCGACACTTTTAAAGGCCAGGATTGCACATGTGACTTTTAAAGGCCAGGATTGCACCGACACTTTTAAAGGCCAGGATTGCACCAACACTTTTGAATTGTTCAATGTGCATTGTTCACTGCTTAGTGCAGAGTGCAGTGTCCAGTGCTTAGGAAAACTCATTTTTTAGACTAGGAAAAACCGGTTTTAGTCATTGTTTCGAATGTTGTACACGTGGGTTATAAGTCCGTTAGTAGTAATTCAAAACATGAAACCGTAGTTCTATAACTCTACTATAATGTCATATCATTTTTTTTAATTTAGTAATTTAACAAAATTGCTTCAAATCGATCTAAACATGGTAAAAAACTCATTTTTTAGACTTAGGAAAAGCCGGTTTTAGTCATTGTTTCGAATGTTGTACACGTGGGTTATAAGTCCGTTAGTAGTAATTCAAAACATGAAACCGTAGTTCTATAACTCTACTATAATGTCATATCATTTTTTTTAATTTATTAATTTAACAAAATTGCTTCAAATTGATCTAAACATGGTGAAAAACTCATTTTTTAGACTTAGGAAAAACCTTTTTTAGTAATTGTTTCCAATCTTGTACGCGTGGGTTATAAGTCCGTTAGTACTAATTCAAAACATGAAACCGTAGTTCTATAACTCTACTATAATGTCATATCATTTTTTTTAATTTAGTAATTTAACAAAATTGCTTCAAATTGATCTAAACATGGTGAAAAACTCATTTTTTAGACTTAGGAAAAACCTTTTTTAGTCATTGTTTCCAATCTTGTACACGTGGGTTATAAGTCCGTTAGTACTAATTCAAAACATGAAACCGTAGTTCTATAACTCTACTATAATGTCATATCATTTTTTTTAATTTAGTAATTTAACAAAATTGCTTCAAATTGATCTAAACATGGTGAAAAACTCATTTTTTAGACTTAGGAAAAACCTTTTTTAGTCATTGTTTCCAATCTTGTACACGTGGGTTATAAGTCCGTTAGTACTAATTCAAAACAAGAAACCGTAGTTCTATAACTCTACTATAATGTCATATCATTTTTTTAATTTAGTAATTTAACAAAATTGGTTAAAATTGATCTAAACATGGTAAAAAACTCATTTTTTAGACTAACGAAAAACCTTTTTTAGTCATTGTTTCGAAGGCCAGGATTGCACCGACACTTTTAGAGGCCAAGATTGCACCGACACTTTTAAAGGCCAGGATTGCACACGTGACTTTTAAAGGCCAGGATTGCACCGACACTTTTAAAGGCCAGGATTGCACCGACACTTTTAAAGGCCAGCATTGCACACGTGACTTTTAAAGGCCAGGATTGCACTGACACTTTTAAAGGCCAGGATTGCACCGACACTTTTGAATTGTTCAATGTGCATTGTGCCTCACTTTTAAAGGCCAGGATTGCACCGACACTTTTAAAGGCCAGCATTGCACACGCGACTTTTAAAGGCCAGGATTGCACTGACACTTTTAAAGGCCAGGATTGCACCGACACTTTTGAATTGTTCAATGTGCATTGTTTCGAAGGCCAGGATTGCACCGACACTTTTAAAGTCCAGGATTGCACCGACACTTTTAAAGGCCAGGATTGCACCGACACTTTTAAAGGCCAGCATTGCACACGTGACTTTTAAAGGCCAGGATTGCACTGACACTTTTAAAGGCCAAGATTGCACCGACACTTTTGAATTGTTCAATGTGCATTGTGCCTCACTGCTTAAAGGCCAGGACAATAATGCTTAGACTAGAATATATACAACAAAAGGCAGCAACACAACCACATAACTCAAACATTCAAGTCACCATAACTCTTCAACAACACTTCCTCTAAGAATGTCATCCTTACTAAACAGAGAACCTCACATTTCCATGCTTCTCAACGATGACCCAATGGAAGTTCACCACGCTTTCAAACTTCCAGAACCAGATGCCTCTATATTACCTTTGATAGAAAGAGCTGGGTTTCGTGACATTGCTTCAATTGGCGCATTCAAAATAAATCCAGCTTTGGTGGCAGCAATGGTCGAACGCTGGAGACCAGAAACACACACTTTTCATCTTCCAATAGGGGAGTGCACAATAACTCTCGAAGACGTGGCGTTGCAGTTGGGACTTCCCGTTGATGGAAATGCCGTTACTGGAAGTTGTGAAAAAAATTGGGATCGAGTATGCGAACAACTTTTGGGTAAGCCTATCCCAGCAAATGGCATGGTAGGCAACCAAATTAAGTTCACTTGGCTACAACGTGAATTTAATAATGTTCCAGAGGGCGCTTCCAACCAAGTACGAAGACAATATTGTAGGGCGTACCTATTGCAGTTGATCGGGGGATACATACTCCCAAACAAATCATCAAACAGAGTCAACATAAAATACCTACCCCTATTGAAAAACTTCGATGAAATTTCAAGTTACAGCTGGGGGTTAGCATGTCTAACGAACTTATACAGAATGTTGTGTAAGACAGCTACATGCTCCTCACGCACCATGGGTGGATGTACTCTTTTGTTACAGTCTTGGGTCTGGTACCGCATGCCATTCCTAGCACCAGACTGCAACCGTCCTTATGAATGGCCACTAGCAAAGAGGTAAAAATTTGACACAACTTATGAATACTAACAATTATATTTCCTCTTTACGTTAACAATTTTTTTTACCAGATGGGTTCACACGCCACTTAGCCACACTAAGTGTCCAAAAAGCCTTGTTTTGTACAGATCAACAATAGACCGCATGACACATGAAGAGTTTGAGTGGTTGCCATATCGGGAATTCAATTTGCCAGAAATAGCATATCGGCACCAAGGCATATGGACTACAAACACGGCTATGGTCTGTTTCCATATTGTAGAATGGCACCATGCGGATAGAGTGACCTTGCAATTTGGCCTCGTCCAAGACATACCATCAGCACCAATAGATATCAGCCACATGCACAACATCACCATGCAGGGACAGACTGATGTTAGTTGGGCTGTATATCACAGCCAGTTAATTGATTTATGGAATGATAGAGAAAATCGATGTGTTGTGGGTCGACCGTGCTTTGCTAAACCAACGCAGTCAGATAAATACATGCGCTGGTTTCTAAAAAAATCAAGGCCATACATTTCAGCCGACCAACATCTAAGGGATCCACGTGGTCTTGCAAATGTTGGTGATGTGGATGAAGATGATGAACAAGACGTGCCAGCTCCCCCAACTACTCAAACCGAACGTCGAGAACGTAACCGTAATCGACATCGACGTGCACCACCAACTCAACAGAGGACCCAAGAAGATGTGCCTCACCGCCACTCTATCTCCCACACACCAACATTCCAAGAAGATGTGCCTCACCGCCACTCTATCTCCCACACACCAACATTCCAATATTACGAACAATACAACCAGTCAGTAGAACATACTCCTTTTCAAGATACATATCGACATTCTACCACCGAAAGGGACCCCGATATGTTCTATGAGTGCTTTGGGGTCCAACCCGGCTCTGCGCAATCTGTGGCGTTGCTTCGTCAAATTCAAGAGCAGGCCGGCGGTGCTAGTTCTTCATCAGTTCCCCAATATTTTCCAGAGCCACCGCCGCCTGCCCGGACTGAGGAAGAACATCAACCACCAGATCGGCATCAACGTCCACGGCGTGTCCCCCAACCTCGAAAGTGTGGAACTGGGTCTCATCTTTGTTAATTTTTTTTCTGTACTGTCTTTTTAGTTTAATTTATCAATTATTGTAATTTTATATTAACTAAGTTATTAATTTTAAGGGTTTAATCTTATGTGACATTTATTACATTTGGATCAATAATTTACTCTTTTATCTTTAATAGTGCTTTGTGCATAGTGCACTATTAAAGTGTGCATTGTGCAGAGTGCATAGTGCATAGTGCACTATTACAGTGTGCATTGTGCAGAGTGCACTGTTACAGTGTGCATTGTGCAGAGTGCACTGTTAAAATTTTGTTGTCTATTATATTTTGCCGACACTATTTAACGGCCTAGATTTTGCCGACACTCTTTAACGGCCAGGATTTTTCCGACACTAAACCCTAAAATCAATGGTTAAGATCATCCAAAATAACGGCTTACATACGATCACCCCTATTATAAATACGTTCTCACATTACACTCAAATTCACACCAACACTTTACCTTCAACCTATATTTCTGATTAATCTTCTCTTCTCTGGTTCTTCCCAAACACCGTCGCCCAACCCGCTGAAATGGAATGGCAGTTGTGCCCAACCCAGTACTCAAATGATAAATTCCTAACCGCACTTTATCACAGTGGAACTGTAACCACCGATGAACATGGTGTTGTCTTTCGTTGTCCTAATCATATCTTGTGTAGGATGAATAAGGACATCACATTCGCCCAACTCAAGGAGAAGGCTGAGAGAAAAATACGGCCAGAGGGAGGGTGGCGTAAAGACGTGGAGCGTATCCGTTACAGAAAGTACAATTGTGGAGATGACGGGACATTCCGTTATTCTGTCATGGAGATCCAAAGCGACGACGACGTTCGCGCAATGATGGAAGGTCATGCTAACATTCCAATGGGACGTAGTCTCTTGGAGCTGTACGTAGACACAATACGCACTCCGGAAGAAATCATTCATCTTCTGCGACCACCCCCACCACAACAAGTAATACCGGAAACAGTCATCAACCACTACTGTACACTTCACTGTCAGGCCCATGTTATGTACAGGGAAGAAGATGGTGTGTATTTTAGTGGTCCAAACACCATTTATTCCAACCTTAAGAACAACATCACCTTCGCCGAACTGAACGAAAAGCTAACGGAAAAGGCGCAGCTGGAGGGTGAGGGGAAAACGATCACTCGTATCGTTTATCGCTGCCCCCGGATCGGCGAAGGTAATCGTATTCGGTGGTGCGTAATGACTATCAAGACTGACAAACACGTTCGACAGATGTTTCAGCAGCATGAGATGTTTCAACCTCATACTCGGAGTCCTATCGAATTGTGCGTCGAAACAACTATTTCCACCGATGAGATCATCCGTCGGGTTATCCCTCCAGTGGTCCAATGGCCACTACCATAAAATGTTTGTTGGAAGTAGTTTCGATCATGTTTTCCTCTCGTTTCGTTTTTTATTTTCTATTCTTGTATTTCTGAAAATTTTGTTGTTTATTTCAGTCTTTTTTCTATATTATATTATGTTCCAATTTTTAATCTCTTAATTTTTTTTCCTAAATATTAACGTAATTAAATTATAAATATGTATAATCATTTTTATAAATTTATTTTTAATTTATTTAGGTATTTATATATTAATATATAATTATTGAAAAATTAAAAAAACACAGTTCAGAAGTCCCCCTGGGGGGGCGACTTCTGAACTGTATTTAAAAAAAAATTTGCAAAACACAGTTCAGAAGTCACCCTGGGGGGGGGGCGACTTCTGAACTGTATTTTAAAAAAAAATTGCGAAACACAGTTCAGAAGTCACCCTGGGGGGCGACTTCCGAACTGCATTTTAAAAAAAATTACAAAAAACAGTTCAGAAGTCACCCTGGAGGGCGACTTCTGAACTATAAAAAAAATTTGCCCACTTTAGTAAATAACCCACAAAGTGCATTATTTTGGTAAATAATTTTTTTTTTTTGCCCCCACATGTTTTTTTTCCCCACAAACAAAACAACAGAAGACAATTAATTCCATTGGAAGACCAACAAAACAACACAAAACACTAGATCCCTCTCCAATTCATCATTCATCGGTATCACAAAAAGGAAAGGAATCAAATCAAGTTCCTTTCTCTTTCTATTTTTATTATGTATCCGTGAACTGAACTGAAGAAGTCAAGAGATCGAAGAATATGCCAAAGAGCAATGATGAGTTATCGAATCTGAATGTGAGCAAGCCACCTTTGAAGAAGACCAAGACACTTCCACACCAACCTTTCCTTAATCTCAGAGTCTCCGTCGACAACAACGGTGACTCTGCTCCTCCTCCACCTTTAGCTTCAACTTCAACTACTAAAACCGTTGATTTCACTGACCAGCAATGGAACTACCCTTCTTTCCTTGGCATTGGCTCCACTTCCAGAAAAAGAAGATCATCAGCTCCTAAAACTTCCCACCAGCCCCTCCTCGACAAAACCCATACCTCACTTCTTACACCTCCCCTTTCCTCTTCCCCACCCCCTCTCCCCATCAGAACACCACAACACTATAACCCCTCCTCTCCCCTCTTCTATCTGGTTAGTTACTTTTCTCACCTCCCTCCCATTACTATTTCTATTAATTAATAACCCTTCTTTTCTTGTTCTTGTTGCAGTTAATTATCACTTGTATTATTTTTGTACCCTATTCCGCTTATCTACGATATAAACTTGCAAAACTTGAGGTATGCATTGCACCACCCTTCCCATTGATTCAACATTTTTAATTCATTATCTATCAATTTCTCTTTGGTTGCAGGATGTGAAACGTACCCTGTGTTGTGAGATTGAATTTTGTTCCCCCACTGGAAATACATCTATACAAGAAGATAATGGCTCCTTTTCTTATTTCCTAAATGCAGATAGTAGAACAATAGCTTTGTATATTGTGCTGTTAACACTAGTTTTGCCTTTTGTCTTGTACAAATATCTTGATTACCTTCCTCAAATAATTAATTTCTTGAGGAGAACTAATAGTAGCAAAGAGGACGTGCCGTTAAAGAAGAGAGTTGCTTATAATGTAGATGTCTTTTTCTCCATATATCCTTATGCGAAACTCCTCGCCCTTCTCTTTGCAACTCTATTTCTTATCGCATTTGGTGGTTTGGCATTGTATGCTGTCACCGGTGGTAGCTTGGCTGAAGCACTTTGGCATTCATGGACTTACGTTGCTGACTCGGGAAATCATGCTGAAACCCAAGGAATGGGACAGAGAATCGTCTCTGTCTCTATTAGTGCTGGTGGCATGCTTATATTTGCCATGATGCTTGGACTTGTTTCGGATGCTATATCGGAGAAGGTAGATTCACTTAGAAAAGGGAAGAGTGAAGTGATCGAAAGAAACCATATACTCATTCTTGGCTGGAGTGACAAATTGGTAATCTCCTCATTCATGTTCTTTCTGTGAGTTTTTGAATTTGACCTCGAATGTGAAGTTGACCGCGGTGTTGAAGGATTCATTTTATCTGATACTTCTTGTATTTTGGATCATATAGGGGAATTTTCCTTCCTTGCATACACATGCACCAAAGTGCATTAGTTATTTTTTCTTAATAAACAGGAAGCATAAAGGCTGGTAAATGATATTTTATTGCAGGGTTCACTTTTGAAGCAGCTAGCAATAGCGAATAAGAGTGTTGGTGGCGGTGTTATTGTTGTACTTGCAGAAAAAGAAAAGGAGGAAATGGAGATGGATATATCAAAGCTGGAATTCGATTTCATGGGAACCTCTGTAATTTGTAGAAGTGGCAGTCCACTTATATTGGCTGACCTAAAGAAGGTATTGCTGTGATGTGGTATTTTTCTTCTTCTTTAATCAGTGAAGGGGTAACTCTTAACATAATCTCTGCGAACCATTTGCTTACCTCTACTTCCTTTCTTGCGAACTATTATCTACACTCTTAAGTTTAGTCAATATTTATTTGCAGGTTTCGGTTTCAAAGGCACGTGCAATCATTGTATTAGCTTCAGATGAAAATGCAGATCAGGTCATTTACCTAACTCATGACCCTTTTGTTGTTTTATTAGTAACTAACTCTTGCAGAGGAACCTCTTCTTAGTCAATGTTTTTCTCAAACTTCTGTCTCCAGAGTGATGCACGTGCTTTGAGAGTTGTTCTTAGCTTAAATGGTGTAAAGGAGGGCTTAAGGGGGCATGTTGTTGTGGAGATGAGCGACCTTGACAATGAACCCCTAGTGAAACTTGTTGGTGGAGAACTCATTGAAACAGTTGTTGCCCATGATGTAATTGGACGTTTGATGATTCAGTGTGCTCTGCAGCCTGGCCTTGCACAGGTTATTCAAATAACTCAATCCCTCTATTAAGCATTACTGAAATTGTTCGGCCCCAGTCCCAGGGGTGATAGCTTGGTGACCTAGCTTTTTTCCACCCTTCCTCATGGCATGTTTCTTGCATTTAGTGTTTACAATAACTTGGGTATGCTTACTAAGTCACATACAGGATGCCTCCTGAATTCTACCTCTTGCCGGATAAATTTCTACATGATATTTTTTCATATGTAATATAATGCCTGTCGCCTAGACAGAGAAATTGGCACCCATTTTTCTGTCCTTTCTGTGGCTTAAATGTTACGAACTTGATGACTTCACCGTTGCATTTGGTTTCCAGATACCAAACCTTGGTATCATTCAGTGTTTGTTCATTTGTTTTCTTCTCTTGGCCAGATATGGGAGGATATTCTGGGATTTGAGAATGCTGAGTTTTACATCAAAAGATGGCCTGAACTGGATGGCCTTCCTTTCAAAGACATATTAATTTCATTTCCTGATGCAATACCCTGTGGAGTTAAGGTTGCTGCAGATGGGGGGAGGATTTATATAAATCCAGACGATAGTTATGTTCTGAGAGATGGTGATGAAGTCCTTGTAATAGCTGAGGATGACGACACTTATGCTCCAGCAGGTCCTCTGCCAGAGGTTATCTTTCTGTTCTAACTCCCCCTTTCAGCATTGGATCCATTCAGTATGTCTGCCTAATTTGAAAATTTGCTACTGAGATGTTAGAATGTTAGTATATCTTACACATTGTCTTGGATTCATTAAATCAATGATCATAGGCAATGATAGGATCCTGAATTTCTCATCTCTCAAATGGAACAATAAAACTGTATTAATGGTGATAAAACTGAAATTACAAAGGTAACCGATAAACTAGGCAATTCGAGAAGCCTAGGATCTCCCAAAGGCACTTATAGAGGCCTAATCTCTCCTAAAGGAATAACTCCCAAATTCACACTTGCTTAATGATTCTAATCCCTCAACTCTTATTTATAACCTCCACTCCACTAACTCACCCACTTTCCCTCCAATTTGCCACATAAGCAAGTTGGTTACAACCAATTCCCTACCTAAGCCATAATCCCCTACATCTCATATATTAGGTATTCCTCCCTACATTACTGTTAAGATATGTTGTAAATAGTAGTTTTATATGTATTCGGCCCAGGCCCGTTAGGTTTTCTCTATTTAAACTCATTAGTGCTTGTACTCATTACATAGAAATATACAATCAATAATACGGAACTACAGCTGCTCTGTAGTCGCAGACGTAGGCAAAGATTGGCCGAACTGCGTAACCAATGTCCTGTCTCTTATTTCAACAATTACATATATTTATGATCGTATCAGGCACTTAGGTAATACATTTCCATCCATAGTCAGAAACCAACATTACATATTGCATATCTTTAATGCCGTATAATTTGTATAGGTACGCAAGGGCTATTTCCCCAGGATACATGATCCCCCTAAATATCCAGAGAGGATATTATTTTGTGGCTGGCGCCGTGACATTGATGATATGATCATGGTAATACCCTAAATTTTGTTCATTCCATATTACTGCCTTAAATATCCTGACGTTTTACGACAAGCTACATTGCTATTATGCACTATTATATAGTTGTGTAAGAAGAACTGATTTACCTTTTGAAGAAACATTAAAAAGGTCAAATCAAGCTACATTTAAAAGATCTTGATTACTGTGGAACTACTAAAGAAGATTGAATTTTGACATTGTCAAAGGTTGTATTGGAAATACAGAATTAGCTACAACATATGCCAAATACATAAGAGTCTTGCGATTGAATATGTTTTATCCAAGTGTTCTAGAAAGGATTTGTGGTTATTAATAGATATGGAGAAACTAGGCTACTGAGAGAGAAGAGGAAGGAGAGATAAAGTAAATATGAAACTGAGAAATCTTGATTGATGGATTCAGTAGAAGAGGTTTTACATTTATAGGTCAGGATCTCTAACTGAAAGCTAGTTCAGGTAGCTGACCACTCTGTTTGCTAACCTAGAGGTTGTTAGCAGGATTTAACAACCTGATAACTAACCTGATTTACAATGGGTGGTGAGTCAGCACTAACAACAGAAGCTTAGTGACTACACTAGTTTATACAGGCCTAACTTACTTAGTTATTCTAGTAATCATTATCAAATCAGGTAGCCAACATATAACAACACCCAACAACAGCATAGGAATAATCTCTCTCTAGACATTTTGGATCAGTTTCACACGGACCATTTTAATTTGTTTAATTATTTGAAAGACTTCAAGATTTCAATTTTCATCTAATCTACTAATTGAGTGGGCAATAGTAGATTAAGAAAGAAATCTCAAGGCCTGCCTGCTGAAATTAGGGCTTGTTTGTTTATGGTTTTCTACTAATTGTTTATTTAAGCTTTTCGTAGAAATCATTTTCAAAAAAGGAAAAACAAAAAGAAATCAGTTTTAAGTTTTTTTTCTTAGAAGCTAGAAAGAGTAGCTTACGAGAAATTAAAAAAAAGATCCATAAAAGTGTTTTGATTTTTTGAAATCTAATCCAAAAGGTGCCTTAGTTACACACTCACCCTTAATTTAGGGTCAACAATTTCTGAATAGCTTTCCATACTCTAACAAGAATAATAAGAACTGGTATCTTTCTTTTGTAAGACCATGGCGCTCTTCTCTGGTCAGCAGTGTCTTTTCTTGCGCGGTGAGCCACATAGTGCTTTCAGTCAGTTTCAAGCCTCTGCAAGCTAGTGGTTTAATCAGCCAATAGCCAACCAACCGACCTAAAAAATGCCTTGTCTAAGTTAACTGACCTAATGCATGTTAAATTGGACATCTTTTGGCAAAAGATATGCAGAAGAGCCTCAGCACCCTAGTAGTCTAATTAATGAAAGTTTAATATTTTGACCTGTAATAATTTATGGAAACATCAGAATAATACTTTTATGAGAATTATATACAAATTAAGATAGTACTCAGTTAGAAGCTGCTTTGTTACTACCCATATACTTGATTGATGCCCCGAATTATGTTCTTCATCCCTATGGTGGATTCTGTGGTGATGGTAAGTAGTCAGATAATTTTAATTAGCTAATAGATCCATCCCCTACAATTATGAAAATTCATTCTAGCTTCATAATCTTCTAAAATTTACTTGATCATCAATATTTCTTAGGTTCTAGAAGCATTCTTGGCTCCTGGTTCAGAACTCTGGATGTTCAACGAGGTTCCTGAAAAGGAAAGAGAGAAGAAGCTTGCTGCTGGTGGACTTGACGTTTTTGGGCTAGAGAACATAAAGCTTGTCCACAGGGAGGGAAATGCTGTCATTAGGCGGCACTTGGAGAGTCTTCCATTGGAGACGTTTGATTCTGTAAGTGTCAAATCTTCTTTTCATACTTATAGAATCACAAGATTGAAACGTATCAGTGTGCACTGAGGAAGGAATCAACTAGCATTTACGCACCCTGTGAATGTTATGCTAATTGATTCCAATAACCGAGTATGTTTCTATCTCATTTACGCACCCTGTGAATGTTATGCTGTCATTAGCGATGTCCTACTTTCTTTTGAAAACACAACCTGATCAGAACGATTGCCTCCACATAACTGGTAGATGGGATGGGACCAAATAAAAATGCGTCAAAATAGAATTATGAGCTGTGTTGAAGTAGGAATTTCAAGTGTCATAAAATATCTTCAGTTTCAGGACAGTCAAGCAAAGTAACTAAAAATTTCCTTCAACAGTATACTAACTCTAAAAGGACAGATCCTTATTCTTGCAGACGAGTCAGTGGAGGATTCTGTCGCTCATTCTGACTCAAGATCCCTAGCTACCCTTCTGCTCATTCGTGATATACAGGTATCAAATGTTGTTGCATTTTATATTAGGGTTATGATGTATTGCTGTTCATGCTATACTAACGTCACATTGTTTGGTGAACTGATTTGTAACGCAAACCATCTCTTTCCCCTCCATCTTTCTTTATTTTTGTAGTCGAGACGTCTACCATACAAAGACACAAAGTCAGCTTCTTTAAGGTTATCTGGGTTCTCTCACAACTCTTGGATTCGTGAAATGCAGCAAGCTTCGGATAAATCAATTATAATAAGTGAAATATTGGATTCTAGGACTAGAAATCTAGTGTCTGTGTCCAGAATCAGTGATTACGTGTTATCTAATGAGCTGGTTAGCATGGCACTAGCTATGGTGGCCGAAGACAAACAGATCAATCGTGTTCTCGAGGAATTATTTGCAGAGGAGGTAGCCCCCATATGACCTTATTTTTTTCGTTTCTCGTAACGTTGATGGATCTCACTTCATTTTCAATTTCCGTGGCCATATCCCATTTAAATCATTTAATTTCTCTGGAATTTTCAATTCTCTAAACTTGAAACTGCCAGTTTAGCATTTTTGAGGCTTTTTGTTTATTTTATATGGTTTTGGATTACAATATCAAAGTGACATAAATCTTGGGCTTTCTGTGCACTTATGGCAGGGGAACGAGATGTGTATTAAACCTGCAGAATTCTATTTATTTGACCAGGAGGAGCTATGTTTTTATGATATAGTGATTAGGGGTCGTGCAAGAAAGGAGATTGTCATAGGCTATCGCCAGGAAAACCAAGAACGCGCTATCATCAACCCTTCAGAAAAGTCAGTGCCGAGAAAATGGTCCCTTGATGATGTTTTTGTTGTTATTGCCTCAGGCGATTGACGAAAGAAATAGCACCATTCTTGTTCCTTGTGCTGTCATAATTCATGCCTACGCCGGACCCAGTGATTGCCCTTTCTTCCCTTCCCATTTAACTTGCCATAAGGTACTACCAGTTAACTGTAAGCAACAGCTGGGAATTTGAAGACTCCTTAAATTCGGAAGGAATGGAAATTTTGCCAGTTCGAAAATTGCTGAGGGTGTTGGTTGATCGCGTTATGTAATGTAGAACATTATATTTGCAACATTAGTGTAACTTGTAAAATAATCTTAGATAAATAGACGTAGGTGACTAGGGATGAGAGTTCATGATGCGGAGGATAACAGATTTAGAAATTCTGTACTCACGGTTCAATGAGAAAGATGGTGTACTGATTCAAAAATGTCTAATTATATTTTATATATAAAATAAAATCCAGAGGTCTTTTATAGATAAAATTCACTTGTTTATTTTCATATATCAAGTCTAGCAGGTAGCAGCAACTTGTGACTTAGGGACTACTCAAATTGCTTTTCCCCAGCTTCTTCTTTACGATGGAATTGGTGTTTCCTTTACATAATTTGTATTTGTTGAATGATGTACGAAAAGGAAAGTAATCATCCGCTACTAATCAAATCAAATATAAATTCATGTTAAACGGAAAAGTATCTTTTGGTATAAATCGAGCATCTTCTACGCGCAACTGTAAAGACTAATCCTTCGAGTCGGATAGTAACCACAATGGGCGGCAAATCTAAAATGGGAGGGGAGGGAGGTTGTCCCCACTCTAATCGAGATTTGTTTTAAGCTCCGCCTCTTTTGTTTTTATTTAATAAATTAATTTTGGTAATTGTTACTTACACTCCACATTTTACTTACATCACTCCTTTTTTTTTTTGCAATATCATTTCTTTCTTTTAACTTGGATAATTTTGGTAATTGTTGCAGAAATTACCTCGGCCTCTTTGGAATTTGCCATAACAATGTTTTTCAACAGTGGTGTGAAGTCAAACAGGGTTGGCACCCTTGCTTTATTACCATTCTTAATTTCTTGCATTTCATTTGAATATGTAGTTCATTTTATCATTTTATTTAATTCCTTACCATAAATCATATTATTTTTTGTATTGCAGACTTGTTCTTTGAAAGTACGTGACATCCAAGATAGAGAATGGTTTAAAACACTTAACAAAATACAGAACAAAATCCAAGGTATTCATCTTGTGTCTTTTTAATAAAACTTTGTTTTTTCTCACCAATTAAATAAAATGACTAATACTATATGTACTCTCTCCGTCTCAATTTAAGTGTCCCCTTTGCCTTTTTTTTTGTCTCAAATTATTTGTCACTTTAGAATCCCAATGCAACATTTATTACTTTTTTCCAATAATACCCTAATTGTATTTGTATTCCCAATGTTTCCATTCATCTCTTCTCATAATAACATAGGGGTATTTTAGTCCTATCTTACTTTTTGAGCATAAAAAGTAGCATATATAATTATTTTCGTAAGATTTTGTGTTAAATTTTATGGTGGCGGTTATTTAGTTTTTATAGTTTACATATATCATATGATTTAGGTTTTTTTTGTACCCCCACCTCTTCCCTCCATACCCCACAAGAATTTTTTAGACGAAAATACCCCTGCTTAAAATAAACTCGCTCGGATTTACCTGGGGGGATAAATCCGATTTGTTAATTTTAGTCTAGTCGGGGTACATGGGTAGATACATCCGACTTTAAAAATAACTAATCGGATTTACCTAGGGGGTAAATCCGATTTGTTATTTTCAAAGTCGGATTTACCTAGTGGGTATATAAATCCGAATTCCCCAAAAAAAGAAAATCGGAAAAGAGTCAAAACTAATCAAAAAATTATAAAAACACCACTAAAAATTTAATAAAACCAAAATAAGGATATGCAAAATTATTTAGATTTTTTGGAGGCTGTGAAAAATTAAAAATTAATAAAAAATAGTAAACGATGGAATTTGGGATTTTGAGCCCCCTAACCTGAAAGAAGTCCCTTCTTAAGGAGTTTTGATCCTTGATTTTTTCAGATTTAATGACTGTGGTTTCATTACAATTGGAGTAGGTTGGCCGAAAACCGATTTTTTAGCCTAAATTATTCACTCGACGTATAACATCGTCACGTGTTAACGAACTACACCCTAAACAGAACCAAAAAATGCTCGGTATTCATATTATTCATGTCTATTTTAATTTTCTAAAAAAATATAATTTTAATTTTTTAAATGATTTATTTATTTATTATTTGGATAAAAAATCGGATTTACCTATGGGTGGGGGTACATCCGATTTCCAAATCGGATTTACTCCCACCTTAGATAAACCCGATTTTAATTTTTTTAAATTTTTAGGAGAATATCGGATTTACCTAAATCCGATTTGCAATTTTTTTTTTTTTTTTAGCTGAGGATGTCTTGAGGGATGAGGTGTGGGTAAAAAAAAAAACCCTATGATTTATGCTTGTGAAATGAGGTCTTGTCGTTTAACTAACCCAAGGAAGACTACTCGGCCAAGGGTATTCTAGTGTCTTAATGTTGTTGATGTGCATTAGGGGTGGACAAAAGCTGGTGATCCGACCAAGACCCGAAATACCCGACAAAAAACTTGCCATTTCGGACTAAACATAACAGGTGTCGGATACCCGATTGGTAAAAATCGGTTAATAATGGACAATCACGGACGAATTCGGTGTTTGAACCCACAACCATCGGTACCCGAGTCCGACCGAACTGTCACATTGCTCACTGCACAGTACACAGCTCACTGCCCAATGGCGCTGCAACAACACTGCCCAAAGGTTACTTTTATCTGATTTTTTCTCTCTCCCAACTCACTTTTCAACCACTCTCTCGGTTTACCACACAATTAAGTCACTACTTTTTCTAACTTTATTTTCTCTCTCTCCAACTTTACATCTACTAATATTTTTATTTAACAATATTTAATAACTAGTGCGTATGACCCGTGCGATGCACGGGTATACATTTTCTTGTTGAATAAACTTGAAAAGGTTGAGGTAATATATAAGTATATTTTATTTAAACAATTTTATATCAATCAACTAAAACTTTAGGAATTTATAGTTTATATATCTTTGTGGATATACATGCTATATTAGTATTTCAGAAAAATGCAAATGAATTATTGTTTGGTAAAGTAAAATATATGATTTCATTGTATAGACAATAATAATAATATTCAATTTTCCCGTTCAAAAAAAAAAATTCAATTTTAGATATTATGGTCAATTTAAAATTATATTACAGAAGAATTTAAACTTCACTTGTCTGATGGATTTCTAATGTGAGATGTACATTTAGAGCTATCTATTTTAGCAGTTTAGTAAAATAAATAGTAATATATATTCCCAAATTAAAAATCACATTTCACATTTTATTTTTTTATAACAAATTTATTATACATAAATATATAGATATTGTTTAGATTATTATTAATAAAAATATATTATTTAGCTATAACATTTTATCTAAGCTTACTATATGATCAAAAAATAATTACCAATATTCACTTTAAAAACTATTTTAAAGATTTAATTTAAATACTTTAATGGTAATAAAATTAGTATGCTAAAAGACATTGAATTATATGTTAACTTCTAAAGAAACTATTGACACTAAAATAATTTGTTAGGTGCGATAAATTGAATGTCGGAAGGAAATTAGCAAGAAGAAGATTTTTTTTTTGACAGGAAGTAGCGAGAAGAAGGTTGGTGTCACTTCTCTTGAAACATATATATTAACGAACGAACTGAAATAGTGTTAACTTCTAAATATGTTTTTTTGGCAAATTTACTCAATAAGACATTAATGATTTATTTGGTATTTTATTAAAATAAAAATAAGTGATTGTTGGCCAACATATAGACCACCGATGGACATTTATTGTACTTGGAAAAAAATGCACACCAATAGACAACATTTCTGGATAAATCCATTAGAAACTTTATTTTATTAAAATTTAAGAGAATAGTGAAATATCAAAATATGAAAGGAAAGTGTTATTAAATTAAAAGTTAAAAGAAAGGAAAGTGAAAGAAAAAGAAGAGGAAGCCACCGACACGCACCAGCACAGTCCCTGAAACTTATAATGTTATGATCATGGTTGAGCTATTTGACTCGACTGAAATACATAAGAAGCATATTATATTGCAATAAACTGAAATCAACCTAACTGAATACTTAAATACCAGTTCAAAGTTACAATCAGAAAGTTTTGTTAATAACTAAACAACACCCTTACCCCGAAAGTGATGAAATTTTCCCCCGAAGACGGGTTTTCCCTAGTCAATTTGAGGATGGTGACAGGAATCATGCCCCTTCCCCGCGGGGACCTCGCATCAAATATAATACATAAATATTCTTATTATAGAAGGTAACCAAAAAAAAGTTTTGAATTCCCTCTTACAAAAATGAGAACTCAAAGGTAGGTTTCAAAGTTTTTCACAACAAATAAATAGACGCAGCAGAAGTTAGATGATATTGAGAGTTGTAAATGAAGAGTGTGGTGGAAATGATGATTAGAGGAGGAAGGCGTCAACTTTTGAAGCCACTCAAATATTATCACTGATAGTCCCTCTTTAGATTATCTTTATAAGACTCTTTAAAATCGAAGCCCTCAGCCCTGTATATCTCACCGCTGCAACAAAGTGGCCCAAGAAACATCATATTTACAACAAAAAATCGTAAACTTGAAACCAACAAAGAAAGAGAAAGTGGGGTTAGTTATCATTGCCTATCGAAGAAGACGTCAATAGACACTAAGAAATTTATCTGACTTAGGTGTGGGAGGGGTGAAGAAGATCGTATTAGAGTTTTTGTGATCTCTCATGGATGACAATGACAATGAAAAGTGAGATGAGTTCGTGTGAGTAATGTGTCAACGGTGGGGAAATATAATCAACAAATGTGCTTTTTTTTGAAAAAATGTAACATTTAAAGTTGGGTTAAATATGTTTTTGGTCCCTATAAATATAGCGAATTTTGTTTTTAGTCCCTCTAAAATTTTTTGGGCACTTTTGGTCCCTACATTATTTTCCGTTTGCACTTTTAGTCCCTACCGTTAGTTTCCACTAACGATGCTGACGTGACACAGCTTATGTGACATATTTTAATGTGTTGGCATTCAAATTTTATTTCCACATCATTTTCTTAACGGCACATCATTTCCATGTCAACTAAAACCAAAAATAAAAAGATTCAAATCCCTATTTCCTAATCTCACTTTCATCTTCATCTTTTTCCAGATTCATGCTCAATCATTTCTCCTTGAGGACATTTCTCGTTCCCTTTTAATCACTGTTCCAGATTCATGCTCAATCATTTCTCCTTGCGTACGAAAAACATAACCGTTGAGGACATTTTGTGTTCTCCATTGAAAACTAAGAAGAATAATAATGGAAAATGTGTGTTTGATACCCTTTAGGATCTCTGTGGCTAAAGCCGAGTGGTTTAGGGAATAGAACGTTTAGTGGTATTTCCCTTGACGACGCCGTTTTGGATGAGAATGGCGAGAAAGGTGTGAGAGATGAAGGAGATGGTGACTAAAAGGCAACGAGAAATGGCGAAACAAAATAGAAATTGCGTTTTGAACATTTTGAGATGACATATCGGTGTGGGAAGGTGAAAAAGGGAACAGTGATTAAAAGGAGGGCATGGATAATGATCAAAACGATGATGATGATAATGAAGAGGCATGTGGTGCTTGCACTGTTGATGATGATGAAGAAAAAGATTTTCAATTTGATAAACAATTGTTTTCCAGAATGCTGCAAAGGATGTCGTTAAGTGTGAAGCTAGATTGTAGGTTTACTTGATTTTCAATTTGGAACATATATAAATAATTGAAGGCATTTTCCAGCTTTTCATAGCGAAGATGCAAAGGCGTTTTCCAGATTTTCATAGTGATGATGCAAAGATGTTTTCAAGAATGATGATACTTTTTTGTTTTTATTAGTTGACGTGGAAATGATGTGGCATTAAGAAAATGATGTGGAAATAAAATTTGAATGCCAACACATTAAAATATGTCACATAAGCGGTGCCACGTCAGCATCATTAGTGGAAACTAACGGCATGGACTAAAAGTGCAAACGGAAAATAATGTAGGGACCAAATGTGCCCAAAAAATTTTAGAGGGACTAAAAACAAAATTCGCTATATTTATAGGAACTAAAAACATATTTAACCCTTTAAAGTTAATAGCAAGAAAAGTAATGTGCTTGACTAAATGAATAACCCAATTACAACACCACCAAAAAAAAAAGAATAACCCAATTACATAGCATGATTGGAATGAAAAAAACTGGATAAGAGTTCAAATGAAAAAAAATATTCACGCACAATTGAAGACAAACAAAAGTCAACAACTCATAAAACTGCAAAAACATCATAGACTCATTAAACACTGTCAATACCACAAATAAAACTCATTATTGTTTTTAGCGGGTAGAGAGGATGTAGCGGTGGGAGAAACCCAGAGGTACTAAAACCTGCATATAGCATGATTGATAGTACTTTCCAATCCGCAAAAAAAAATGAGTCTTCAATGAACAAATGAGAAAAAATAAATTATAGATATTTCTTCCTGATTTATAGGGATTTTACAAACCCTCGTTAAATTGATTTAATGATAGACTTTATTGTATTCAATATTGGCCGTTAAAATCTCAGCCGCAATTTAGTTAAATATTATCCGTTGATATCTTCTTTGCATAACTGGTTTTGTGTAAACCGTTGGATCCTTTGTGGTTGATGACGTGTTACCCATGTGTGTCATAAAAGCTGACATGGAATTTTGTAGAATCTGACGTATTTTCCATGAATTAGTGACGTGGACGCTTATGTGTCATATCCATGGTTTAGTAAAGATTAAGATTAAGATATTTCTCTTTCTTCAACCTCTAGAAAAACCTCTGTAAAAACACTTCCATAAATTTCTGAAACTCTCTTCCTATAAACCCGTCACAAACCACCCGATAAAACCGCGAAACAGTCAGATCAGTGCTTCTGGGCCCGAATCCGCCCAAGCCCGACCGGTGTCCACCCCTAATGTGCATCATTGATTATAGTGTCGTTTTTATATGTCATGTTCACAAAAGAAGCCAAGTCGGTCACCAATTCAATCACCATAAAATAAAGGCTAAATACCACTTTTGGTCCTTTATGTTTGCACGAAGTTTCACTTTCGTCCTTTATCTTTTTTTTGGTCCGTTTTGGTCCTTTATGTTTCATTTTGGTTTCACTTTCGTCCCTGCCGTCAGTTTAAACTAATGAACGCCACGCTGGCAGTTAACTGCTGACGTGGCGTCCGTTTTCATTAATTGACGTGGCAAAATTAATTGAGGTGGCAAATACACTTCAGCATTTCATGTTTTTAAATTAAAACAAAATAAAACTGAAATAACAAATGACAAATTAAATAAAAAACATAAAAACATTAAAAGTAAAAGAATAAAGGAAATTAAGAAAAGAAAGGATAAACAAAACCAGATCTTAAGAAAACGAAGGGGAAGAAATTAAGAAAAGAAAGGAAATTGAAATTGAAAATCAGATCTTGAACAAGATCAGTTTGGCTTGTTTGGCTTCTTCTTCCTCGCGAGATTCGGAAACAAAACCCAGCAAGATTCCTTCTCCAACTTCATTCTCCTCACGCAGCAAGATTCGGATACAAAACCCAGCAAGAAACCCGTTTCCGATTACAGATTCGTGTTTCTTCATTTTCAGATTTGGATTTTTTCGTTTTCAGATCTGTGTTTTTGTTTTTTTTCGTTTGCAGATTTTTTTTCTTTTTCGTTTGGGTTCCTCGTGATGAGTGGCGAGAGAGAGATCGGTGAGTGAGCGGCGGCGGTGACTCGTCGGAACTGATTGTGGTGGTTCTGTGAGAGAGAGAGAGACGAAGAAGATGGTGGTTTTGTGAGAGAGAGAGAGAGAGATGGGATCTGAGATTTTTTAATATTGAAGAAGAGTTTTTTTTTTTGGTACAACTTGAAGAAGAGTTTTTGTTCTTGAAGAAGATGGTTGGAATTAGGATCTGGAATTAGATTTGTTCTTGAAGAAGAGTTTTTGTTCTTTAATATTGATGTTTTAGTTTTTGTTAAATTTTCTTTTATGTTTTTATCAATTAAAAAGTTTAATGCTGATGTGGTATTTCAATTAGAATTAAATAATATTAATTTTGCCATGTCATTTAATGATTTTAAGACGTCACGTCAGCAGTTAACTACCAGCGTGGCGTCCGTTAGTTTAAACTGACGGCAGGGACCAAAATGAAACGAAAATGAAAGATAAAGGACCAAAATGGACCAAAAAAAAGATAAAGGACCAAAGTGAAATTTCGAGCAAAGATAAAGAACCAAAAGTGGTATTTAGCCTAAAATAAACTATTTGTATCGACCAACGTGACCCACGTTTTTTGTGCAAAGACACAAGACAGACAGGGATTGACATTGTACTTGCTTGGTAATAATATTGATTGATGATGTGTGAATATAACAGTACAGATAATCTTATTTTCACACTAATAATTATTATCTGTAAAGTGTAGAAAAGCAAATACTAGTAAAAATCAACATTGAAAGAACACAACAGAACAGAATACTCCATTGGATCAGGTCACAACTTTTATATAAGCTCGTTGTGCTCACAAACAATAGCAGCATTGCGATCAAATGGGGAATGTAGGAGAGATAGTGAAGAATGTGGAGTCACCTCTACCTCTACCTCTGCTTTCACTCAACCACGTGTCTTTTCTATGTAGGAGTGTGACTGAGTCTGTCAAATTCTACCAGAATGTCCTCGGTTTTGTGCTTACTAAGCGTCCATCTTCTTTCAATTTTCAAGGGGCTTGGTAAGTAACTTCGCAAATCTCAACTCAACTCAACTACTCTTAGATATATATACTTTTGTGCTTCTCAACTCAACTACTCTTAGATGTAAATCCATACATCAATTACTTTTTCACACAATTCATACACCTACTTATTCAGCACAATTGCCAATACTACATATTTTGATGCAAAGAAAACTAGAAAGGTACAGATTCCATCTCATGGAAAAACAAAATTATCCAAATACAGAAGAAGAATCAGATATAGTAAAAGAAAAGTCTACAAGAGTGCCATTACAAGTACTTTTATTTGTCTCTATGTATGAATTAACATAACTAGCAAAACCAATATTTTTATTTTGGAAATTTTCCATGATTACTCGGATTCAATGACCCACTCGTGTACTTGATTTGTTGCCAAGCTTTTCCCACAATTGTCCGCTTATAGTTATCAGAAAATGTTAGTGGTTAATAATTAGTTAGAGGTGAAGGGAGAACAAAAGAATTGTAAGCTTCGTTGCTAAGATTTTTACTAACACAGTTTTTTGGTTGATTAATCGTTTAGGTTATTCAATTATGGCATCGGTATTCACCTACTAGAGTCAGATAATGTTCCAGTGAAAAAAGGAGACGAGATAAACCCCAAGGATAATCATATCTCATTTCAATGCTCAGATACGAAGCTTATAATGCAGAAACTGGACGCAATGAACATTAAGTATGTGACAGCAATTGTGGAGGATGGTGGAATTCAAGTTGATCAGCTCTTCTTTCATGACCCAGATGGTTATATGATTGAAATTTGCAATTGTCAAAATCTACCACTGCTTCCACTTTCTTCTTGCCCTCTCAAGCCTCCCAGTATCAACTGTAGAAAAGATCAAGAACCACCCTTTTATGGTTATCACTTGTTCACACCTCCCCCAAATCTTTCTTTCTTTCTTTCTTTTATTTTCTTATACTGGAGGAGCAAGTAATGGAAGTGATTGTTCTCTATTTTTCTTTTTGCAGGAGAAGGAATGAACTGCTCTGCAGAAGAAACTTTGTTGATGATGGAGAATTTATTGAAGATTTCCATATGAGGATTTTCTAGGGAATCACCTAGTAGTGTATAAAACTTTGTGAAACCCTTTTTATTCTTTAAATATGCTTTTGGAAACTATTTAGCATGAACTCAATAAAAAAGGATGACACCTCTAGTTATATTACTACTTCATAGCCATCCACCTACCCACCCAGGTTTCATTTTGACACATTCTAAACTGTTGCTCCCCATACTTCTCATAACGAAAATTTGCAAATAAATCATAGCAAACAGTAATACAAGTGTTAAAAAAAGAACGGCTTAAAAATGTTTTAGGCCCTCCAAATATGAGGTATTTTGGTTTAAGCCCCTGCAATTTTTTTATTTATTTATAAGCCCTTGCAAAATGACACGTTTTGTTTTAAGCCCTTCTGTTAGCAAACTGTTAGTGAGACGTTAAAAATCTCTTCCACGTGTATATTTGCAGGGGGTTAAACCAAAAAAAAATATTTTGCAAGGGTCTAATAAATAAAATATATTTTTGCAGGGGCTTAAAATAAAATAAAAAACACACGTGGAAGAGATTTTTAACGTCTCACTAACAGTTTGCTAACAGAAAAGCTTAAAACAAAACGTGTCATTTTGCAAGGGCTTATAAATAATTTTTTTTTGCAGGGGCTTAAACCAAAATACCCCATATTTGCAGGGGAAAGAACAGAACTGAATTGAATATAATAAATTGCAACTGAATTGTTCTTTTTAGCTGTGCAATCAAAGAAGTAAAGCATTGGAAATGGAGGAATTCGGTCTCAAAATTTACTTTTTAGTATACCTTGTTCACTTATTAAATTCTTCTTTTCTTAAAACAATTAGATTCCGCTTCTTTAAATCCCGTTTACTTTAGCTTCTGCAGTCAACATCATCAATTAGGTTGATGTTTTAGATTGACTTTGGCCTTTCCAAACATCAAATAATTGGAAACTAGCAGCAGAAAAAGAAGCAAAAAAAAAAGAACATTGTATTCTTCCGGTAATACAAAATCGAAATGCACCACTTAGCAGAGCTTGCTAGGGCCACTAGCAAGCAAGTAGAAAAAATTAAATTGAAGTTCATTAGCTATTTGTCACTGCATGCATTTTCAGCATGTTGACAAAGCAAATTGGGAAAACAACCGTTGACTATAAGCTAAGGATAAGTAAATTTAAGTTATGCTTATGAATATCTCTAAGATCGAAATTTTGGTACATTCAAAATCCACCAAGACGTGGCCACGTCTATCTAGCTAACTTTAACATGAGAGGAAATGCCAACTAACAAAGTACATTGCCGTAATTCTACAAAAGGCAAGGACCCAACTACATTGTACGCTGGGTGGAGAGGGCCTTCAATCCTACTTGTGAATCATCAAGAATTAGGCACGGGACATTTTCATCTTTGGCATTGCTTTTTTCATTTGGCGAGCACGTTCTTTTGCTTCTTTCTTTCGAATGGCCTCTGCACCGAGTTTTGCCTCAGCCTCCTCCATCATCTTTTTTCTCTCTGCCTTTCTTCTTTGCATAGCCTCTTGTTGGGCATTTCGGAGTTCTTTTTGAGCCTCTTGAGCAGCCTTTTGTCGTGCAGTATCTGTTTTAGACCGAGCCTGAACAAAATTATCCACAACGCAAGTCAGTCAAGAACCAAGCCTAAGAAGATTTTCATAAAGCACAAGCCAGATAATATGATAAACCAAAATCACCCACCTGAGAACTTAATTTATATCTTCCAATCAAGTCAATATAATATGGAACAAGAGCAACCAGTCGACTCATATCAGCCATGTTCTTAGCAGCTGGAAGCACAAACTTGAACATCAATACTTTCTTGTGTATGCCAGTGTGATTGTCGGAGAAATGAATCGAAATTAACCCTTTGCCAAATTTCTCAAAAGCCTTGTCACCAAAAACCTGCAGTATACCAATAGTAGCTGATTTTGAGTCCAAGGAATAAACTGTAACTTTGATAGGATGAGAACTAAGCACCTAAAAGTTCACAGAATCCAGGATATGAATGTGAATGTGTGCATAAAATGAAGCCAAATATAAAGAAATGCTTATCAACAAACTGAAACACGTAAGCATGGCTAGTTTACAGATATAGCATCAAGAGAATATGTAACAAAACAAACACTACAATGGTATGAAAAGGAAAACAACGAAAACGGGGTGCCAAACTTATACAAGTGGAACAACCACATAATGGGGATGTTTGGAATAACTTATTTAAACTAATCTAATGACTTTAACACTTTTCCAAGCATCTGAAAGAGCTTAGAAAGACAGCTTATGATATGTCCATAAACTATTTTCAGCTTATTTTGATAAACTCCCTGAAATAGCTTATGGGAACTTGTGCGGAACTTATCCTCCATTCCCTCTATGATTTCCACCCGTCTCAAACTCTATTCCCACAAAAGAAAAAAAATGCCGTCTCAATGACATAACCTCTTATACACGATAAGCACTTGTCAATAGGTGCTAATTAAGAAGTTTTTTTTCCCCATATTGTCCCCAAAGTGTTGAACAAGATACATGCTATTACCACAACAGCAACAACACCAATGACCAAGCCTTATCACACTCGATGTGGACAGCTACATGGATTTTGCAGAAAATTTGCGGCTACATGGACCACAAATCATGGGCACAGCCAAACCATTGGCCTCAAAATCTTTCTTAATAGTTTCGCCTGTAGTTTATTGGCCTTCCTCTGCCTCGAGTAATAGGCCTGCCACCCATCCGATGATATACATAATAATACTACTACTACTACTACTATTATTGGCAATACTACTATTACTATCAACATTCCTTTTTAGTAATCACATCTCAAGTCCATATCTATATAACCATAAAAGCTAAAACTCATAGCTTAATGTTCTTGGCCTATAAGCTGTGGTGGCAGTCATGGCATACAAATGGGACATCCGGTGATTAAATTAAATGAAAATGTCGAATGAAAAGGCAAAGAATGAAACCTGGTCAATGAGGGTTTCGGTGATGAAATCAGAAGCGACTTCCCTGGACTCAGAAATAACGGCAAGGTCATCGGCAACCCACTTCCTGGTAGTTGGAGGTGTGAGAATAGTAGCAAACCTCTGCAAATCCATAAAATCCTTATGCATAGCTTTGGCAGCTTTCTTCTTAGCCATAGCAAAAACCACGTGATCCATAGCATCGTCATTCATATAAACCTCAAAGGAAATCTCATCCCTAGTGGGGACCACCATGTTGTAAATCCTGGCAATGAGATCGTGCCTACTCTTCAACTCCAAAGTCGCCAACAACCCCTGGCAATACCTTCTACCACTGGCGTAAAATTTGAAGGTGGTTTGCCCTTCTTTCAACAACAAAGGAGTATCATCGCCGCCGTCACCGATCCCTAAAAGACTGAAATTCTTCTCAAAGATGGAACCTTTACCGGCGAACTGTGCGGCCCACGAAAGCGCCATGTTCTCATTCTCGCGCTTACCGGTGAAATAATTGATAGCAAACATCACTAGGAAACTAACGCAGAAGATCTCGATGGTAAACGACTGGCGATTTCCATTTTGAGGGGAAGAGGTAGGGTTAGTGGTGTTGTTGTTGTTATCGGTGTTATCTAGGGATTTGGGATCGGTGTTAGGAAGGTCGAGGTCGGGGTGTTGTTCGGTGGGAAGGCCTTCGAATTCATCATCGTCCCAGAAATCGAAGGTGGTGGCGGTGGGAGGTGTGGACTTGGGAAGATCGGAAGATGGAGAGGGTTGTTGGAAATTGAGATTGGGATTGGGATCGGTGGTGAGGGGCTGAGACGGTGGTGATCGGAGAGAAGCGGGATCGATGGAAGAGTCTTCGAATTCCCCGTCATCGTCTTCCCCTTCGAAACCTTCGAAATGAGAATCGGAGCGAACCACCAGCGCGAAGATGCAGAGCAAGGCTAAGATGAAGAATGATTTTCGATTTGCCATTGCAATTGAGGTGCGGTGCGGAGTTAGCTGTGGTCTGTGTGTGAGAGAGAAATAATTGATTTTTGATTTGTTTCCTTTCTTTCTTTCTTTTGCCTCACTCAGTCACTCCTCCTCCGATTTCTTTTGAAAGGGTTAACAGAGCCCCTCCTACCATAATTTAATTGCGTCTCTTAAAATGGATATAACTATAAAGAGTCGCGATCAAGTTACCGAAAGAATAATTTTTGTAGAGTTAATCTACTTAATATTTTCTATAGACATTAAATTTTTTTAATTCAACTGTTAAATAGTTTCATATTATGTTGATGATCATGCATACCAAAAATTATTGAAATTAAATATCCGTAGCTATAGAATTTTATAGTCTCTCTGTTTTACTTATATTTTTAAAAACATAATATACGTTGAATTGAACCTATTTGATCAACTATCAAACATTTTTAAAATTTTATAATAATTTTCATATTTGATCTACTCATTTAGAGCTATTAATTTGACGGTCGGATCGGCGAAATTTAAAATGTGTGAAGAGATATTAAGTGGAGTAATTATTATAAAAGTTACTTTTGGAGTAACTCGATCCCTACTTAAATATAAATATTACTATTATTATATAAATAAATTTAAAATACATTTATACTCCAAAAAATTTTATCAAAAAAATACTCCAATTTTTTAACTCAACATTCATTTTGATAATTTATATTTTAAAATCTTTTATTTTAGGCCCTTTGGAATAATTATTTAATTAGGGCTTAGGCTCTGTTTGACGCGTCCCATCCGCTAGTAGATAGCAGATGAAAAATAGCGGGTGAATAATACATGTGTTTGGTAAGCACTAGCGGTTAACGTTTTTTGGGTGGCGTTTAGCGTCTTTTCAGACACTAAGGATCTGTTTGGTAAAAAGTAGTGGTTGAGCTAGCAGTTAGCGGATAGCGTATAAGCTAGCTAATATCAAATGATATGTTTGGTAAAACTAGCGGTTAAAATAGCTTATAAATGTAAAATGACATAAAAGGATATTTAATTAATGATTAAATTATTTAATGATGACAAAATGTTTAATGAGGAAGGAGAAGTAATTTAATAAAAATAAGAAGGGTAAAAATGTCAAAAAAAAGTGAGACGCTATCCGCTATCTGCTAGCGTTTGAAAAAACGCTACTTGAAGTAGCGTCTGAAAAAACGCTAAACGCTACCCGAAAAACGCTAAACGCTAGTGCTTACCAAACACGCGTACTCTTCACCCGCTACTTCCATCCGCTAGTTTCATCCACTATTCGCTAGTGGATGCGACGCGCCAAATAGAGCCTAAGTAGCGTTTTTTCAAACGCTAGCGGATAGTGGATAGTGTCTCACTTTTTTGACATTTTATCCCTTTTTATTTTTCTTAAATTACTTCTCTTTAATTTCCATATTAAACATTCTGTCATCATTAAATAATTTAATCATTAATTAAATCCTTTTATGTCATTTTCATTTATCACCTATTTTAACTGCTAATTTTACTAAACACATCATTTCTTATCCGCTATCCGTTAGCTAATCCGCTATCCGCTACCTTTTACCAAACAGGGCCTTAGTACAGTATGCAACATTGATGTTGTTAGACACAATATTTTTCGTGGTTACTTGAATTTGAACTCGAATCTCCACTTTATGTGTGTGAGTTTATAAGTGGTGTTTGTCATTTCGTCTACAAGCAAAAGAAATACAAAGAAAGTAGAATAAGACCAAAAAAGCATTATAGAGAGAAGAGCAGAGCCGCAGGCGCCAGACAGTGAGTAGACAAGACATAAGAAAAAGTGAACAAACAGTACGTCATAGAGACTGAATCACCGAAAAGAGGACAACTACACTTTAAAAAATTCAATAACCCTAATATTTCTAAATTTTTTTAAAGTGACCCGACCCAAATTAGGTGCAGTCCACGTTTTCTGGCATGCCCTCCGCACTGAGTCACACCGAGTCGCACTGTTCCGCGCACCTAACTTAGAAAATAAAATAAAAAACACGGTAAGAATTTGGTACGTACCTGATGCATACCCGCACTGGATTCACACCTAGTACTGGTGCTCTTTCATTTTTCACGTATCGGTGCTTCAGAGATCATAACTATCATATTTTTTTGATACATGAACAATGGATTTAATACCACGTAAAATTAACTCTGTTGCGTTTTGTGAGCCAATTGGAAGTTGATCAAAGGAGATCCAACTTCTATCAAAATTAGCCCCTAACTAACTTTGCCAAAAAATATGCAAAAATATTTCCCTCTCTTAGGGTATGAACAAACTCAACTTCCCAATTCCGAGCAAGCAAACTGAGTATTAAGGATAATTGAAGCATAATGGTGCAAAGAGTTGAAAATAGTGGTGACAAGCATACTGGTATTGAGAGAATAACAAAATAAAATACGAACTTTTTGCTCCCAAGGCAAGAGAAGGTTGTGGTAGAGGGCCAAAAGCTCATCATGAAGATCATTTGATGTCACAAGGTTACCCACAAATCCATGAAGCTAAGCTCCATCATTGTTTTGAAACAGGTCACTAAAGGGCCAAGATTGCCATCACTAAAGGGCCAAGATTGCCAATACTACAACCATATACATTCTGAATCACTTCAGAACACCTAGATGCATGCTAAGAGATTCATCTAGAACTAGGTTCTAGAGTGTGACACATCCAGGAACGAATCTACGTGATGGTAATTGAGGGCAAGTACCACCACTTGAAAAAGATTGTTACTTAAAAACACATAATAATTTTGTTTTTTCCCCATAAAAAAATAATTGTTGCCCCGATACTAATATTTTTCAAATAAATGTAGAAATTCATCAAAGATTAGTAAAATAAAGAATAAATTGATACTAATTTTATCTTACTAACTTTGTAATTTTGTAGATATTTAGGTATTTGAGATTTTTTTTCATAAGTAGATATAAAAGTACATATATAGTGATTTTGAAGATTTCAAAAACAAAAAAAAAAAGTTGAAACATACTACATATTATGTGTTTTGAGGGGAGAACTTGTGTATCGGTGAAAGGGTTCACTTGAACCCCTAAAAAAACTTTATTTTCCTTTTTTATAATTTTTTTTAACTCCTTAAAATTTTAAATTTGCAATAATACTCCTAAATTTGCACTAATTTGCACCAAAGACACAATTTTGAACCCCCAATCTCGGGTCCTAGATCGGCCATATTGTGTTTTCCATTTGAGTCAATAAAAATAACATTTGGATTCTATTTCTTCTCTCTTTCTCTCATACTAAAAAAATACATGAAATCTTTAATATTTCTTACATCTTTCCCTCTTCTCTTCTTTGTCACCACTAAATTACCCTTTCAAGATACAAAAAGGAGGAGTCATAGATGATAGATGTGATATGTGAGTAAAGTAACAGGAGAGATATATAGCGAAATTGAAGTGTTGGATGGGTGTTAAATACTACTGAGTGTTCAAAAATTAGATTTCAAACTTGATGACCCGACCTCTTTTAAGGAATCTGCCACACAATGGTAAAGAAAAAAAAGAAAAATGTTTATTGGACATCTAAATGTCCTTAGACATAGAGACGGAGATAGAAGAGAGATGAGTGAAAATGTAACAGGTAAGTGTGTGATAAGAAAAAAGAGATAAAAAGAATGAGAGACGTTAGATGAATATTAAACTTATGATTAAGAGGGATATAACTTTTCTTATCATGACAGGTATTATAGAAGCAACTTGATCATACAAAGTGGTCCTTTTTTTAACTTATATTTTATTACATTACAGTATGTAATAGGATGTGTCCTTGAGAATGCCACGGACTCAAGTTTTGAGTATTTTGAAATCTTTTCTGTTATTGCTAGTAATATAATTAACGAATCAATTATCTCAGTTCACCACTTCGTCTGAAGTCTGAACAACTAAAATCAATTAATCCATAAACTTGTAACTTGGTTTTTAATTTAACGTTAGTTTGCAAGTCGTGTTCATGCACAGCAATACAATTCCATTTTTTGTCTTAGCCTTCAAAACACAACCTGCCATCTATAATATTTCTTACTCTATTAATTTCCTCTCCTACATCAACTGATCTGAAGTAGAAGCAAAGAAAAGTAAACGGACCTAATAACCAACCTTCAAATATTATACCTACCTATGTATGTAAACATGCCTATCTTTCACACTCATCCTTCCAAGTTCCAACAACATTAATCGTTATGGAACCTCATCAAGATCATGATTTCACCTCCACTGTCGACACTTCTCGTCCTTTTAGCTCCGTCAAAGAAGCCGTAGCCATCTTCGGCGAACGCCTTCTTGTCGGGGAAATATACTCTCCATCTCCAAAACCATTCTCAGATACCACCACTGCATATTCTCCTTCTCCTATTAGGCGAGAACCCTCATGGAGATTCTCACCATCACCAAGTCCTATCAAATTATCTAAAGAAGAAGAAAATAACAATAGCAGTACCCTTTTGGATACAGTGAAGAAATTGGAGACAGAGCTTGAGAAAACCAAGGTGGAGCTAAAAATGTTGAAGGAAAGAGGAAGTGAAACTGAGGTTGCATTGGCAACACTGAATGCTGAGCTTCACAAAAACATGTCCAAGTTGGCTCAAGCTGAGGCAACCGCAGCCGGGAAAGCAGCAGTGGCAACAAAGACGGTGAGGTTTGAGATTGAGAGGTCGGAAAATGGAAAAGAAGAGAAGAAGAAGAAGGATGACGATGAACATATGAGAAGGATGGGGGATTCAAAAAAACTAGCTCAGTTAATCAGTCTTGGAGAAAACGACCATCCTTTTGGTGGGAAAAAAGTGAGGAAGAAGCAGAAGCCTATTATTCCTCTTGTTGGGGATTTATTATTCTTCAGGAGAAAAAGTACTTCTACTAATCACCATAATCCTCTTTATGCTTCTCCTTTTTAATAATCCGTCTGTTAATGTGTATGTTTCGTTGTTTTCTTTATTAATTCATGTGCAATTGGGATTGAGGTTCAAGCTGAAATGTGTATTATTTCTGGCAAGTGTGTTCTTTTTTGTTTTTTATGTTTTTGTCTTGGCATATGTTTCTATCTATTCATGTAAAATTAAAGAACAGAATGTTCCAGTTGTGCAAATATGGCTCATCATCACCATTCACCAATTAACATTAGTCCTTACCACACGAGGTTGGATCTTCTACTTACCTCCTTAATTACTATGTTTGGCAACCGTGAAAGGGAGTGTCATATATTGCAAATAGTACTTAAAAAATAGTACTAATGTTTTTTTTTCGAGACCAGTGTATCTACCGCCGAACGCAGTAACTAATCCCCTCGCTGAATTGAAGACTCGAAGGGTGGGACAGCTGACCTAGGGATTTAAAGCTGCTCCACAATAAATTACAAATTACAAAAAATATATATAAATAGAAGAGTTTTAACAGAAGAGTTTTAGAATAAAAGATACAAAACAGAGACAAAAAATACAAACAAGGAGTTTATGCTTATCTAAAAAAAAAACAAGGAGTTTATAAATTACCAAAAAAAAAAGGAAAAAAAATCAAATCGAATCAAGGCTGGATATGCTCCAAATCCTATTCCAGCAGTAGCTCTTCTTCTCTTAACCTAAACCTAAAACAAATTAGGAAACAATAAAATCAAATCAGCCAAATTGGAAATCAGTGGAAATTATCATTAAACCCATATAATAGTTACTGATTAAAGAAGCTTATAAATAGATCCCAAATCAAAGGCAAAAAGGGAGTTGGAGAATTCAGAAATTCACAAACCCTAATTTACTAAACAGTGAGACAAACAAATTTGGGCGTGAAGGGAGCGGTAATACAGAACGCAGAAGCAGAGGAAAACAATTTTATTTTCAGAAATTAGGTTGGTTCCTCTAACTTACTTCATTGTGTTAACAATTTGTTGGTAGTTACATTAGAGTTACTTACGTTAGTCATTATTTTCTTCCTATGGACTTATAGTTATAATAGTTAGTTGTTATCTCTAATAGTTAGTTGTTTTCTGAAACTCAAGCCTGTTAAATAGTTTTTTTTATGCATCTATACCTATCGTGTTTATGTTTTGCTAGTTAATGAGATATCAAGAGAGGAAAACATATATAAGTCTAAATATATCACTTTTTATATAAACAGAATCAGTCCCCAAAAAAACAAAGAAACGAAGTTTTGGAAAGATTAAAGTTAAAACAAAGTGGAAAAGTTCTAAAATATCAGATAATGAAATAGAAACTAAAAATAGCAGAGATTAAAGGGAAGCAAGAACAAGGAATAGAGCTGAATACCTCACCCCCGGCAACCTCCTGCGGCGTTTGTTGTTGCTCCCCGTTCGGCGTTTCAGTCCGGCGAGAAACCCTCTCCTCCGCCGGGCCTGCAAATGGCGTGAACGCCGTACCTCTCCCTGCAACGCATCTCTACCTTTTTATTCTTTTGCCTTTTTTATTTAATAAATTAATCTTAATAATTGTTACTTACACCATTTCTTTCTTTTAACATGTTGGTAATTTTGGTAATTGTTGCAGAAATTATTCGAGTGCCATCACAATGATTTTCAACAATGATGTGGAGTCAAACATGGTTGGTACCCTTGTTTTATTACCATCCTTAATTTTTAGCATTTTCTTTGAATATGTAGTTCATTTTTTTTATAAGCAATATGTAGTTCATTTTACTCTTTACTCCTTACCATAAATATGTTATTTTGTGTATTGCAGACCTGTGTTTTGAAAGTACGTAACACACAAGATGGTGGATGGTTTAAAATTTTAAACAAAATACTGAAGAAAATCAAAGGTATTCATCTTTAACACTTTTTTTCTTACCAATTAAATAAAATGACTAATATAGGTATATTTTATGATTATTTTTAGGAGTGAGCTATGAGTATACGAATGAGGGGGTCATATACATTTCAGGTAGAGTAAAGCCACGAAAAATTTTCAACCTAGTTGCAAAACATGGAAACAAAGTGGAGCTTTGCGGGATGGAAACTGGGCACCAATATGTCCATAGACCACCTATGCCTATGCCGCCTATGCCTCCTTACCCACCAACTAGGCGCCAATATGTCAGTGGACCACCTATGCCTATGCCTCCTTACCCACCATATCATCACAGAGGATATTATCCTTCTTCGATGCCTATGCCTATGCCTTACCCACCATTTCAGCAGTATCCATATTAGTTGTTATATTTTATTGTTATTATTTATTTTAAAGTTATTAATATATTTTATTATTTTTAGACTTGTTATAATTATATGGATGTTTTATTATAAAAAAGTTACATTTTCTTTTAGTTCCAATATATCGATGGTTTTATAACGTTAAATTTTCATGAAACCATCATTGCCTTTTAATTCTTTGATTGTCTTCAATTGTTTTAACAATACTGGTATGTGGACACACAAATACGGTGTCTTTTGTGTTTTTGAGGCACTTTCGTAGTCTGTGTTTGTTGGATAAGATGAAAAAGTAAGTGAGAGATAGACATAGAGTTTTTTGACAAACGATAGACATAGAGTTATATTTTGTCACATGCGGTGTCAAATATTATGTGTCTAAATAAGTAAATAACACAACTCTTGTTTAAATAGAAAATTAACTGACATTATGAGATATGAAACAGAATCGTAAAAATTGTTTTTACCTTTGTATATTGGAGTTTTAAGAATCATTGGCTTGCTTTAATTCTTTTAAAGGGTGGCCAACGGGGGGAAGAAATTTGGCTATATATTATGCTAGTATTAGCTATTAGAGGATGAAGAAATTTGTGCATATTCGGTAAAAACTAAAATCAGGAAAGAAGAAATTGTTCCCTTTGAGCATCCAAAAAGTTGTTCATGTGCCCAGTGGCGGATCCTGGACCCCAGGGTCAGGAGTGTCAAATTTTTTAAATACACAATTTGCTAAAAATATAATTAAACAACTATAATATATTTAAATAAATAAATTATACATTTCATAATTGTCCTCTACGTGATTTCATATTCTGAAATCGTTTAATAATAAATTCAGAGTCAAATTTATTGAATACATCACTCTCAATGTATGCCACCAAACAGTCGTTCATCCAAGTATCCCCCATCCGATTACAGCAACCTATTCTTCACAATATTCATAGCGGAGAAAGCTCTTTCTACAGTTGCTGTTGCAACGGGCAAAACTAGTGCCAGCTTCAAAATAAGATAAACCTCTAGATACACATTATGTCTTCCATTTTCAACCAACGTCTCTGAAAGTTGTTAGAGGCCTTTCACATATACCAAATCAATTGAGGATTCCACATATACCAAACCAATTGCAATTTCTAATAGTAATACTAATACCAAATGATTTCAGTTGTTCCTAACATTCCAAATCAATTGAGGATTCTCAGTAGTCAATTACTCAGGATTAATGCCATATATATTATCTTTTTGGTCCAAATCAATTGGGGATTAATGCCTCTTCTAAGATGTGAGAAAGGAATACAAAATTTCAGCTAGTTAATAATTTATACTCATCCCTAATTTCTCTTTTTAAATTCAGTTAATGAGGTAAGCATTTACATATTTGCAAATTGCATAGAAGTCAAAAAATTGGGGATTTAACAAAATTAGGGTTTATAAAATTGGGGATTTTATAAATTAGGGATTAAAGTTTCAGTTTAAACATAAATTAGGGAAGAATTAGGGTTTAAGGCTTACCAATTAGTTACCAGAGAGAAGAGGAGAAGATGAAATCGCAGGAAGAGAGAAGAGGAGACTGGAGAAGATGAGATCGCAGGAGCCACTGAGCCAGGAAGAGAGAAGAGAGAAGAGAGGTCGCGTCGTTGGTGGTGGTCGTCGCCTTCAACGGTGGTGCACTGGTGGTGGTCGCTGGAAGAGAGAAGAAGGAAAGTTTTGGTTTCACGTTTCAGCTTCACGCTGAAGAGAGAAGAGAGAACGCGTGAAACTGACTGAGGAGAGAGTGAGAGACAGAGTGGGGTACTGGGGTCAGAGTGTCAAAAAAAATTATGTGGGGTGGTAAGTGCAAAATTTTTTCCAGGGATGGGTCCGCCCCTGCATGTGCCCTTGTTACATGCACACTATTAACTTTGAGACCAATTGCATCTGGTAATTTACCTGTGGTGACGAAATACTCTTAAGCCCAATACATTTCTAGGCACGTATATGAATACGTATAATGCATAGAGGAAACAGTTGATTTGGGTTGTTTTTCACAATTCAGCATTTATATATGAGGGAATTCTTATGATTTTGGAAGATTGTAGCATTCTTTCTACGTACGGCTGGACTTTTTGTATTTGGGTTGAGTTTGTTCTCTTGAACAACAGTATGGAAGACTATGTTTATCTTCCAAATATGCGAAGAAAAATTATTCTCCGACTCGCCAGATATGGTACATCTCAAAAATAAAAATGCATGTCTTACTATTAAACTTTAATTTGCAATAATTCAAACATGGCTCATGTTCAATTTCCTGCATACATATGTATTAATTAATCTTACAATTAGTATAACAAGTTTTATCATCCTAGCTAGCTAGCTAGCAAAAGTAGCGACATTGACAACTGGCCAAAGTTGGGTATCCAACACTTAAACATAATCCAGAAGTTCCACTTCCAGGATGTTTAGCAGCACAATATCTAACACATTGGGCATCATTGCAGGGTCTTTTAAGAGGACCTGAATTTGCTTCACATACTTTCCGAGGACAGTCATAGGAACACACACACCTTACTTTTCCAAGAACACCATTGTCTCGCTCACAATGCGCCTTAGGATTACGACCACGATGTTGGGAGAGACACCTGTTGTTGCAATAAGGCTTGCAAACCCCATAATCATCCTTGCACCTCCCAGTCACACCACTACCAGCCACCAAAGCCATCAGAGCTCCTACTATACATAGATATATCACAACAACTTGTTTTTAGAACATAAATATTATATGTAAGAAGTTCTAACATATAACGCTAACCTTAAAATATAGTGCGTAAAAAACCTGTTAAAGATAGGAGGAGGATGAGAGTGGCATATAGTGAAAACAACTTGGACATGTTTGTTGTCCGTTGATTGATTTGGTATATAAGTGAATCCTATGTAGAAACTTGTTGGCAATGAAGAGGCCTTACGCTTGGGTAGATTTATATATAAAACATACATATAAGTGAATCCTTTGGTTTTATATTTGTAACTCACAAATTTCACTAACTCATAAGCTTCACAGTTGTTTTCTTTTTGCAACAAATGGCAATAATAATATATATTGAATTTCTCTTAACAACAACTTTTGCACAATAAAAGTAATAAAGATCAAACGTTATAATTTTTAATCCATTGTCAACCCAAGTATTGCAATTTATATTTTTTTTGAGCAACCAAAATATGTGTATATATAATGAATAAAAAAGTTAGTCAGACTTTAGAACAAACAATCCCAACATCATACAATAATGAGCCATATGTCACAGGGAGCCAAAAACAATGGGAAACAAGAAACCATAAAAATTATACGCGAGGAAGAAAACGGAACCGCCCCTAATGCGATTTAAAAAATATCAAAAGCCAATTGCTTTTGGAACCTAGAGATACACCCAAAGAGTCCACACCCCACACACCATTCAAAGAACAAACTATGTCTAAACTTGACCTTAGCTAAGAACCACTTCCAGGAGAAGTGCTTAGTCACCAAAAAAGTCTCTGCGAGATCAAAAAAAATTAGAGAAAATAATTATGTTACGGGTTTCTCATATTGCCCAAAGAACTGCAAGTCAAATCATGATCAGGCCTTTCCTATAAAGAGTAGAAAAAGATAATAGTCTTTTGTTTTCTATTGCTAGCTGCAACTTACAATTTTCAATCAGGTTTCGATACCTCGACCCAAATGGAGGATTTTAACTTATGTAGTACTCATCCTTACCAGTCAGCAACTTAATGGTACACATTAGCATTCCAACATTTTCCTTTGAAGGGAAACAGCCAAACGGACTAACATGTCCCATATTTGAAAATGTACTATTTGATGTACTATTTATTCTTAGGGACGAAATTGAAGACTGCGATTTTGTATTTGATAAATCAAAGTATCTCTTGTGTGCAACCGTAGTTTGTAGAGACTAACCCCTCAAGACACTAAGATTCATTTAAGGTGTTGATATTTTCCACCATATTTTTTCATACGCACCGATTGGGAATTGAACTCTTAACTAAATGGTTAAGGAGCCCAAGTATCTCTTCCTTGTGCTATACACCATATTCGTGAAGACCGGGATTTTTGTCATGAACCAAAATAGGTATTCTCATCTTCCTCACATACTTCCTACAACCCTCTCTCTACTTAGTGGACACCCCCAAAACGTGTGAAAAGACCAAAATTCCCTTAATGAATCTTGTGTGCACTTTTTTTTTTTGAATTTACGATGGTTTGGATTAGCGTGGTCCTAAAGAGTTCGGAGTAGCGTGGTCCGAACTAGTAAACAACGCACACACACACCCGTTTTCCTTTCATTTATGTTAGAAGAGGTTCAGCTTAGGGTGCTCCGAACCAGTTCGGATTAGCGTGGTCCGAACCAGTAAACAACGCACAAACACACCCCTTTTTTCCTTTTAGTTATATTAGAAGAGGCTCGGATTAGCGTGGTCCGAATCAGTTCGGATTAGCGAGGCCCGAACCAGTCTGAACTAGTTATATTAGAAGAGGGATATTTTGGGAATTTTGAGAGTGAATGGGTGTCTACTGAGTAGCTTGGGGGTTGTATGAAATATTACCCTAAATAAGACCCAAGTAAAGGATCCATTTCCAAAATCATGGGCTTAAAAAGAAAAGGCCTGTTGACACCAAAAGACAAAAAGCCCAAAACGAAGGAAGCAGAGGCAGAAACAGCGCGGAACAAGCTGCGACGAATAGCGATGGTTTTTGGGTGGTGAGAAAGAGAAAGAGAAAGAGAAAACAAACAAACAAACAAACATTCATAATTTGGATTCGTTTTAGGTCAAGGATTTCAGAAACACCACACACGACACCGATGCAAGCTGTGGTGCTCAACACACAATCTTACTGCAGAGGCCTTGAACCTCCTTCATCTTCTTCTTCTTCCTTCTTCCCCAATCAGGTTTCTTTTCTATCTTCTCTCCCCTTCTTCTTTCCAAACAACCTTATTCTACTTTAAATTCCTCAATTTTTCACATCGCAGGGTACCAGGTTTTTTGGAAGCCATGTCCCTTTTAGGAGGAGAAGAAGTAGTAACCGTTTTCGTCCTTCCGTTCAAATTCATCTACCGCACTCTACACGTCGTTTTGGTTAGTCCCTCTGCAACTTCGCCCTTTTTTATTTACTTCTTTCAATTCAATTTGTGAGGTTCGTATCTATATGATTGGATTAGAATTTTCAATTAATTTGATTTGTGTTTAATAGTTAATACAATTGGGAATTTGGGAACCCTAATGTTATCTTAATTATTGTGCTTGTACAGCTATAAAGGCCGTTGTAACTCCAAATCCAGCTGTGGAATTGCCACTAACTGCTGAAAATGTAGAAAGTGTGTTGGATGAAATTCGACCTTATCTCATTGCAGACGGTGGAAACGTGGCCTTACATGAAATTGATGGAAACATTGTGAGATTGAAGCTTCAGGGTGCTTGTGGATCGTGTCCCAGTTCTGTTACCACAATGAAATTGGGCATTGAGCGTCGATTAATGGAAAAGATACCGGAAATTGTGGCGGTTGAACCAATAAGCGATCAAGAAACTGGTCTTGAGCTAAATGATGAAAATATAGAGAAGGTTAGTTCTGCCTGCGTCATATTAATGCTATTCTGCATAATTCATACTTCAAACAGATTTTTCTCTTTCTCAAATACGTACACTAAGACAATGTTTTTAAAACCGGACCGGAGATTGAACCGGAGAGACCTCCGGGTCTTGGTTCACTCGGTTCAATCATGGTTGAACCGAATGAGTAATAATTAAATAAAAATAAGAAAAATATTAAATTTTAGAGAAAAAGTAAATAAAATAAAAAATGCATTCCGGGCGATTCAACCCAGGTCAATTGGCGGTTGAACCGTGGTTCAGACTGGTTCAAATGGGATTGAACCAACCATCGGGACGCCCGGTTCAGTCCGTTTTTAAAACACTGCTAAGAGCCTAAGACATCGCCAATGTTCAAAACATAGGACACCGAAACGCCGCATATATGAGTAATTATAAAGATAATTAAATCAATAAACACAACACATATGATCAACACAAAAAACAAAACTAAATTGACAATTAAGATTATTTATCTATTCACTTTTTAAAAATAAAGTTGATAAATTTTACAAGGTTTTTTTTTGAAGATACAAAGTTCCATATCTTAAAGAATTAGTAATATAACGTGCAAATTTTAAGAAGTTGAATTTAAAAAAAAAAATTATGATAAGAGTCTCTTGGAGGCGTCAAAAGGTTTCTATGAAGGGTCTATAAAAAAAAATCTTTTTAAGAGCGATACTACAAAGAGGTGTCCGACGCGTGTCGTGTTGGTGTCCGACACAAACACAGAACACGACATTCGGAAGAGGTGTTTGTGTCCTAATATGGTCATCATTAACTTGGTGGAATAAGATTTCTGATTGAGTACTAGATATTACTATGGGGTTTGCTCTGCGATTCAGAAAGAGAGATGCTTTGTCCATTATTATGTAATTAAACTTAAATGTTCAGCACTTTGTTGTTGTCATAATATCAAGATTAACATCGTATTAATCTGTACATGCTTATGTATTTCTCTAAGATTAGTATGAAATGTTAGGAGAGTTGAATATGTAGCAACTGTTTCAGGTTCTAGAGGAAATAAGACCGTACCTGGTTGGGGCAGCAGAAGGAACACTTGAATTGGTAGGCATTGAGGAGCCAATAGTAAAGGTTCGAATTACAGGTCCAGCTGCTGGTGTCATGACTGTGCGTGTTGCTGTTACTCAAAAATTGCGAGAAAAGATACCTTCTATAGCCGCGGTTCAACTGTTATGATATTTTTGTTGCTAAACAAGAATATAACTGTCATGCCATTCTTGTAATTTTCCATGAATAAACACTATTGGGAATAATGTATTACATGTAATGTATAGTAAAATATTTAAAATGCTTTTACACAGTGAAAGAAGGCTTCTAATATTACAGTCAAACTACGTATTATTTCTTTATTGTGTTTGTAGCTTACAAATGTTAAAAACGTCATATTTTTAAATGGCTGTTTGTTTTACATTGACTGGATGGGAGTTAAGGAATTTCGTAAAAAAATCACATTGACATCTGGAATTTCGTTCATTGTCATAATTTGGATTCGTTTTAGGTCAAGGATCCAAATAGCGATGGTTTTTGGGTGGTGAGAAAAAAAATATGTTTTAGTTTGATAAATAATCTAAAAAGTGTTATTTTGGTAAAAAAAAAATTGGTCTATGTGTGTTTTTTTACCATTGAATCATGACCCGAAGGTCTCACTGTTTAATCTCCGCTTTGGTTTTAGAAAAACCCTCGTTAGGTCACTGAAGCTGCTAGGATTGCAGGGGACTATTCCGAGCGACTAGGCCAGCCATGGTGCTAGGTGCTTTATACGTTTCTGCTAGATTGCTTGTTTTTTTTTTGTATAAAATGTTGTGTTCAACTGTCATTTGTGTATGTTTCAAGACTAGTATTGAGCAAAAAATATTCATGAAAACAATATACGTTAATTACAATTAATAATTTACTGTGTTTAGATATCGAACATCAACATTATTTAATATTAGATCACTTTACAATAGTTAATAGGAGAAAGAAGATAAGAGAATTTCATGGTCGAGTTCTGCTCGTATTTTTCTCTTTCCACTGCTAGCTACTATTTCCTATTATAGTTTAAATATGGAGTAGTTTTGGCTACCGCAAAAATAATATATGTATTTGAATAATTAAATATATTTTATACTAGTATTTAGCAACCCCAATAATATGTTATTTAGCTACCACAACTATGTTTATTTGTCTAAGGAGATAAAAGAACAATAACAAGTCCATTGGTTTTAAGTCCCATTAATCTATTATTAATACAAGCAAAATATGGTGATTTTGGTCATTCTTTTACTTTTGACAGTTTTGATCCCTATTTTTCTTGATTTCGCAATTTTTATCCTAAAAAATTATGGATTATTTGCAACTTTGGTCCTTAAAAATCTTGATTATTTTTGGAAAAATGAGGGACTAAAATAGGATTCTTTTTTGGGTGGTATCCAAAACTATGTTGTAGACATCTTTCATAATGAAAAAGAAAATGGCACACAATTATCAAATAATTATACAGGCTCCTAGGATCAATTTTCTTTACAATCATATCTTCATGATGTTAGTCTTGATTAGTTTATATTAAACTACGCATAGCAGATAAAGAAACATCCTTTAATAGAGGGAAATGCCACATGGTACGAAACGAAATTGCTACCAGCATGTTTCTTACTCCATCCGCTCTTGCTCCACTTTTTGTGATTCTTTTTGCAGCTTTGTACATTTCGTTCTATTTAGGATTGTTGTTTGACATAAGTGTCCTAGATAGGGCTACACAGTTATTGTATCGTAATTTTTAAAGACGATAGAACTTATTAGATACCATAGATTCTGGTATCTAATAAGTTTTTTTACTCACCCTTTTTTCATTTTTTATTATTAGGCTACACCAACTTGTTAGGAGATCATATTGAGAGCCTCAACTCGTGTCCTAGCTCGTCTGAGAGCTAGATTTACCTCAATTGTTTGTCTCTTCCCTGATTGCTTGAGATTTTGCAATACCTTTCAACCATTTGACTAAGAAACTTTAGTGAAAGAAACGTGATATCTTATTAAAACATTATTATTACATGTTTGGTTTGCCATTACAATTAGTAACATGCGAAAAAACGTCTAAACCGAAAGTATCTTGAGATTTTTTTGGACTAAACATTATTTTTAACTCCATTACATTTGCAATGAGAATCCAAACATGACAAACAGTTTCTTGCGTTGTGCAGGTGAGGACGGCAAAGCAATATAGAAAAGGCAAACTGCATAATAAAAAGTCAAGTTGAGTTCAATTCAACAAATGGCACTATAACATTTGATCAGACAAAAAAGAAAGCATCCATGAGATTTCTCAAAAAATTAGCTTATAATAGGTATATAGATATTACATCTAAATTACAGTTCTATTTCAAACAAATTCCTGAAATTTCAAGTTACAATTTAGAAAGTTGAATGTGAAGGGTGGAATACAAAATTTGCGCACTGAATTACATCAAGCGATTCCCCACTTACGATAAAAAAAATCTAAGCGACAAACTCCCTCACCAAGTGCCCTTCATTTGGATAGCACTGCTTTCAGCTTTCCAGTTAAGAACAAAATTGGCGAGTTATTTAGATTAATGACAGTAAAGTTTAACCAATTTATCAGCACCAGCTGTAAATAACCAGGGCTGTCTGGGGTGAAATTTACAGTCCAATATCCCTGCAATCCAGAAAATTCAGGTAAGGCAAAGAAATGTCTTTCAAATGTTGGCGCATATAAAAATTGCTTTAAAATGCATTAACAAGTAGAACATAATGTACAGTGGAAGATAAAAATGAAGAGGACAATAAATCAAACATAAACGTTTAGGTTGGTTGATCAAAACATTTGTCGATCATCTCAACAACTACAAAGCTGATTCAATTGGCAAGGATGTTCAAAGTATATAAAGTTATGCTGAGTTTTTTGTTCCTCGGGGAATTTTGATGCATACATCCCTAACATAGGCAGGAGTTTTTCTTCATAAAGAAATAGCTATGCTCATGAGCCAATTCTATACAAAACCTCTAACAACAAATACACATGAATGCCAATGCAGTAGGCAGCATTACATGTAAGCTCTGTACAAGAAAACTTTTTTTTTTGGTAAAGGTGTCTCGCGATAAAATTTGATCTCAACTTTTGTTAAAACTCATTTCCAAAATTACCCTTTTCAGAAGAGAAAAACTCCAAAAAATCATACAATACTCAGACTCTGCTTCACTATATTAACAAAACCATAAAGAGAAGTCTCACCTCTCCCATTAGAATTGGTATGGCCACGCAGAATTTCCAAAGGAACAATAAGTGGATTTTGATTGAGATCAGAATAGACCATTCCGTGAAAAACATAAGCAGTGCAGTCATCCGAACATGAAGCAAACAAAGGATATGATCGATGGAAGATCACATTGTTGATATCTTTTGGGTGACACCTGGAATGATATCAAATCAATATAAATCATTTCTGCCGTGACATTAAAATACATAATGCCGTTTCTCATCCAAAGTGCAAATCAAATAACTAATACTTCATCATTTAGGTATTGAAGAAGTTAGCCAAGTAGCTACATGCAGATCAGGGCCACTTATGTTCTTTACTGCCTTTTAGTTCAGTCTTTTTGGAAAGAATAAAGTTTTGCCCCATATATAAGTTGAGTGTTGTTAATAATGAGAGTGAAGGTTAAAGTTCTAATAAATCCAAAAATGAATCAATAATTCGCAGGTTAATTTAGCAAACAGCACTATATAAATGAAATGGTAAAAAAACAATACAACAGCCAACCCTAGGGCATGTTTGTTTTATGTTTACACTATCTGTTTCCACTTTTAATTGCAAATATGTTACCTAATTTTCACTGTTTCTTATTTTCAAATATTTGTGTAGGAAGAAAAGCCATGGCGCAACTGTGGGGTTGCAATGAGTTTTGGTACTGTGGACTTACTTTAGAATCTTATAAGGTTTAGACGATAGGTCCATGTCAAACCAACAAAGCTTCCCCTCTTTGCTTCCCACAATTAAATTATCACCTGCATGGAATGTGCACAGAAAAACAATTCTGATGAATGATTTTCTGCATTTACAACTAGAAAAAAACTGATTACACCAACTTCTTTATAACAAATAGTCATACCTCCAGGATGAACTGCAATAGACGAGGCTTCTTTAAGACCGGTATCAAGCTTTTTGATGAGCTTAGTCTTCAATAAATCATACACACGAACACTTTGTTTCGTACAAATAAAGAAGATTGAACGGGATGGATGGAACGTTGATCTAACAGCAAGTCCATGTAACTTGAATGGAAGTTTTTGCGTGAGTTTCTTGGATAGTTGGTGTATCAGTACTGATTTTGATTCGCGTAAAGAACATGTTAAGGAAATAAAGTGCCAAGCCCCAGTTTAAAATATCACACAGACCTCGTAAGTTTCACTAATCATACAATAAAATTCAGCTAAAACTGTGGGAAATCCAAAACGAGTTTCATTGAGCTTGTTTCCTATAAGGTCCATGAACACGCTACACGTAGCCACGGATTGCAATAGACGTGACACGGAATGGGTGGAGTGCCGTGACAAACAACATCCCATGTCTAACTGATTATATTTATGGTACTTAGATGTGTCAAAAGCCAGTGATACCACATGCTTGTCTTGAACAATACAAGACTACCACTGAGGTATATTGCAGTGACATACATGTGCAATGAAAAGTATATGCATTATTGTCGCTTCAAATTACAAAGAAAAGTCATACGCACACCCAGCCATAAGCATATAAAAATTTCAACATCATAAAGGATATAAAAGGTTATAATAATTATAATTATAATAGTATATAAAAAGTATAATCACTTTGAAATATATAACTATTATTATCAAGAAATGAATAAACAATAAAAGAGGTATGTATCGGTTAAATATGAGAAAGCACTTAGATAGGATATCTGCTGGCATCACTGTTGAAAAGTAGTCACCTTTCCGGTGCCATTCAACGGCAGTAACAGTCTGCATGAACACATCCACTTGTGTTAAATATAAAATATTCTCAACAACTTCAACCGATAAGCAAGCCAAATTGGAATTGGAGATAAATATAGAAATACCTTGAAATGCCTTAACCTTATACCATCATGTTTATCATCCTTAAGCCAGCTTACACTGGGTGCTTTGCTGCCTGCAAACACAAGTATTGTAAGAAAATAGCAAAAAAAAAGAGTATGAAATATCAGATACCATAATCACAAGTACTGCAACTCCTTCGATGGCCAATTAACTTTAAAATCTGAGCTGAAGGTTTTTCAACTAAAAGTTTAGCAAGGGGTTGTAGGCCAATTTACTTCGTTTGGATCAATGTTTATATAGATTAAAACCAAAGAAAGAAGTGACAACGACGCTTACCAGAGTCATCGGATGCTGTTGGTGAGTCTACCCTGAGAAGCTCCTTAATCATTTTCTGTTCTTCTTCATCCCCCAAACAGGTGTTTAGAAGAAGTACATCAAGTCCCCTAAAAGGAAGATTTATCATCGAATCATTATCACAATCAAGCCACGCGTATCAAAGAAAATAATGAATCTCCCTGGTCATTGAAACCAGACTTACACAGAGACGGCCAAAATGTGAATATCAGGCAGAGGATTCCAAGAAACACAGTTCACAGCTTCACCGACCTCCCAACGCCTCAGACATCTGCCTGTTTCAACCTCCCAGACGCGAACAGTACCGTCACTTGAACCTTTGCAGACAACAAAAAGTGAGGAACCCACCTCCATTCCTGTTTAATTAAAAACAAAATGTATATTATCAACATCCATACCTGAAGCCATCCACTGTCCAGAAGCTTCGATCGAAATTGACGTAACTGAGTCTTCATGGCCTTTATATTCAATATAACATGTTGTTGGATAAGGCTTAAGCTCCTTTTTATTAGGAAGCTTTGGTTTTAAAGCTTCAGGATCAATATTAAGCTAGAACACAGAAAAAAACAAAATGTAAATAATTGTGTCAATGATAATACACACACAAAATACTAATGTAAGAAAAAAAGTAGGCAATTAAAACTAAAACATAAAAAGTGCAGTAAATTGGTTCTTCAATATGGGAATTACTCACGCGTTTTTTCCGAACTCGAGGGCACAAGTACAAATCCAAACAGCGTTCAAAACTTTCTTTCATAGCATTCTCATATGCAGGGATGCTTCTTATAGATGTAAACCTGACATAAATGATATTTGTTATTTCAACTGAAGATGATAGGGGGAAGCAGAAATGTTTACCCTGAAAGCACATTACCTTTTTGGGATGAACTTAGGGCGATCTTCTTCATACATCAATTGATATGCATTAATCTCTTCTTGGGTTGGGATATATTCTAAAGGAGGATTATAAGACTCATCATGGCCTGAGATGCAGAATAAAATTTATTAACACTGAAGATACCTCAAAGACGTAAGTAATATCATATTGAACTCCAAAAAGCTACATTTAATACCAGGAAATTTCTGCTTTGGTGCAGGAATGTAAGCCAAATGATTTGACTTTTCTGTCAAACCAGAATCGTCTTCCCACAAGAGATATGGACCATCCTCCTCCTTTGGCTTGTCAAAAGTTATTAATCCCTTGCGGATTGCTCTAACATACTGCACAACCTGTAGAATCATCGAAGTGGATGAGTGATAAGAGAAACCAATTTGCTTTCTTTGTCTAACCTGAATAATCTCCATACTAACTCATTTCACATTATATGCAAAATATAAAAGAAAGGAACTGCTACCTTTTTAGCTTCCCACTTAGAAGGAATGAACCTTCGTTTTGGTTCAGGTGCATTAGACAATGGATGCTTGGCATCATCCCATTTGAACCAATCAACATAATTCTGCACATTGGAAAGGAGAGATGAAATCAAGGAATCATGCTACTGATTGTGTTTAAAAACTAGTATTGACAGTCTAAAGAAAAAGTTGAGATAGAAAGTAAATACAGACCGGATGTGGATCAAAGTCAGGATGTGGTGCCCGATTCTTGATCATTCTACGGACCATTTTGATTTCATCTTTTGTCAGCTCCACTTCCTCGTCATTGTACTCATCATAGATCTTCCGCCTAAGTGATCAATAATGCAACAAATCAAAGATGGTTTCTAAAAAGGAGATAACATTAATAAACTAGCAAGGTTATTCCATCACAGCAGTTGATAACAAAGAGAAAAGGTAATTATTGTTGGATAATATCACAACAGGAATCATGCAAAAATACCAATCTTTGGAAACAACAAAAAATACTACAGCCATGACTATCTTGGAAATCTATGGTTGATCGTAGAAGACACCATGTGCCCAATAAAATAAAAATAAAAATTAGGAAATCGAACTCAGAAAATATGTTGGTCTTAAACAATGCATCAAGAATTTCTTAAAAAGTGATAGTTAGATTTAACTCTAAACAATAATAACCACCAAAACTTTTTACCATCATGTAGGGTCAGTTACATGAACCAAATATTTTCCGTTGTGATATTCCCAAAAAAAACATATTCAGTGGGGCCATTAACTTCTAGACTAGATCCTTTATAATAGATTCACATAGCATTTCTTGGTCTACCTTTACCTCCGATTCTTAACAGGAGTCTCTATTGTTCTTCCTCTCACATGTTCAAAACATCTTAAGTGTAGTTGTATACCAACTTTCCTCAATTATTGCAATACTGCTCTTTGGTAGCATGGTAGTCAAAATCGCGTTTTGGGACGTAAAATCGCACAAAATCGCGATTTCACCAGCCAAAAACGATTCAGAGCATGCCTAAAATCGTGTTTTGGTAGAATCTCGTGGAATCGCCGCTTAAAATCGTTTAATCGTGTTATCTGCGATTCAGTTGCGTTTCTGTGTTAGGGTTTCAGGCTCTATTTTTCGGGTTAAGAAGAAGGTGACCCGGTTAGGAAGATGACCCGTTTCAGGCTCTATTTTAGCGTTTCAGGCTCCAACGGTTCTGGCCATTTATTGGCCTTGGAAAAAACAAATTTTATATTGAAAACAGAGGTGTTTTATTGAAAACAGGTAAATACTTAATTCTATTACTTATTACAGCAGTAACTCAGTAACTTATCTCCTCAAAAACTTAAATTATAAATAGAATAGAGACTCTCCCCCTCAACCCACGAATTCTCTCTTCACTTCTCTGTCAAAAAACGCAGAAACTCTCCCTCTCCGTTCAGAAAAGAAAAAACGCAGAAACTCTCTCCCTCTGCTTCTATTTCACTTATGGCTTCACCTAATGTTACTGCTACAGCTACTGCTACTGTTGAGCGTGGGACTGCTTCCACTGTTCTATTTATCTTACTTTTGCTCTTTTATATGCATATATATATATATGGCTTTATAAGTATGTATAAATAAATTAGTTTTCTAAATTTGTATAATCTTTCGATTAGTGTTACGATTTTAGGATTTTGCGAGTTTACCTCTCATTTCCGATCATGCGTAAAATCTAGTGTTTAACTACCTTGTTTGGTAGACATTTATTATATGGAAAATTATTCTGTTGAACATGTTTAAATATTATACAGGCATTACTTCCATCTCGGGGAGAGAAATACAACAGCCGCCTTATTTAAATTTCAGGCTTCAAAGTTATAGAACACCTCTCTCTCTCTCACACACACATAGGTGCATATGCATGTGTAGAGGACTGATCTACTTGCATGCTTGGGACTTGGGAGCCTGCCCCCCGGCTTTTTGAAATTGTGATATCAATAGGTTTGTAGCAGTCGAGAACGTTGTACAGTAGTAAGTAGTAACAACATATTCATATCTGATTTCACAGGGCACTAAATATGTTAGAATTTGAACTAGATAGTGATTCCTTAATTACTAGAGAAAGAAAAAGAAGCAGCTTGCGGAACAATATACTAAATCCACGGATATTAATTCACTTAGCAATAGCTGATGAATAGCTGCTGAGTTATGTTTTATCAATAAATGCCACTTTATGTCATTATTTCAACACTCTGCAGTGTTTTTGGAAGTGTGTGGCTGTGTTATCCAAGTCCTGCATGTTTAATCTTATGGTAATTTTGGCTAACTCTGGGGTTTGGTTAGGTGATCATTTGCTTTCTAGTCTGGTTTGTAGACTCATTGGATGGGCCCCGAAAAATCTAGTTGGTTCCAGGTTTTGGTCATACTGGTGGTTTCATATACCGGTTGTAGCTTGTTTCTGGCTTAGTTTTTGTTTGGTTTCTGTTCATCTGATGCAGAACTTGTAATTGTTACTAGACCTTTATTTGGAACTGCCCTTTAGCACTATTTATGCTGAAGTTGTAGGAATTTCTATGTTCTTAATGATTTTTTTTATCAAAATTTTATGTTGCTGATTATAATATTATTCAATGGGACCTCCATAAGTCAAGCCCCATCCTTGTATGTACATGCATTTGTATATTTGTATATGTGTAGATGGATAAAAAGTTGTGTGTGGGTGTTCATAAGCATCAGAGAGAAAATAATGCAGTAACAGAAATCAAAATAAAGAGAATAAATTGAAGTAGAAGTAGAAGTAGAAATATGAAACTAACCAATTCTTAGCATCATCAACATTTGCAAGAAAGGAACCCAATTTGTCTAGTTTTTCTTTCTTCTTTATCTTCTTCCCCGTGATATCGTATCCAATATGGGGTTCATCCTCATACCACTTCAAAGGGACTTCTCCAATGGTATTTCGGGGAGCCACCTATCAAAAAAAAGTGCAAAGCAATCAAACTCAGCTCAATAGTAGGAATCGAAATGAAATATAACAAATGATGACAATGATGAACACCTCATCCTCAGATGAATCACTCTCAACTCCTCCCTGATGAAGTTCTGAGCTCTCACTTCCACCATCTTCATTATCTGAGTTGGCAGTGTCCTGTAATAACTGATGTTAAGCACATTCATAAAGGCTAAACAACGAGAATAATCACAAAACAAGCATACAAGGTTATTGAGAATAATAGTGATGCACCTCATCTTGAGATGATGCAGATTCTGCGTGTTCTGAATCGCCAGAGCTATCATCCGCAGGTGAACCCTCTTCTAAATCTGATTCAGATTGAGAATCCAGTGAATCAGAAGAATCTTCGTCGTCATCTACAGAAGAGTCCTACAACGAGCGTGCATACAGCATGAGTTTACTACTGTTGAAGTTAGATACAATTAAATGAGAAAAGTGGAATACCTGGTAATCAGAGTCGGAATCATCCTCATCATGTAGAAATGGAACTTTGTTCTTCTCCTCTTCCTCTTTTTGCGTCATAGTCGTCTTGTTCTTCATGGATTCTGTGAGGGAGGGTAGGGTTTATGTTTGCGCTGCGCTGAGAGGGAACAAGGAAAAGAAAGGGTTTTAGTAGTTAGTTACAACATTAAGAATTACACACAAGTTCTTGCCGTATTGGTACCCACCCGCCCGCAATTCTTTTTTTGGTCAAAACCCGCCCATAATTCAATAGCTTAAAAAAACCCAGGGGTGGGCTCATCGATTAGGCCCAGCTACCCGCACCCTGCTCCCAATCTCATACAGCAGATTCCTTGAAGGGTTTTTTTTGGTACCCCACCAGATTCCCATATACCCCCCCACGCCCTTGCGAAAAGACCAAAATACCCTTTACAAAATTTAAAAACCCCAACATATCCCAGCTCAAAATAATAATAATAATAATAATAATAAATAAAAAAAATCGTATATACGTCGAGGTGGGGGTACATACGATTTTCCCCTAAAATTTTAAAAAAATAAAAATCGTATTTAGGTAAATTCGATTTTCCCCTAAAAATTTTAAAAAATAAAATTGTATATACATAAGGTGGGGGTATATACGATTTGTTAAATTACAAAGTCGTATACACCCTCACACCTACGTAACCCAAATAAAAATTAAATAAATCATTTAAAAAATTAAAAATATTTTTTTTTTTAGATAAATAAATTAGATATGAATATTGACCGTCTTTTGGTTCTGTTTAGTGTGTAGTTCGTTAACACGTGACGATGTTATACGTCGAGTGAATAATTTAGGCTAAAAAATCGGTTTTCGGGCAACCTACTCCGATTGTAATGAAACCACTGTCATTAAATCCGAAAAAATCAAGGACCAAGACTCCTTTAGAAGGAACTTCTAATGGGGCTTCGGGGCTCAAAATCCCAAATTCCATCGTTTACTATTTTTTATTAATTTTTTTAATTTTTCATAGTCTCCAAAAAATCTAAAAAAATTTACATAGCCTTATTTTGGTTTTATTAGATTTTTAGTGGTGTTTTTATAATTTTTAGATTAGTTTTGACTCTTTAACGGATTTTTATTAGCGTTTTTAACCTTTTTTTAAAAATTAAAACAATTTTTTTAATAACAAGTCATATATACATAAGGGGAGTGTATATACGTGTATATACGACTTTGAAAAATACAAGTCGTATGTACCCCCACACCTACGTATATACGACTTGTATTTCACCAAATCGTATATATGTAGGTGTGGGGGTATATACGACTTGTATTTTACAAAGTTGTATATACACCCCCCCCCCTATGTATATACGACCTATTTTTTTTAAAAAAGTCGTTTTTAAAAAAATTCACATATATACGATTTGAATTTTTCAAAGTCGTATATATGTAGGGTGATGTATATACGATTTTTGGTCAACTTTTTTAGGGGTATTTTCGTCCAGAAAAGTCTTGTGGGTATATACAAAAATGGTGGGGGTACAAAAAAAACCCTTCCTTGAATTACTAGAAAGCGTAAATAAATTATCGTAAGAGAAAGTTTACTGGGTTGCTTAAATGGTTAAATTAAGTTTTTTTTACTCAAACTGTAACGTAGGATTTGAGTAGTTTATAACCACCCTAATCAGACAAAAAAGATCATTCTAAGTAGTTTTTACTCTAACACTAGTTGCATATAAACAACTCATGTTTGACTCCACGTGTTTATATTTTTTTATTTGTATATATTTAGTTATGATTCAAATTTAATATTGATTTGTATCTTATACGTGCTGAGGTGACTGATCTGGATAGTTGGTAGTTTTGTCTAGTCGAAGTTGTGGTGCAGAGCTGAAGTCGGATCACAAATCGGAGTTGTACCTGCAAAGATACTTCAACGTCCAAGTCAGTGAAAGAATTCAAAGCGAGGTATGAGAGTGATAGATTGTGTACTTGTCAGTGGGGGTTGACCCTATTTACAGAGTCACGTAGGCACTAGAGGCTAGGTGAAAGTTCTGCCTCCATCGTTGGATCTGGCGAGAGGATGTCATCCATTGATAGCGATCAAGCACGAACCGCCACTTCCCTGGGTGAAAGTGCTCTTCTTCGGCAGAGGAGCTTTCTGCTTAGTGGGTCGCCTCTCGGCCCAAAGATAGTTATTGGGCCCTCAACCCAGACCGGAGCAAATATTCAGTTAATAATCCACATAATTCCATGCTGTATGGCCACGCTTGGCCAAAATAACTCCATGTTCTTCATCACCACAACCTCCTCGTTCATTATATTTGATTTGATTTGATTTCAACCTCACAGTTGTATGAGTATTGTACGGTGCTCTATTTCATTATTATTATTATTACTAGAGGGCAGGCCCGTCTTTCATGTGTTAGTGTATTGGTGTGTTAGTGGGTGGTTATTATTATTATTAGAATTAGAAATAGAAATGTATTGGGTGTTAGTGGGTAGTTATCATTACAATAAGGGCATTTTGATCAGAAAAATCTGACAACAAAATGATAGTTTTTTTTAGAATTCTCTTTATTAATAGTTATAGATTATTTACTAGAGGGCGGACCCGTCTTTCATGTGTTGGTGTATTGGTGTGTTAGTGGGTGGTTATTATTATTATTAGAATTAGAAATAGAAATGTATTGGGTGTTAGTGGGTAGTTGTCATTACAATAAGGGCATTTTGATCAGAAAAATCTGACAACAAAATGACAGTTTTTTTTAAAATCCCCTTTATTAATAGTTATAGATTATTATTATTATTTTATGATAAAAGGAGTTAGAAGGCCCAAAAAACAAGTACATGCAGATCAAACGGGGACTAAGAATTACCAAAACATCAGCGGCGATAAGATACCTAACACAATCTGGCGTGTCTTCGAAACAAATGAAACCATCCTCTAAGTCACACCCCAAGGAAGCAAGGTCATCAACCACTTTATTTGCTACTATGTGCACTTCATGTATTCTCACAAGTTTCTAATTTCACATGCATCAAACTTCATTTGAAAGATGGCCAATTCAACGAGGAGCTAAATAAAATCCACTACAAAGTTAGAAATTACAACACCGTAGCTTAAATCCCACAGGCCACAACAATTGCTGAAGTTTAAACTTCAACGCCACATTAAACCCCTAGCGGAACGAATTGAAGAAACTACAGGCTTCTTACAAAATTTTCAACCCACAAACCAATACAGAAGTAGGAGTCCCTCTATAAAGATCGAGCAAGAAATGCAATTTCATGTCAGTTTTCTAAAGCTCTTCTGTGCTGATAGTATCTAGGTGAAAAACAACAAACGACTCCATAAATTGAATACATGTGTCACTGACTACAGCCCAAGTTTAGAAAGGAGCTGACGCCATCTAGGAGTTTCCTCGTCAAAAATATAGGTCAAGGGTGATATGAGAACCCCGCTGCCTCCAATCTGCACCATATGAATGTAGTCAATAGGAAATTGGTGTGAGAATCATGGATAAATGACAGAGAAATAAAGTTTTCTAATATGCAGTTCAAACAGCAGTGATGTTATTTGGCTAAACTATAATGCCATATGATAACCAGAAGTTTTGAGAGGAATCCAATAACTTAATAGTCATGCTTGCCACCCGCCAGGGACAACAGGAATCACAGACAAATAATATGTCCAGAATCTTTACAACTGGCTTCTCTGCATTCTGCTCAATCAAACACTTATTTAACCTGTGTTGCCCCTTATTTTTCCCCCCTATGTTGCTCCCACAAGCTCACAATTATCTTTACCGGCTTGATAGAAAATCGAAACACATGCTTTACATTAGTTCAAAGACTCACCGCCCTCAGTTGCTGTATAGACTTATACAGTGCCTTCTTGGGCACGCATATGACTATGGCATAGTAGTCTGCTGATACCTTTCCATCACGCTTGCAGAAAACAGGACTGACAGTAGGTCCCTGCAGATAAACAAACAAGTGTGCCTCTTAAAATTGGGAGAGTGGTAGAAAAAAATTGTACTACTCGTAATAACAATGCATGGTATATATCAGACTTTGATTGTGAAGAAAGCAAATGTGGAAAGGGACAAGCTCCTCTCTCAAAGTGAATTGGGTTTCATTCCAAATCACACCTGTAACCCAACTAATGATGGTTGGCTCAGTACTCTCTCAGCGACTTCCTCTGCACTGCTTCCCCTCATATTTGCAGTAACCTGCCGAATCTAGCATTAGAAAATGAAAAGATTTTGGAAGGATTGGGAATTATAAATTATATATCCACCGTGAACTGCCCAACAGCCCTCAGATGTGCCTCCAATCTTTCGAGCATCTCATGTGTTGTTTCAAGTACTCCTTTCCGTCTTATCATTGATTTTCTGCTTGCAACAAGAGCAGCCTGAAAAGCACTCAATTGTCAAAGTGAAACAAAATCTGACAAGGCATAAAATGCAGCAGTTTCCTGGTCCCCATTTGAAATCAACAAATAGTGCTAGCCAGGAACGGAAAATTAAATAATCACTAACCTGGCTTTCCAAAACAATTCCACCTTCAATTTCCTTCAAGTTATTTTCTTTTAACGTAGTTCCACTACTTACAAGGTCCAAGATAGCATCAGCTATCCCCATCTAAATAGACCAAAGACAAATAATTATCAAGATGAACAAAAAAGATCATGTCAGGCATCCAGCAGTGCAGATTTTAGCTTGAACGGGACTCGATTCAAGCTCAGTTATGACTCAATTCAGCTTGTTAGCTTCATAGACTAAAAATTAAATGAGTTACATTTTGGACATTTTATTTCACACACGAATATAATATGAAATTAAGTACAAAGTTAATTATGAGTTTAATAAGTAAATATTATATATTTAGTCGGTTTATGACCCAAATGTGTCGAACTATACAGAACTCGAGTCAGCTCATTATTTAATGAGCTCAATTTCAACTCATTTGATTCATGAACCAAGTTCAACAATTGTCGAACCGAGTCTTGAATTTACTTCAAATTGGTCTGGCTCTTCGTCTGTCCCAAAGAAAATATAGATGGGAAATAAGAAAAGCGCGTAAAGCTTATTATTTCTTACAAGGAAGGACACATGTTTAAGGAGCATTCAAGAAGCCTATAATTTATAATTTTTGACACCATATTTGTCGATCTTGAAAACAGGATATTGACGGCTCTATGTATTCTAGCCACAGAATAATCAATGAGATAGAATGCATCTAAAGTTTGACAGTTTTTCATGCTTATGAAATTTGAACGCAGTCTGTTTCAGCCATCCGACATTAACAGAATGGTGGTTATATTTGATTTTTGGGATCAAAAAAATATTCAACCATGAATAGCATATTAAGTTGTAGAACATAGGCGATTTACCAAAGAGTTGTAGCAATCAAATGAATAACTTTAAAAAAATACTATCTCTCACCGCAGGAGCTGCCTCCAATGCTCCATCAGCAGTTGAAAATGCCACATGCTTAAGTCCATTATCTTTCATAAATTTAGGACCCAGCTGAACAGTAAGAACAATATTCAGTTCAAACTTTCTTTTAAAGGGGAAACAGTAGAGACTGTGCCACAGAGATAAAAATTAGAAACATTAGTTGAACGTGAACCACATACATAGGTGAATCCAGTTGCAACTCGCAGAGGCTTTTCTTCTGTCCATTGAGGCATTCTTGCTAGTTCCTCCAATGAATTTATATTTTCAAATATTCCATATTGTGGAATCTGAAACAACGAGGTTACTCAAGACAAGGAATTGCACAAAACAATGACAGGCTCAGAGGAGTAGATCTAGTAGTGTCACGAGAATGTGGTTTTAACTCACCGCGAGGGATAAACGACAATCACCATACTCCAGAGCCTCATGGACAATGATAAGATCTTCATTACCCTGACAAAGAATGATTATTAGAAAATAAAAAATTTGATTCCCCCGTTGTTAAAGAAGACATTTAACATGTGCTTATTATGTAAATAGTAGCTCTTATTAACATGTGCATATTATCTAAATGGTTGCACCCACGCACTAGCATGAGTGACTACCGTAATGCTACCGACACTATCTTTTAGTCGATTCCACATTGTGTTTGGAATATTATTATGAATGAAATTACTATGAATGAAATAAATAGCTTGATATGCGTCAATTAAAAAAAGTATGTAGCAGAACTTGACAAGCTTGGCTAGCAAAACTGCAAAATACAATGTAAATTGCCAACCATTGGCGCTTGGCTGTTGGAAGGTGAAATACCACTGTCCTTAATTACGCAGTTTGCTTACTTGTATAATTAATAGATATAAATTTTTAGAAATCTCCCTGAATAATTCAACAAAAAAAAATTGCAGACATGCTCACCTGGCCATGTTCACCCACTATATCGAGTCCCACAATACCAAGGTCAAGATCTCCAGATAACAACTTTCTTACAATGTCTTTAGGCCTCTGAAACCAAACTTCCAAGTTGGAAATCTGCAATGTAAGAAAAATGATTCACAATCATTTAACAACACTAGAGGTGAATAATTAGGTAAGGTCATGTACACTAAATAAACCATATATTCATAAAAAATGGAATATTACGAAGTAAAGGGAAAACGACAAGGTACCTGAGGAATTTGGGCAACATACTGTCGAGGATTGACCTGCTTCACCGACAATTGACAATTCTACACAATCGAAGTTACAATTAGTAAAAGAGAGAGTGAAATATGTGAATTCGCAACTGAATAGTCAAACACAAGATAATTGCAGATACAGAAGCCGCAAATCCAATTGTAAATGAGATGAAGGAAAGGGGGAAATGAAGAGAAGCACCAACCTTGAGAAGTTCGAGGGTATCAGAAGACATGCGACCTTTGCTGGGCAAACCGATACGGATCTCTTGCCTATCGGAGAGTGTGCGGCCGGGGTTTCCATTGAGGACTTGAGTCTCAGACAGTGAGGCGGAAGCATAACAGCACCAACTACCACTCCCAGACTTGACGTGCAGAGGAAATCCAATTTGGCTCATCATCGTCAGCATTGTGATACACACGGATTTCCTGAATATCCGAATCTGAAACCCCCTCTCTTCTCCTATTTATGTCTTTGATGGATTAGATTATGTTTTAGGGTGGTGGAATCATTGAACTATCTGAACCACGAGTCAAGTATATGAATGCCAATGGAGACAATGATTTGTCACCAAAAAAAAAACGCAATGGTAAGTAACTTTACACTTTAGTCCTTTTCAAGTAATGCCTTATTCTTTTGTTTACCGGGTTATGTTATTATTGATTCGCAGTTTCTACCAGTTTTGTCGATGACTAATCTACACCGAACCAACGAAATGCACGTCACTTAATGTCGAGGCGAATATTTGGGTCAGCTAATATTCCCATCGTTGCATCTTATCGTCATCCCCCGCCTATTTGTAGTCCCACCGCAACCAACTATAAAGTGTCTAGCACTCAAACAAGTACCTAGTTGACTATTTGGTTTGTTCCCAATGATGAAGTTTCATTAAATAACACGTTAGGTCTTCCACACTTGGACGGAGCTGTGATCATTAAGATATCTTCTCAACATTATACTCCTTTGGTGCAAGCCCAATGGATAAAAATATTCCAAAAGAGAAAAATGTACTTATAGGTTGAAAACTCGAAAGGGCGGTAGAAGCAAAAATTAGATAATATAGAAGAAAGAAGAAAAAAACAAAATATATAAAAATAGATAAAGGTTTGTACTGAAGTTATAATTTTGAGCAAAATAATCCAGCGAGGAGATTAGTCACTGCGTTCGGCGGTGAATACTCTGGTCTCAACAATAAAAAAATTGACCAAATGAGAAATCATAATTTGAATTGAAGTTTGGTCCTTTTTTATCTTAAAAAAACAAATATTCTTTGTTACCCAGATCGAGCCATTTTTTTCCCTTTAATCACCCCAGACAATGATCAATTCTATATTTAAAGTCGGTGAATCACTTTTACCAGTTTACTCAACTTGGAAAAAAGAGAAAGTGAACTTTTTTTTAAAAAAAGGGAAATGAAATTCACGGGACAAAAGAGGATTGAAAATGAACAATCATAATGAAAAAAACAGTATAAATTTTGAGCTAGTACACTAGCTGTGAAGCACATGAAAGATTCTTTGTCTCAAACTAACTCTCAAACACTTCATTGAGTCTAATTATGTTTTATTTCAAAAACCCTAAACCACGGGCCACATTACAACCCATAAAAAGTCTTCAATTTGACCCCCTCCCCCTCCTGAATTAGATCAGGGGACACCCAATGTACCGCATGTAGGCGGAGAGGGAAAACCGAGCCGATGATCGAGTTTTTAACGAGGCGTTGGCACTTGAAGAGTTATTATCGTCAATTAAAGTATCCTTGGCGAATTTCATTTGACAAAGCGAAAGAGAAAGGAAAAAACATGGTATGGATTCCTCTTGCTCAAATTACAACCTGATTTTGGGCTCTCTTGCCCTTCTTTCAAAAGGCTTTTGATACGGGCAACTGTGGAACATTGCAGCTTCGAATTGTTATTTCCATCGTCGAGCCATATCGTTGGGTAAATTTGGGCGTGGGTGTCCTGCCGAGGATGATTCAAAGGCCATCCACTACTTCCCGCCTAGCGATGATCTTTTAGTGTTTCCTCTAGTCGTATGATTCCGCTACCTCTTTGAGAATGATTGTCTGCCCATGTCGTACTTCTGCCGGATGTTCAGGGTGTCTGTTCTAACAAAGCCTCTTGCGATGGCATTCACATTTCCTTTCACTAGCTTCGTGTATCGGGCGTTCTTTTCCATTCACATTTGCCTTAGGGAGCTTTGTTTACTCCACCTTTGGCTGTTTCAGCTTTCCTTTTCCCCGCGCTCAAGGTTGTCCCTGTTCTGTCTTGCTTCTTTCAAAATTGTTCCTTCTTTTGCATCTATGTGCTTTTTCACTCTCGTTCGAATTTCATCCATCGTGGGTGGCTTCTTAATGAATACGGCTTCGCGGAAGATCCCTATTTGTAGACCTTTGAGGAAGGCGGCCACGAAAAACCTTTCGCCTGGCTCGTCAACCTGTACGCTCATTTTGTTGAAACGAGATAGTAAACTCTTGAGCGGCTCGGTCTGACCCTAACAAAGGTTGAACAGGTCAGACAAGACGGTTTCCTTCTTCGGTTGGTCGAGAACTGAGTGTTAAACTTGTTGGCGAAGTTCTCAAAGTTGGTGATAAACCTTGGGGGTGAGCTGACGAACCAACGAAATGTACGTCACTTAATATCGAGGCGAATATCTTGCAATTAACAACGTCTTTGCTGCTAGTGATGAATATTTGAGTTTAGAAGGTAAAAATATGGTGGTGGAGGTCACCAGAGCCATCGTAGGGCGCGAAGTAGTTGTTCCCGGTTTTTGAGTCGCTGTACTTCATTCAGTTGCTCTAAAGTACGAATGGAGTCTCGCATTTGCTGCATTTTCTTGACTGGCTCTTCTGCGCTGCTATCTATGATTTGCTTCGAGCGTCGCGTTTCCATCATGGATTAGGTGGAATCACTCAACTTTTTGCTTGTGAAGCCGTTAGGAAAGAAGATTTTACCGGCGACCCCATATGGGCGCAAATGTTCTGGTATACAAGATGGGAGTGGTAGAGCCCTTAAAGATATTAGTAAGAGAGACCTCCTAAGTATATTGAACCAAAGATCTTTAATACCCGTAGCATGTATTATTTATACCAAAAAGGGGTCTTACGTTGTTCCACATTACAAGGTATCATCATTTGTCGCCTGCCCTCCTTATTTGTCTTTTAGATTGACGTATATTGGTCTGTGCTTGGTCTATATAGTGCCACATGTGGTATGAACGCTTCGTTTAATTCTACCCATGCTTTCTTAGGTGTCCATTACACTCCTCAGGTGCCCCTCCTCGGCTAACAAGGGCTCTCTTGAGTCTTTAAGGCCCTTTAGAGCATTCACAATGGAAGACTCTCTATTTGAGTCCTTAAATGGACCCCACATGTACACATCACTCTTTTATACATTTTTAATACTAATACCTAATAAGCACTCAATCCCGCAATGCAACACCATCAAAAACTTCTTAAATGAGTCCCACAACTAACTACACATCATCATTTTATTAACAAATAACTCACACATTTTTAAATGGGACCCACTTAAGGTAAAAGAGAGAAAGTCTTTGTACAATGACTCTTCTCTATAAGAAACACAATTTTTTTTGCCCACAGTTATATTCCTTATTAAGGATCACACTATAAAGAACACCATTGTGAATGCACTTAGTCGGTGTTTCTGAACATCTCATAAATATCTCATCTTTCTCACATTCCCAATACTTAAACCACCTCCCACCCTTTGATTTTTCAAGGGTCGAGAATCAACCCACCAAAAATTAACGGAAACACTTGTAAAAAAAAGGAAGGGAAAAAAAATCTAAATCAATTAAATAAAAAGTATCTAAAGTAGTTTTTTTTAAGCAACAAAAAACGAAAATTACTAAGTACGGGTTGTATTATTGTTACTTTAACGATGAATAAAAAAAAGGAAAAGAAAAAGGAGAGGAGGAAGAAAGTGGAAAAAAGGGTATTGAGATTAGGCAAATACGAGAGAGAGAGAGAGAGTAATTCGCAATCAAGTAGGGATTAGCAGAGAATCAAGAATGGAGTGTATCAGTCCTCTATGTATCTACCCTGTTAGTGGACGTCTCAGTCAGACTGTAAATTTCATTTAGTTTCTTTTTATCTCTCTCTGTATCCACATTTCACAATCATATGCATACGCATATGAAAATTGCAATTTCGAAGCATTTCCGATCCAGAGAAAGATAACTCTTTCTGACAGCTGTATCCAGGGAAGAAAACATTCCCTCGACAGATAGATTAGGTTTTTGGTATTTGATTTCTTTGGCAGTGGCGAGATCCATCCATCTGAATCTCCCACTCGCTCTAGGGTTTTTGTTTGCGCGAGATGGCCACTTCTTCTTCTGGTTCGACTTCCAGTTGGCGCGAGGGAATGTCCTCCGATAACATTAAAGGTTTAGTCCTTGGTCTCTCATCCAGTTTCTTCATCGGTGCTAGCTTCATTGTCAAAAAGAAAGGTTTGAAGAAAGCCGGTGCCTGTGGAGTTAGGGCAGGTATATTCATTCATTCTTATGTTTTTTCCTCTTCACTTTATAAAATGCGAGCGATTCGATCCGTTAATTTCTTATGCGCGATTTCATTTTATGCCTTATTACTAGTTACTTGCTTCGTCTTCTAGCCTGCAACTTAGTTGCTCAATTCTGTTTACTTCAGTTTCCAAGTTCCATTTGCTGGATCCTGCTACGGATTATTAGATTTGTTAAGGATCTGGACTCTCTAGGTTTTCTACTCTTTCTCGAAGTTACTGAAACTGGATGCGTTGCGTTGCCCAGCTTTCCGTGTGTTCTATAACTTATACGTTTTATAAACCAAATAAATGTAGATTTGGTAGATTAGGACCATTAGCTGTTGTCTCTCAGAGTGAGTCTGTCCTCCCACCCGTTTTCATGGAATTTTTTTCAATTATTTTTTTGTTCTCCTTGGTATGGAGTAGCACTAGCGAGTAATAAGGGATTATTTTAGCCTTATCTCAATTGCCACTAAGAAAATGGAGTTCGATCTGATTTGATTGTTCCATTAATTTTGTTATCTAGATGATTTTTTAGCCTGTTTGTAAAAGATTAAGATAGCATCATGATTATAATTATAATTATAATATACACAAACTGGACTATTTTACTGACATTGCTATCCTGAGGCGTGGTGGATGAAAGGAAAACAATATTGCTATTCAAGATATGCCCATTCATGGCAGTCTAACTGTAAAACAAACGAGCTCCTTATCATTATCTTAATTGCTACGCAGAAAATGGAGTGTTTGACGTGATTTGGTCCTGGGGTTAATGTTAAAATATGGTAAAAAAACTACTCTTATAATGCTGTTGCAACTCATGAGTTTGTATATCTATTATTAAAATGTAATGGCTCAAATGGATGCTTTTCAACTCTATTGGCTTTGCTGGGTTTATATAAAGTGTGTAGGCGGTAGGTTTTGTTTTTTGGAAAACCGCTTCATCTGCAAATTAGTTGTTTTTAACCTTGTGTTTGTGCCTCTAGTACATTCCCTATCAGATCACGTCCAGGGTGACTAACTTTCCAAATTATTATCTCTGACAGGAAGTGGAGGTTATTCGTACTTGTATGAGCCGCTTTGGTGGGTGGGCATGATAACAAGTGAGTCATTAGTGATTATGTTTTTTTTTTATGTCCATTAGTGATTATGCTTGATATAGAATGAATATTAAATTAAATGCTAGCTATCTTTTCATTAATAATTGCTCTTGCAACATCTTATATGCCGAATATTTGATTTTTCTTTGCATCCCAACAACTGCTTCTTTTTTAGCTTCTAGTTATTTTATTTGCATAGAAAGTAAAAAGGGATTTAGTTATTGACTAAACTTGTTTAACTTGAGTTCTTTGCAGAATGTCAACAACTCCAAATTGGGTGTTCCTATGTATGCTTTTCGCTCATCCCTGTATGATTTATGAACTTTTAGAAAAAAAATTACAAGTTTAGATTAAATTATTAAAACTTTTGCAACCTATGATCCAATTTATTTAGAAGAAAAATAGTTGCTGAAGCCTGTACCTTTTCCATTTAAGTTTTTATCTTTTAAATTATTTTTTGCTCCATACATTTTCCAAGGGAACATTTCTGTAGCCCTCAAATCTGAATATACTATCAAAATATCTATACAAAATTTATTGATCTAAGTTGTTTATAGCTAATGATACTAACAAGTGGATTAAGATTTCTAATCTAACATTTTCTTTTTCAACAGTGATTGTTGGAGAGATTGCCAATTTCGCAGCATATGCATTTGCTCCAGCTATATTGGTCACTCCACTTGGTGCTCTTAGCATTATTATCAGGCATGATAAAATTGAAGCTTCATATTGATGCTTGACTCTTGGTAAATTCTAACTTTTGATGTTGTCTTGCAGTGCTGTTCTTGCCCATATTATTTTACGGGAGAGGCTACATATATTTGGAATTCTTGGTTGTGCTTTGTGTGTTGTGGGGTCTACGACAATTGTTCTACATGCTCCCCAAGAACGGCAAATTGAATCAGTGACCGAAGTATGGGATCTTGCTATGGAGCCAGGTAGCTGTATTTCAACTTTGAAATGTTACTCAGCTCAAAATATTGCATCAGACTATTAACCAAGTGGCACAATCCTCCTTTTGCAGCATTTCTATTTTATGCTGCTTCGGTCATAACAGCTACCTTTATTCTTATCTTCCATTTCATTCCTCTATATGGCCAGACACACATAATGGTTTATATTGGCGTTTGTTCCCTCGTAGGTTCCCTAACGGTATGTTTCATCATCTAGTTGTTGATGGATTTCTAAACAGTCCTTGTTTTCCCCTAGGCATCTGTTTATTTTTTAAGTATTTATACTGTAAGGTCTTTCTTTGACAGGTTATGAGTGTTAAAGCTCTTGGAATTGCCATAAAATTAACTCTGTCAGGCATGAATCAATTAATTTACCCTCAAACATGGGCATTCACTCTAGTTGTAACTGTTTGTGTTCTTACCCAAATGAATTATTTAAATAAGGTATGATAGCTTTTCCCGTTCCTTGACATTTATATTTATCTGAAGTATTATCTCATTTCTTTCTGTCAACAATACTCAACAATTTCCATTGTGCACTTATTTGGATTCATTTACTTTCCATTATTCCATTAAAATGTTCGGAAGTATCACATATTTTACTTTTTATGCTCATTCTGTAAACATGTTCTGATTTTTTAATTCTTCGTATGTGTACTCTTTTCTTGATTGTGTTGATAAAAATATTAAATTAATCAGGCAGTGATCATTTTTCTTCTCATCTGACTTTCGCATGAAATGGTTCTAGAACTTTTGGTATCTCCACATCTTCATCTTTTCATCTGACTGGTGCACATTACTACCACATGACCTTTGATCCTTAAGCCTGTGATTGGTTGAGGGGAAATGTCAACGAGAGAGTAAGGAAAGAGAAAGAGTAGAAAATAGGCATTTCTCTTGATTGGCACACCAATGAAATTGAGGAAAGTGACTAAAACAAGGTGGGCCCGTGGTTTTTCTTCTTAGTTATGCGAAGAAAGAGGAGGGGGACTGGGGAGCATTATTGTTTGGTTTTTTTCCTTCACTCCCTTACATTGATAACAGCACCTTCATGTACAACATTGAGATATAATAATTTTGAAATCAAATTTAAATAATAATTTTATTAATTTTGTTAAATCATTTAAAAATTATCTGATTGATTAAATCAATAGAAAATAAACTAAGCAACTTAATTAATTTCTTGAATTGAAATAAAAAATAAACTTATTTTGATGGAAATTTTTAGTTTGGGGTAATTCTCGTATTTTTATAAATAACCAACACCAATTGTAAAAAATAAAAATAAAATAACAACACCTCTTTGTTTCCTATTTCTTTTTTTCCTCTTATACCAATCAATATATTAAATCTACTCTATTTCTCACCTCTTCCTCTCTAGCCAAAGGGAACACTAGTGATGGATTGAGAATTTTCTCCCATGATTTATAAATGAAGAATTGATTTGTCTTATCCACTATTTAATGTGGACATAGTATCAAAAATGTAAACAAGGAGAAAATGTAAAGTATTCTTTTTATTCTTTTTAAATGAAAGCCTCGACATTTTGATAAAAGAATCAACCTCAGAATGGGGAAGAGGGTTTATTAACGATTTGAAACCCTTAAACAAAGTTTCACCTTTGTTGCGAGCAGGCTATTGGAAATCCATGGAAATTCAAAACGCTGCTCATTTTGTAGTGGAGTCACATGTGTAGTTGTTGAATACTTTTGCCCAAACACAAACCGTGGCTTTTTAAATGAAAGCCTCGACATTTTGATAAAAGTATCGACCTCAGAATGGGGAAGAGGGTTTATCAACAATTTGAAACCCTCAAACAAAGTTTCGCCTTTGTTGCTAGCAGGCTATTGGAAATCCATGGAAATTCAAAACGCTGCTCATTTTGTAGTGGAGTCACATGTGTAGTTGTTGAATACTTTTGCCCAAACACAAACCGTGGCTTTGTATTTCTGACAAATATAAGAGGAACCCAAGTTTGTTTGGTAGGAAATATAACAAAAATGAAAAGAATTTGGTAATTTATAAAGTAACTATTAAAATAAAACAAAACTTTTGTTGGTAAAAAAATAATCTCAAGAGGAGAAATAATGAATACATTACTCATTACTTATTGTGGTGAAGATGTCTTGCAGTCTGCTGGTAGTTCTGTTATGATGAAGACAACGTTTTTCGTTAAAAACTCTATTTTGGTCATTATTTTTTTTAAGAAAGAGGATAGCGGTTTTTGGTCCAACTTTTCTTGAATCAGTGAATTAGTGCATTGCAGTTGATATCTTATATTTAAATGCACATAAATGCAGGTTTAGGTATCTGAATGGTTTATATGAACAAGTCCTTTATCCTTATAGCTTTGTATTGAATTTGTAGGATTAGGATGAGACTTCTATATATAGTTTCCTAGTTTTGGATGTGTTTCAGGCATGATCCTGCCACATACTAGTAGTGTTGTAACTTTTTATGCATTTCCACCTCTTATTTTTTATGGCTAGTTCATACTATTTTGTGATTCACGTGATAATATTTTTTTTTATTTCTTAAATCAGGCACTGGATACTTTTAATACGGCAGTGGTATCTCCCATATATTATGTTATGTTCACAACATTAACCATTGTGGCCAGTGTTATCATGTTTAAGGTAAGTTTTGTTGCCTGACTGATATAGTTGGACATCACTTAATTGCTTTTTTTTTTTATGATTATTTAATTTTTTCGGCATAACTTATATTGGCTGTATATTTTGTAATCCGTGTTTTCTGAAGCCTCTTGACCAAATATTTTATTCAAATTGTAAAGCATTTTTCTTCACACACCTTTATTGTGTGTTTGAATTCTACTTGCTTTTAATGTAAAGGTAAAATAAAAGGCCATAATAAGAAGATAGTAACCATTATCGTAGAGAAGTTGAGATTTAAGATTTCTTTTATAATTTTACCCGTTGCTCCATATTGCTTATGCTTCTGAGTTGGAGGAGACGTGGTGGTCTACTTATGGTTTAATAATACTAGACTTTGTTAAGGTAATCTCTAATGTCATTATATTTTTTATTGTTGTCATTCTATGCAACAACCAGTACACAAGTATTACTAATGATCTTATTTTTTCTTGGTCAAAAAGATTCTTAATAATACTTGCGTACTAGTTGTTGCGTTGAACTACAGTAGCAAATAATCAAGGATCCAACAGTGACATAATATTTTGTAATGAATTGAGTACAAGGATAGATCATTTAAATCTGAGACTCTCTTAAAGATTTGACTTGTAGTTTTCTTGATCTCTCTTAACCATCCTCCACAGACTTTACTCTCCTAATTGGTGATTTTGCGGGTCTTTGCTGCACAGGTTCAAGCCACTTGAAACAAGATATACCATATTTTTTACAATTTGAGTTATCTCAACTTTCTCTATGATGATTTGATTCCTAGTTATATATTGTATTGGGTAATCACCTTTCCATCATGACATCCTCATCCTCATTAATGTAATACCGACCTTGCCTATCCATTGGTATTTGCCGCCAACCAGTCAATACTGTGCAACATTGCAAGTCTTTTTTGCTGTGCAATATAATTTTTGTTTAAGCTCAAAGCAGTGTGTTTCTATCACAAATTGCACTCAAGATGATTCCTTCTGTTAACTGCCCTGCTTGGATTCTATGGTTTACATCTTCCTCCGCCTCTATGTATCTCCATCATTTTGTATGGTGGACGTAACTTCAATGTTGTTAGGAACCAAGAAATTCTATTGCAAGGAATGGGCGGTTTTATTGAGAATAGGAGATAATCTCTCCTCCAAGGGTTTCCCTTTTTACAAGAGAGCTACTGCTCTGTATTCACCAAAAGATTACAAATCTGAATATCTTTCTCCTCTATCCTAATAACCTAGTCATACATGATAACCGTATAGCTACCAATCAACTTATAACTTCCCTGACTAACTCCTAACCTTATATTCTTACTAATTCTTCCTTATCCTATATCCTAACAAACGTTGTCAAAGTTGTGCGCATAATCAAATTCAGTATCAATCCTGAGTTTTTCCTTTCTGTCTGTCCCATTCCTACCTAGGATCAGAAATCTGCCGGATTGATCTTGGATTCCCACGACCTCTCTTCTGTTCCAGGTCTTGTTTCCTGTTCAGCTGGAACTCACGTTGTCCTGGCTCTTGTTTTGGAAAAATCCACAGTTTGGGATCTGTCCTTTAATCGAAAATTTGAAGGACAACACCTTTCGCCGTTCTATTTTCTTTCCATTCCATATCTGGATACTTTAAGTTTAGTGCTACTAGTATGCGTAATAGCTGCTTATATTATCATACTTCTATATTAAGGTATGTTTTCATATTTTTGGTAGGATTTTACAGTTTACTTCTTTTCATCCCTTCATGATCCTGCGTAGGATCTCGATTTTGGTAAACTTGCCTGTGGTATTTAATCTAGTGGACATGTGATATGATACCTAGAAGTAAGTCAATTTACTTTCATTTGCTAATCAAGAGCATCATCCATGCACTCTGGTTCACAAATATAAATATGTTTTCTTTAATTTCTGTCGTTTTGATTGTCTTGTGTTCACGTGCTGATGCAATAGTGTAATTGTTATTTAATTATCAAATGGTTGTCCATTGATTGTTATTTACATATTAGACGCCTTAGTTTAATTGAAGATTGACATTTGATTGAGAATTGAACTTGATGTCAGGACTGGGATAGGCAAAGTCCAACACAAGTTATCACAGAAATATGTGGGTTTGTGACAATACTTTCAGGAACTTTTCTTCTGCACAAGACTAAGGATATGGTTGATGGTATGCTCTAGTGATTCCCATGCTTGCAATGCACTCCCGGTGTGTAAGGTCTTGAAGTTTTCAAACATGATTATTAATATTATCTTCATGTACAGGTTCACAAAGTTCATCTGTTAGACTTGCAAAACATTCCGAAGAGGATGGCTATGGTGATGGTGAAGGCATTCCTCTCAGAAGGCAAGATTCCTCGAGATCACCGTGATATATTCGTTGTGTCACATCAATGCAATGTTGCATATCTCAGAGGTTGAGGCGCTGGGGAGGGATTTTGCCAAGTTATGGTGTATTTTACTGATTATTTCTCTCCCCATCATATTGTTTCCTGATATAGTTCGAGTGGAAGGATGGGTGTTTCCTATCACTGTTCTTTTGGCATCCTGATGATTATGCTTTCTGGTAGTCTTGTATACTCCTCTGCACTCCATACATAGCGAAGACAGCCAATGTAATTTTCTGAACGCTGATTATATATAGTGTACCTCAGTTGAATGGAAGTATTCGTCTTCAAATTTTGAACTGGACAGCGTAGCAATGTTGTTATCATTATCTGCCAGCAGACCTTGAGTTGACCCCGATATTCTTCTTTGCGCTTGTCCTAGCAAAAATTATATAAATGCCTAATCTATCATAATATTTATGTCACCACTTTTGAATATGAGGGCATTTATATTTCAAAACTTTAATAATGGACATCTTCATTTCTTTTTAAGACTCTATTTGTCAACTCGGTGGTTTTGTAGCTGTTTGCTGGTGTTTTTAGCAAACAATCACTAGTTTTATTAGAAGGTTTGTGAGATTAAACTAGAAAAATCTCAAAGCAATTGCCTTTGAATTGCGCGTGGTTTGTGTTTCAGAAAATGTAGAAAAGGGGACGATTTGCAATGATTAACAGAATTGAAAAGAAAAGAAGCAGTAAATGGTGCATGAATTGTAAAGAAAAGACAAATAAATTGCATTGAATTGTAAAAGTGGTACACGATCACGTACAGCGATTCTTCCACTCGTTTTTCGCTCTGGCTTGGAAGTTAGAGTTTCAGGAATCGGGTTGTGTATTGTGATTTGCGACCTCTGTTTCTTCTCAGAAACTACTATTTATACAAAGGAAAAGAGGGGGAAAAACTGAACTAAGTAACTGCCTAGAAATTTGAAAATTAATAACTGCTACTCCTACTTTCGACCAGAAACGCTCTATCACGCTTCGACCAACTGCTAGTCTTCAGCGCATAACTGCTCTGTTTTCTGTCTGTCGAAAGCTTGTGTCCATTTTCCTCTCTCTTGCTTTTGCTTCCACGGAAGCTTGTCGAGTTTACCTTGCGCATGACCATTTTCTCTGTCGAAATAATTTGGTCTTTGTCGAAATATAAGTCAGGCCTTGTTGACCATTTTCAATGAAGCCTGTCGAAATTACAGGCTAACAAATTGCCCCCCAAAAATGTCTTTTTCGACTGAACTTGAGGAGGAAGAAGAGAAAGACATTTTTGAATTCACCATCGAAATAACTTTGCACTTGAGTAAAATAGCTGTATACCTGATGTCACCACTGTTAAGTGTTATTGACGTTACTCCTATATTGGTGTATTACGTGGCCTTCAACGTTTTACTTCTCAGTAAATGCCTTATCTCACCATTTCCTATAAGGCTTCTCCAATTCTTCCACTTCTTTTACCTCATAAGTTGCCATCAATAATCCATATTCAAACCTTGAACTTGAACAGCCTGTAATTTCGGCCTTTGACTATGTTTACTGATTCTCTGTTTTAACTTTGAATGGTTCCACCATCTTCCGTTACGTTACTAACGCCGTAATTAAAGTGATGCCTCACTTCTCGGAACGCCAAACTCGTAACCAACTGACGCTCTTTCATACTTCTCCTTATAAATAGAAGAGTTTTGTTTCTCATCTTCACCACTCCATGATTTTTCCTCTTTTCCTTTCCCGTTCCAGGATCATTCCCTTTGCTTTGAGTCTTCCGCGTAACCTCATCTCTCATAATTGCAGTGAGGTTGCCTGGAGGTTCAAAGTGATGGTTTTTGATCTCTGCGAATTATGGCTTTGCTCCTTTTTTCTTCATGTCACTTGATCTTGCAACTTTGAGTTTATGCGGGAGACTCAAAGTGGGAGCAGGAAGATTCATCAGGTGTTTTGCCTTGATGATGACTGTCTTCCTTGGGGAAGCTTAGAGGGTTTCTCCCCATTCTCTTCACATCAATATCTCCTCTCTGAAGGGCTTCCTGAGGTTTACCAAGCAAGGAAACGCCCAGTTGAAAGGCTTACAAGCCTAACGCGCAGACGAAAGAATGACCCCCCGAACGACGGGAAGCGTCAACGTGGTCGAAGAAGACCACCCAAAAGAGAAGTTACTTGGTCGTAAAAGACCAACTGCAATTCAGCGTTTTATTTATGCCTAGTTTATTTACCCTTTCGGCACTATGTGATTCACAAATGCCTCCTTTGGCACATGTAACTTGGCAACATTATAATGAAATTTCTTCCATTTTATTCTTGAGCAATTTTTATTCTGTGCTTTCGACAATGTTTTGGCAACTTAAATGCCATGTTTTTACGCTTTCTTTATATTTATTCCAGCGTTATTTTAACTTCTTGCAACGTTGGCTTATACTTTTTCAAGTATTTGCCATTTATACGCAAAATTCTTTCATCAGCGCCAATCTCTTTGACCTCATATGCGCCGTTTGAATAAACTTGAAAATTTTAAATGGTCCTTCCCAACTTGGGGACCATTTACCAAAGACTCTATCTTTTTTATCCATAGGCAATAGGACCTTCCACACTAGATCACCTGAATCAAAGGCTTTAAACTTAACCTTTTTGTTATAAGTTTTAGCTACCCTCTCTTTCTGTCGAATAAGCATATCTAAAGCTAATAACCTTTCTTCGTCTAAATCAACCAATTCATCAAGCATCATATTCCAATAATAATCAGAGGGAATCTCCCACTGTCTTTGAATTCTTGTTGATTGTAGACAAATTTCAACAGGCAACACTGCATCGTGTCCAAATGTTAGCCTATAAGGAGTAGTGTTGATAGATTCTTTGGGTGAATTTCGACAAGCCCATAATGCTTGATCAAGGGTATTATGCCAATTTTTTGGTTTCTGCCCAACATGCTTTTTAATCAAATTAATAATAACTTTATTGGCAGCTTCTACTTGTCCATTGGCTTGCGCATAATATGGTGTCGAAGTTAATAACTTAAAACCATTTTCAGAAGCAAATTCTATCATTTTTCTACTAGTGAAAACTGATCCTTGATCTGTAGTAATGGTTTCTGGAATTCCAAACCTATAAATGATATGATTTTGAATAAACCTTATCACTGTTTCTTGATCAACATTGGCTAAAGGTATAGCTTCAACCCATTTGGTGAAGTAATCAATTCCCACAAGGATATATCTATGGCCCTTCGACGAAGTTGACTTTATCTCTCCAATCACATCTAGAGCCCAACCTCTAAATGGCCAAGGTTTGACTATGGCATGCAATTCATTTGCAGGTACATGTTGTATCCCAGCATGCTTTTGACACTCTTGGCATCCCTTAGCAAACTCTATGCAATCTTTCAGCATAGTTGGCCAATACATTCCTTGTCGAAATAATAACCACTTCATTTTGTGGCCTACTTGGTGTGAACCACATGCTCCACTATGTGTATCAGAAACTACTAAATATGCCTCATTTTCACTAAGACATTTTAATAGTACTCCTTCAGGAGTCTTTTTAAACAATTCGTTTCCAATTATCACATAGCTCAAAGCTCTGTATTTTACCTTTTTATTGGTATTTCTTGTGGGATTTTGCAAATATTCCACAATAGGCCTTCGCCAATCATTATTGGTCATATTGTCAAGAGCAAAAATTTCTGCTAAGTCAAAGTCACCAAAAAATTGACGTTTTTCGACAACGACTAGTTCCTCGTTTGCGTTTGTTGCCCCCCCAGTTTTTGGTGTTGACAATAGTGACGAAGAATAGTCATTAGAAATGATTTTATCCTTTATTTCAATTAACTCTTCCAGGCTTTGTTTTGAAACTTTATAGCCTGAAGCAATTTGTGCCAATTCATTTGCCACTTGATTATCAATTCGTGGTAAATGTTCTAAGTGAACAGACTCAAATCTTTTTAACAAAGCATTGGCAACAACAAAGTATCTGATAAGGTGCTCTTTAATGCATTTGTACTCTCTTGTCAATTGTTTGACAACCAACTCAGAGTCACCTTTTATTTCGACATGACTTGCCCCCGGCTCAAGTAAAATTTCAAGGCCTACTATTAAAGCCTCATTCTCAGCTTCATTATTGGAACAAACATCTTGAATTTTAAACTTATACTTCGTTGGAATGTTAGTAGGAGATATTATTAAAATACCAATCCCAACTCCATGTTTATGGCTTGAACCATCAAAGTACAACCTCCAAGGATATACGTCTACAAAACTTAATGTTTCTTCGACAACAGAATGGTCTACTATAAAATCAGCAACCACTTGTCCTTTAATTGATTTTAGAGGTTGATAAGTTAAGTTGTATTCTGACAAAGCCAAAGCCCATTTACCAATTCGGCTATGCATTATTGGTTTCGACAGCATATGCTTAATAACATCAAAATGCGAATAAACAGAAACATCAGCTGGTTTTATATATTGCTTTAACTTTGTACACGAGAAATACAAACAAAGGCACAACTTTTCTATAGGAGTGTACCTCGTTTCGGTATCATTTAAGACCCTACTGAGGTAATAAATGGCTCTTTCGATACCACTATCATCCTCTTGTGCTAACATGCTACCTATTGTTCTATCAGAAGCTGCTATATACAATTTGAGCACTTTGTGTTTAATAACAGGCAACAAAATTGGTGGTTTCATCAAATAAGACTTGATTTCGTCGAAGGCTGCTTGATGCATTGGTTCCCATTTGAACTCTTCTTCCTTCTTCAGTCTTAACAATGGCGAAAAAACTTGTGTTTTGCCACTTAGATTTGATATAAATCTTCGAAGGAAATTGATTTTTCCCAGCAACGACTGAAGCTCCTTTTTGGTCGAAGGGGCCTTCGTTTCCATAATTGCCTTAGTCTTATTTTGATTGATTTCAATGCCTTTTTTGTGCACTATAAAACCCAAGAAATCACCTGCACGTACACAAAAGGCACATTTTAATGGATTTATTTTCAATCCATATTTCCTCATTCTTTCAAAAGAACGGCGAAGATGGTCTAAATGACCACTTTCTGAGGAAGATTTAACCACCACATCATCTATGTATACTTGCATAAAATCATCAATAAAATCATGAAACATAGAATTCATGGCCCTCTGATATGTAGCACCAGCATTCTTTAAGCCAAAGGGCATTACTACCCATTCATAAACACCCAATGCCCCTGGACATCTAAAAGCAGTTTTCGACACATCCTCTTCAGCAATGAAGATTTGATTATACCTAGAATAACCATCGAGCATACTAAGATAATCAAATCCTGCTGCTGAATCTATTAGCATTTCTGCCACAGGCATTGCGTATTCATCCTTGGGAGTTGCATTATTTAAATCCCTAAAGTCTATGCAAACTCTAAGAGTCCCATTTTTCTTTATTACAGGAACTATATTGGCTAACCATTCGACATACCTGGCAGTTCTGATGAATTTGTTTCTGAATAGCCTTTCAATTTCCTCTTTGATCTTAGCCAACACTTGAGGAGCAAATCTTCTTGGCACTTGCTTCACTGGTTTCTTCCCTGGTCGAATTGGTAATTGCATTTCCACTACTTCTCGACTTAACCCAGGCATTTCGTCGTAATCCCAAGCAAAGCAGTCTTTGAACTCCCTTAGCAATGTGATGACTTGGGTTTTTAGAGAATCATCAATATTCGCACTAATATAAGTTGACCGTTTTATTGAGCCATTTCCCAAGTCAACTTCTTCTAACGGGTCTTGAGCTTGCATATGCTTTGCCGAATCTCTAGGATCCTTTTCAAAACCTAATGGATCATCATCATAAATGCAGTCAAGTCTTTCATCTATGACTATGCCATTTCCTTCATGTAACTCACTGGCTTCGACAGCCATTGTTTGTTGAATAATTTCGGCCTCTATAGCCGCTTTAAACTTGTTTTCGGCCATATAAGCCGTAATTTTGTCCCATGCATTGGGCACTGACATAAGAACATTTTCAAGAACCAGTGTTCCACCCCGTTGGTCGAAGAACACCATTAGGATAAACACTATCATCTCCCATTATTTCTCTTTCCCAAACAAAACCATAATTTGGGTCAAGATGAACTGAGGCAAGAACATTATCCGCAGGAACATATGCCTCATTAGAAGATGAACATGGCGCGATCTTCGCCATTTGTTTCTCAAAATTTTCCTTGGTAATTTGGTTCACATCAGCACGGAAGTAGCTCTGATCGGCTTCAACATACTCTACCAAACCATCTTCCTTCCACATCACTAAACGTTGATGCAAAGTTGAAGGGACAACACCAACTCCATGGATCCACTCTCTACCAAGGAGTAAATTAAAATTCGCTTTAGAGGCTATCACTAAGAACAATGTAGTCCTCTTTATGGAACCAACGATTAAGTCCACCTCAATGGCCCCCAAAGAATGGCCAGTTTTGCCTTCATAGTTGCTTAAGACAATGTTATGTGGCCTGAGGTCAGTGTCGAACTTACCAATCTTCTTCAAAAGACCATGTGGCATTAAATTCACTGCAGCTCCACCATCCACTAACACTTTGTTAATTCCAACACCATTGACTTTGGCTTGGACATACAGGGGTTTCAAGTGGTTTTGCATACTCATATCTGGCTTCTCGAAGGTAGCCATTTGGTCTTCGACACAACCATTGTTCATCACATAGTAACACATTGGCTTATGATGAGCCATATCCTCTGTAAAATCCTCTTCAACATCATTTGGTACTGTGATAACATCGTACTCAAGAGGCAGTATTGATACCACATTGCAAACAACATCGAAATCATCTTCAGAATCATCAAAATCAGACTCCATGTCTTCATCCATGTTGAAATCAGCATTCTTTTCTTTCACTGTTGACAATGGAGGAAATATTCTTTCAAGAGCAGGCCTTCTTGGCTTTTCTGTTACTACAGCCTTGCCTTTGGCCTTATTCGCTGCACACACATGACTAGCAACATCAGCATTCCTCTTTGTGGCAACTTCAGCTTTGTGAACCTCACTCTTCGCCACTATTATGCTGCGTGGAACTTGATTAATGTCAATCGTACTGCGTGGAACATGGTTATTAGCCAAATGACTTGGAACCTTGTTAATGTCAAAGTGTGCCTTCTTCTTCTGTTGTCTTTGGTAACGACGCCACTGTGTTCTAGTCATGGGGTTCTTACCCTTATAGTTATTCTTATACTTAAACTTAACAGCATCCGTATCTGGCTTGACAGTTTTAGCACGTTGATTATTGGGCACCCATGCTTCAACAGGAGCACTAGCACTTGGCACAAAGGATTTATTTCTTGACAGCTTCAAATACCCTTTCGCTGAGGACTTCTCCTTAGAAAATTGTCGTTTGCTTGTTGAAGGCTTTGTTGACACATTAGCCTTATAGCCAGGAAGATCTCCTTTTGCAAAGTCAAATTTCGGCCTGTTATCAAGCCATTTTCTTTTACGTTGTTGTTGATCCTAATAACCTTCGACAGCTTTAGCTGCTTCTTTGTCGAAGACAGCGCTGCACCTTGGGCAAAGCATAACTTCAGAGTTATTCCACTTACACCGATTGAGGAAATCTATCAATTCTTCCTCAGCCTTTGGATACACAGCATGTATCTTCCCATCATATTCTTTTAGGGTCACTTCCTGTTTCTTACCTTCAGCATACATAAAACCTTTTAATTTTTCGGTGGCAGTCTTGACACACTTAGGAGGGTCTGCCATTTGAGCATCCACCATGCCTACATCAGCTTCGACAGGTTCAGAATACATAGCTTCAGCCTTAGGCAATGGATCAACATCAATCTGCATAGGAGCTTTCATTTTCTTATCAGCAAATTTGAGTCTTCCTTCGTCAACTGCTTTTTGCACAATATCCCTGAAGAGCACACAACGGTCAGTGTTATGTCCCAAAAAATTATGGAACTTACAATAACCCTTTTTCTTTCTTTGGTCAAGAGTTGGTATTTTAAGGCCTTTAGGCACTAATATTTGACCATCAGTTACTAAAAGATCAAAAATTTCATCACATTTAGTAACATCAAAAGTATAAGTCTTAGGCATAAATCTATCATTCTTAGGCTCTACAGGGTTATTCCCATTCGCAGGCCTTAATAATTTACAGGTATAAGGAGAACCAGGCTTAAGTTCAGCCACGTCTATCTCCTCTTCTTCGACATTACTATATGTAACGTCGAATTCTTCTTCGACATATGCCACTTTTTCTTTTTTATGATACCTATTCGACCTAGATTTTTCCTCTCTAAGCCTTTCAACTTGTCGAACTCTATCAGCCAAATGCGCCATATCTCGCAAATGAGATGTGTCTAATTTCTTTCTAATTGAGTAATCAAGGCCACCAGCAGCCATTTCGACAAGCTCATGTTCAGGGACTTGTGTGAAGCAACGAGATTTCAACAGCCTAAATCTGTTTAAGTAATCATCAATAGTTTCAGGCATTTTGCGCCGAACACTAGCCAATTCTTTAAGACTAATTTTCGACTGGCCCATGTAAAACTGTGCATGGAATGCCTTTTCTAATTGCCCCCATGTGAACATAGAACCAGGGGGTAAGGTCGTGAACCAAGTGAAAGCATTTTTAGTTAGAGAATTTGGAAAGTATTTCATCTTCAAATTCTCATTTTGTGCTAAGTCCCCAGCCTCAGTCAAGAAACGAGCAATGTGTTCGACTGTGGACTCATTTGTATCACCACCAAACTTAGTAAACTTGGGAACTTTCCATCCCCTTGGTAACTCAGTTTGTAATACGTATTCACATAATGGTGATACGAAGTTAGGCCTTTGTAAACCTATGTTAAGGCCATTTTGCGCCAAAATAGTTTCGACTAAAGTAGCTATATTGTTTTCTGCGCCAACATTGTGTTGTTGCACTTGTCGAACAACTTCATCAGCGTTCTGGTGTCTATTTACCAAAACTACTTCAGGGACGTGGTTTACTGCCCCTTGTAGTTCGCCTACAATTGTGGACGCTTCGACTGCAACTGCTTCTTGGGGGTTAACTGGCGACGCATTACCCGCAATAATAGGAACTTGCCTATTATTAACCGCTGGAGCCCCAAAGAAATCTGCAATCCTACTCATCTGATTTGCCAACATTTGGTAACTGTTATTGGTATTTTGAATCAATGGATTGAAAACTGTACCAATTTGTTGGGTAAGCATATTAACCATATCGTGATTACTCTCGTCTACTTGCTGTCTTAAGGCCAACAAAGACGTATTGGTTAATGCTGGGGGATTCCGACCAAATACACTCTCAGAAGAGACATGTGTAGGGGAAAAGGTCGAAATATGTGGCATTCCAGTAGGCATGCCATACATTCCCAAAGGAAATGGGGGTAGATGCACGTTATTCAAACGTGGGTCTAAACCGTTTCCCATTGCCATGTAAGGGCTATGAAGCCCTGCACTTAACGGCAAAGACATAGGCAAAGATGCCATTTCTGACTGCGTTGAACCAACATTAGTCATTGATAATGAAGGAACGGTTGTTGACGATGATGGTCCTGCGCTAATGCTCGCAGAATCCATTGTTGTTCCTTGCCCTTGTGAAACCACAGGGTTGGAACTAGACACATTATTCGTACTAGAACGAACCATTTTACCACTTCTTAAGTGCATACAACAGCGAATACAAATAAGAGAGTACGAAAATGAACAAAATCAAAGGCAAAGTCCCACCGGGCGTGCCAATTTGTTTGCTGGTGTTTTTAGCAAACAATCACTAGTTTTATTAGAATGTTTGTGAGATCAAACTAGAAAAATCTCAAAGCAATTTCCTTTGAATTGCGCGTGGTTTGTGTTTCAGAAAATGTAGAAAAGGGGACGATTTGCAATGATTAACAGAATTGAAAAGAAAAGAAGCAGTAAATGGTGCATGAATTGTAAAGAAAAGACAAATAAATTGCATTGAATTGTAAAAGTGGTACACGATCACGTACAGCGATTCTTCCACTCGTTTTTCGCTCTGGCTTGGAAGTTAGAGTTTCAGGAATCGGGTTGTGTATTGTGATTTGCGACCTCTGTTTCTTCTCAGAAACTACTATTTATACAAAGGAAAAGAGGGGGAAAAACTGAACTAAGTAACTGCCTAGAAATTTGAAAATTAATAACTGCTACTCCTACTTTCGACCAGAAACGCTCTATCACGCTTCGACCAACTGCTAGTCTTCAGCGCATAACTGCTCTGTTTTCTGTCTGTCGAAAGCTTGTGTCCATTTTCCTCTCTCTTGCTTTTGCTTCCCCGGAAGCTTGTCGAGTTTACCTTGCGCATGACCATTTTCTCAAATAATTTGGTCTTTGTCGAAATATAAGTCAGGCCTTGTTGACCATTTTCAATGAAGCCTGTCGAAATTACAGGCTAACAGTAGCTACCGAGTTGTAGCTTCTACTTTCACCTGCCTAGGGACGTGATAAATTGATAAACTACGACACCAAACAATCTATTCGTTTACACCCTGCATAATGCTTGCTACCTTTGTGAAATTCAACATATGTACTTTGGCATTTCTTTGGAAAACGATCGTGTAACTTTTAGACGGGAAATATATGGTAACTTTAGGTAAAATGAGGGAGAATAATATTTTACAATTCAAAGAGAGCAAAAGAAGTGAGCGAATATGTTACAAATTGGAGTTTATCAATAAATTACCATAATAATAATAATAATAATAAGGTTATATCTAACAGAAAAGTGGTCAAATGTTAAATTTGTACAAGAAAGTCGTACACACTTTTTACCTACGGCAGTTGAATTAAACTAGTTTTTTTACAAAACATTTAAATATTAGTTCGAGATAAAAAATTTGTGACATCAACAAGATCAAAATAAATATATAAATACTATATTATTCAGTACAATATATAACTTTCAACAACAAAAATATCTTGTAAGGATTAGGCAGAAATATTCATTATTTTTCTTAAACATGATTTTTTAATTAATTATATGTCAACATAAAGTTAAGTAAGTTGCCCTTCTTTTTTTGGTTACAGAAGAGAGAAAAAAAAACTAAGGCTTCACAAAGTGTGTCCCTATGACATCAGTCAACAACAAAGTACTCAACTCCGCAGGGGGAGAATGCCAAAGCGTCAATGAAGAAGTATCCAAAACTCCTCTCTTTGCAAACCAGTCAGAGCAAAAGTTTGCCTCATGGTAAGAATGATGAATCTGAACATCCCACCCTCTCTTCAAATAGTCTCGCACCGTAACTATCTCATCAACCAATCGAATTGTCTCAAGAGAATCAGCATAACAAATGACTTTCCAAAAGCCCTCATTCCAACAGATAAAAACACCACGTAATAAAGCCGTAATCTCCGCATGAAGAATATTAGAGACACCCACCGAACCACTAAACCCAATTAGAAAATTTCCTTCGTTATTACGAATTAAACCACTAAAACATGACCTGGATTTGTGATTGCACTACCATCTACGTTCTACGTTATCCATCCCACCTGAGGCTTCTGCTAAGCCACCTGCAGACCAGAACTAGCTCTAGTGTGAGTAATCCCCCTCTGTAGCAAAACTTTCCCTATATCTTTATATAGCGAATGACATTCAACAACAATCTCATATAAAAGTATTCTAATACCCTCGAAAAGGAACCTGCTACGCCTAGTCCAACACTTCCATAAAACAACAAGAACAAGCACATTTTGGCCCTTCACCTGCTGACATAACCAATCAAACAAGTCACATCCATCCGTTGGAAGGAAATTCAGAGACTCAAAGCAAGTCCTCCAAATTTCGAGAGAGAGAAAGGACACCAAAACAAACAATGTAACACATTCTCAACATTATTATTACCTTGAGGACACATGTTATTACTAGCAACATTCCTTCTATGCAGCAATTCACGAACTGGGAGAGAGTCGTGACAAATCTGCCAAATAAAGGAATTGAATGTTGGAATGATAAATCTGCCAATTCCAATTTCAATCCTTTAATGGCTGATTAGCTGTATTATCCTGCAAGAACAAATGATAAGCAAACCTGGTGGAATAAATACCATCAATAGAGAATTTCCAACTCCAACTATCATTAACCACATCCAACAATATAGGCTTAAAATCAGAAGTTGCCCTTCTTTAGTGTTGACGGTTGAATTTTTTTAATGTTAAAAAATCTCTAAAAAAACCACGAGTACACAATTTAACGTTTGACCATGTGAAGCTTAACCTAATAATAAAGTACGATAAAAAACATTTACTTATTGCGTCAAAAAGTAAACATGTACTACTTGTGATGTTGATAAACTTGAGAAGATTAGGAGTTGAAGTGAAGCTTACGAAAGGAACGTTGCGATTGAGAGAGATGCGGAAAATGGAACGCGTGAAGGCTTTTGGTGTTCTATGGGCGGAGGGTTTCAAAGAGGCCTGTTGCCTTCATCGCGTTCTTATTCTCTTTCTCAGGTCAAAGACGCTTTTTGTTCGAACAGGCCAGTGTTTCCTTCTCAATGGTTTCATTTTCTTAGGAAGGTAAATCACTCTCCCCTTCATCCAATTTCAATTTCTTTTAACAACCAACTCTTAAAGCCTGTACATGTAATTCAATCGAGATTCTGCAATCCAATCACTCACTGTTATTGTTCTGTACGCACAACTAGATGATGCCAAGAAATACATAGGAGAATGTTGAGGGAAGGGTCAACTCAACAATTAACTATATAGTTTAGGTTCTTAATGTAACTATTACTGTTATACACTTTTTTCCTTTTGCTGCTATTACTAGATTAACTTCTATATCCTTTAATTAACTTGGCTCTGTCTGTTATCCGATGATGAGTGAATTTTGGAGGGGACAGACAGGGTCTGCTGAAGGAAATTTGTTTCTTACAAAAACATAGGATCCGTTTAATTTAATGTTTAAAAACATTCAGTTTTCATTTTCTAAAATTTATATTCATCTTAAATTGTTGGCATGAAAAAAGATAGAAGGCTAGCTCTTGCAATGAACATCTGTGACATAGGGATGATGGAGGACTGGCTAGAAAGAATGTATTTTTGAAAATAATGCATCCATTTTTTTTGATGTTTTCAAAAATTTCTGGAAATATTGAATCCATTTTCAGAAATTGAAAAAGAAACTAGTAAGAGAAATACTAGATGTGTTTTCTCTAATGTTTCTTAGTTTCTGTTGAAATAAAAACAGGAATAAAGGGAGATAAACAAACTCTTAGCTATTGAAAGATGAAACCATGATGAATGAAAATTTGTGGTATAAAATTGAATATTGAGTATTTTGTCATGATTCGGAGAAACCTGACTCACAATTATTGGTTGATACCTGCATATATTTATCATCCCTGCCTGGATTGTCCTGCACAAGTCATTCATCCACAATCTACGTTTTTAATGATTTGAACATCTTAAATTTTTTATGCAGTATGTTCGTCCTAAACTCGATTGTGATCCCTGCATTGTGGTGGATATTACCTGATCAATGCTCACAGCTTGTTTCTCATAAACTGTGTGACTTAGGTGGCACTTTGAAATTTTACTCCTTCTTACGTCTTGCACTCACTCACCTCTTTTACGTAAGTATTAAATATGCTATATTTAAAGTTTACATCCTTCTGAAAGACCATTTTGTTACTTGCTCTTAATTTTCCTTGCTCTCCAGTAGTAGATCTTTGTTTGTCCTTGCATGGATTTTCAGAATATATCTATATTCCAAAATTATATCAAATATTCTGAACTAATATCACTTTGACAAGGAATGCGATTCTGTACTTTCTACATTTCAGCTTTTAGACTTTTTAGTTATCTATAGAGTTTGCTGAAACAAAAACAATAGAACTCCATGAAACATTTTGCACTGAATCAGAATTTCACGAATAAATTGCTTTACAGCATGTTAAAACTTACAAGTTATATGAACTCATTGATCCAGACATTGATGTAGAAAACCATAAGAGGTTATAAGAAATTAAAGTTTCAAAAGCTAATAATTGGTGAGATAGTTGCATAATTGCTCAAGGATTTTTTTCATTTTCATTGATAAAATGTATTGTATATATCTTTCTATATCTAGATTGTCAAAAGCTCTGAATGAATGTGGGTTTCCAATTAGTCTTTTGTGATTGTCTCTCCCTGCAGGTGCTTTGGTTTTACCCATTATATGGGTTTAGCTTGCTTCTCACCAACATCTGGTAATATTCACTTTTTAATCTCCGTTTCTCCCCATATTTATTATCACGTTGAATGCATTAGGCCGCCCTTTATTTTCATGTTTTCTGTCAAGTTACTTCAAATTTATCTACAGTATTTTTCTTTACTAAGTAATGAAATATCGTTTATCGGGTAAAATAAAAGAAATGCTTTTGAGAGAATATCATATACTCTAAAGGATTATCAGAACGCCAAGAGTAGTCTAGCTGCCCAATTCCATTCTTTATGGACTGCTTTTTTTTCCTACCAAAACAATTTTGGATTCAAATTTTTGTTGGACATTGTAGCTAATGACTCCTAAATCCCCCAACATAGGCGTCAAACCGATGAATAATGAAAAATAGTGTTTGGCCTCATAGGGGGAATGTTTCAGTTGATTGTCATGTGAAAGATATGATTTATTCCTACAAAAATTGCTAACAGAATGTTTTTAGGTACAACAATGACATTGCCAAGTATGGGTATGCTGCACTGGGAAAGTCTAAGTCAACTGTGGAGAAAGGCTCTAGCCAAAACATTTCACCAACTATACAAAATGCTAATCATCCAAAAAGACCATCTGGCCTTGGCGGGTAAAGTTTAAAGTTACTTCATGCTGCATATATTCTCTTTTCTAATTCATATTGATTCTTGCTGGGTATATCAGCACTAAAAGGTTCAAATACTGTGTTTGCTTAACTCAGGGTCATGATTGGAATAGGAGAGCAGGTGTACTCATTACTTCTTATTTCCGCTTTCTTTCTTCAGGTAGTAAAATCGTTGTAATTTCTGTTTTATATTGAAAAGATATTATATATGCCTTGATATGCTGTAAACTCAACTTTGTTTGTTTTATCCTTAATAATAATAGTTTAGAACCAAGCAATTGCTATATATATATTTTTTATGAAAGAAATTGCTAATGTTATTTGCAGGTTTCTGCAACTGATTTCATACCGTACGTAGGGAAGGGGCTCAACTTTGTATTCGTTTCCTGGATGTATGCATATTACTGCTTCGAGTATGTGGTCCATATACACCTTTGCTTAATTTCCTCCTTCAACAGTTGGGTACACGGTTTAAAATATGCTTTTTTATTAGGTATAAATGGAATTTCAAAGAAGTGGCTCTTGACAAAAGGCTGGACTACTTTCAATCTTACTGGCCATTTTTTTTGGGTTTTGGTAATTTTTTTACAACAAACTTATTTACAGTAGCTTTTTTTAGCATATCTGTTTGTTTAGCTAGAGAAAATTCACATATTTGGATCATGTGACTTGTCTTTGATTGTTTTTATTGATGCTTTTGAGATAAACAACTTATTATACTAACAAACTATCCTTTGGAGGAAGAACGGTTCTTTTTTCTCTACATTTATGCTGGTAAAAATTAAAAATATTAAGTTGTTAACATGTGTGCATAGAGACAATATTATGGGTTGTTTATGGAAGGATAACTGAGTGCATGGGATCGATGATGTTGCCTACCCGGTCTATTTATGTTTGAAATTCAGTCTGATGCCTTTTTCTTGTTGAAGAAAGTTGAACTATGAAACACAATTTTAATAGTATATGATTGTATCTCATCTTATCTAAGAGTATTTTGATTTGTCTCATAGGATTAAGATCTCATCACTTAGTTATTATATATTCTATTAAAATTAGGAGTCATGTGTCTTGTATCCCTAAATAGAGGGTTAGTGATTAACCTTTTGTATCATATTATCATCAATCACCATCATATTTTAGAGTATCGATTCTTTCTCTTCTCTCTTTGTATACAACCGATTAATTTGAACATGGCATCTGAGAGTTACCATCCTTTGGAACTCAATTTAGTTACCTCTTTTTTGCTGTGTCTCCTTTTTCGATGTAATCTCTTCCAATTCTGATTGTCGTCCTTTTTCCCTAGCCACCATCACCACCTCAACATGTTTGTTTGCCTCTCGTGTCATGTTTTGGTATGTTCGAAACTCAAATCTGATGTCTGCTTCTTCTTCGATGTTTGTTATGTAATTCTTTTCTCATTAATGGATCGTATCAGTTGCAGACAATTATTCTGGTAGTGACTCTCTTCCCACATGTGAATCATATTAGTGGTGACTTCTTTTCCCGTTGTTGACCATTCTAATGGGGACACATGTTGGTTACAATTCACATGCCCAGCTCTCTGTCCCAAATGCTCTAGCCCCAACCTTTTTCGAATGTTATCAATCGCCAATTGCAAATCCCAAATTTGTCCCAAATGCACTCGCCTTGCCCCGTCTTTGTCCCCAGTGCACCGACCTCATCTCTATCCCGAAAACAGTCGTCATATTTAATTTCTAGTTTAAATATGTTGGGTCTATGGTATTATTGGTCCGGTTTTTCTCTTTCAAAGGGTATTTTTATAAGAATGCTAGAATATAGATCTCAACTATAGAGTATTTTGAATTATCCCGTAGGATTAGGATATTATCAATTAGTGACTACTTACTGGCATTAGGAGTATTGTGTCTTGTATCCCTATAAATAGGCATTGGAGGATAACCTTTTGTATCATCTCATCATCATCTATCACAATTATATTTTAGAGTATTAATTCTTTCTCTTTTCTCTTTATCTTAATTCCATTAACTTCAACATCAGTTTTTCTATTATGTATAATAATACTTTATCCTTTGGTTCACTTCATTTTTGAGATTAATAAGTGATTTCTGTCCTTACAGGAAGCCCTTGTGTTTGGCCTTTATTCTTTTTTTCTCCTCTTGTAAGTTATGGGATTATGGCTATACTTTTTCCACTGGTATGTATGACCATGTTGCTTGCTACACTTTTATTTTTCTTGCTTCCTCTTGGATTTGGATCCTCTAATGTTACTCATATGAAATTTTTGTATTGATCTCTCTTCTTGCACGTGTTAAGTTGAAGACATCAGTAACCTTTAATGATATTTGTAAAGAGAGAGATAGACACAAATTTCACTTGATGGCTTAATGTGAAACTTTATGATGAGAATTCAAACCTTTTCCTCCCACATTGAATTTGACTTTTTGATGCATTTTTTTTGCGTTTCCTTTTGTTATTCAAAACTAAAATATCATGTTATAGCATTATGAATCACTGATAGTAAATTAGTATCATATGTTGTATATTTCAGTTTGTTCTAACGGCAATTGGGTCAGAGGCTGAGCAAGAAATATCCTTTGAAAAAAATAAATGGAGAGCAGCAGGAGTGGGAAGGCTTCCAATATTTTATGTTGCAGATAATGCGTCGTAAGCTCTTTATTACTTATTCCTTCACTCTAGACTCTAGACAACAGACAATGCATCACTAAACTTGGCTACTAGGCAAGTGATCCAAAAGGGTACTTGCGTAGTACTAATAATCTAATGATAGATGAAGTAGCTAACTGCTATTGATGGAGGATGCTACTCAAATGGAATTTGTTATTGTTACATTAAATTGGCTATTAGCAGATATTAAACTTTTCCTTTCCTTTATTTTATACCTGAGAGAATTGGAAGAAGTAATTCTAAGACATTGGCTACTTGATCTCATATTTCAATTTTGAACTAAATTTTGGTGGTCAGCTTATCTTACACACATCGGCTATCTCTACTATTCTAGTGAAGTTAGGACTTAGGATGCTAATATTGATATTCAAGTTCTTTCTAAGATATATTTCATATCCCATTACAAGAGGACTGTAGTTATTATCATTTTAACCACAAACTTGGATTATGGTTTATGTAGGATGTGGGTTTTATCTCTTTTATCAGTGGATAAATGGGGACCGATGCAAGACACCAAAGAGCAATAAGATTGTTCTAATCATTGATTCTGGCATAACTGAGTATTGGTAAGAACACATGGATGATTCTATTACTAGGCTACATTCATTCAGCATATATATGAAACCCTCCAACTAAAAGTTGGTTAATTAGTTTTGATTAATTATGTAGGATGAATGAATTTATTCAAAATGCTGAAGCGATTTGGATTACACAACACACTGCACGATTTCAGAATTCAGATGAAGAAGGCTTGCTGCCAGACCCAAAGTTGACCACGTTAGGCAAAAATTCTACTGTAGGGTCGGCTTCCACTTGGGTTATGCTACGTTACTCTTGTACGTACTATAACAACTGTGCCTTATATATTTACTAGTTTAAATTCATGTAATTAATTTAAATTTAATAGTTATACTGTAAATATATTAATTAGTTTAGTTTGCATCAATCTTTTATTATTACTTCTTCAATCATGTAAATACATCAATTAGTCAAGTTTTTCATTTTATTAGCAACTAGTAGGATACCCGTGAACACGCACGGGTGTTGTCGTGTTCTTTTTAATTTTTATAAATGAACTTAGACAGTATTTAATAGTCTGAACACTATCCCATGAAAATAAAGACAAACTTAAAGTAGATAAAAAAGAAGTTTTAAATGAAAAATAGATAAATATCAAAATCTAAAACTCTAAAAGTAGCATTTAAAAACAATTTAGGCATTTATCTCGCATTTTTTTATGTGTTGTTATCCTCGTGTTTTTTATATATCAATGCAGTTATCTTGTGTTTTTTTATGTATCAATGCAGTTATCTCACAGTTTTAATTGATTGTTTGAACTGATTAGTAGATTATTGTAGGTAGTAAAAGATAGATAGTAGATTATCAATAAGAAATATTTATCCAGCGTTTTTTTAGGTATTAGTGACAAATATTTGTCAAGTGTGTTTTAAATATTAATCAGTTTAAATAGACATTAAGCGTTCTTGTTTTTTAGATAGTAGGATTATAGTAGTCTTTCAAAAACTACAATTATCAATGACAAATAACAATCCCATGTTTTTTTATATATCACTGCAGTGTTCCCGTGTTATTTTATATATTAGTGCAGTTATCTTGTAGTTTCAATTGACTATTTTAGTTGATTAGTATATTATAGTAGATAGTAAAAGATGGAGAGTAGATTATCAATAAGAAATATTTATCCAGTGTTTTTTTATGTATCAATACAGTTATCTCATAGTTTCAATTGATTGTGAGTTGATTAGTAGATTATAGTAGGTAGTAAAAGATAGATAGTAGATTATCAATAAAAAATATTTATCCAGTGCTTTTTATATATCAGTGACAATTATTTGTCACTTTTAGGTATTAGTCACAAATATTTGTCACGTGTTTTTCAAATATTAATCAGTTTAAATAGTCATTAAGTCTTCTTGTTTTTTTAGATAGTAGGCTTATAGTAGTCTTCAAAAACTATAATTATCAATGACAAATATTAATCCCGTGTTTTTTTTATATATCACTGGAGTTATCCCGTGTTTTTTTATATATCAGTGCAGTTATCTCGTAGTCTCAATTGATTATTTTAGTTGATTAGTAAATTATAATAGATAGAGTTAGATAGTCAATAAGAAATATTTGTCTTAAAATTTAATTAGCAATTTAAATAGCCATTAAGTTTTCTTGTTTTTTAGATAGTAGGTTTGTAGTATTAGTCTTTAAAAAATTTATTTATCTATGGTAAATACTAGTATGTAACCCGTGCGATGCACGGGGAGCAATTTTGGTTTAAAATATCTACTTAAATAAAAATTCGAAAGGAAATAAATATCTAGAATATTTGGATGAAAAATATATAATATTGATTATATGTAAGTTATAAATAATAAGAATATATCTCGCTAACAATGTGAAAAAAATTCCCATATTAGGTTAATACTACATTATGATATATATATATATATATATATATATTTCCCGCATTATTCTTCCGTGGTTATATCACGAAATGACATTTGAAGTTTGGGAAATCACTTAAATGTTTATTCCACTCTCTATTTTGAATCATATGTTGTTTTAAGTGTTGGGATTTGTTTAGCAATTTATATCCTAATTAGGTCACTTGCCTAAAAAAATATGTAAAGGGTTTTAAATATAAGAAGACAACAAACAAAAGTAGATATTATTTGACCAAAACAAAAGTAGATATTATACTTCTTCAAAAATTAAAACTAATTTTGTCAAAAAAAAAATTAAAAATATTAAGTGAGTAGATAGTATTCAAAACTAACAAAAGTATAAGGACTTTTAAATATAAGAACTAAATTGAAATCTCATTTGATTGTAATTTAATCTCTTTCACGATTTTATCGATTAAAACTAAAATAAATCACCTTCTATTCTTTACACATTTATATTATTACCTATTTATTACTAATAATTGATAATTTATCAATACAAAAATTTCTATTTTTGTGTAGTTTCTATTAAAACATTCTTTTATACTTCATGAATGCTTTTGTGTAGTTTCTATTTTTGTGGAGTAATTTAAACATACATTAATTTTCACCGACACCCCTAAATCGAATGTTCATCCATTTTAAAAATAAACTAACACAAAAGTAATTGTGATATAAAAGAAAGAATAAATGTATTTTAAATGCAAATTAGAAATTTAATCAGAATTATTTTGTTGAGCCATCAAAAGGAAATGTGTGATAGCAGACTCCTCTTTTACGTTGAATTAAAGTCTCAATATTGATTGCACATTAAGACAAATTAATAGATTGAAATTCAAATCTTTGCCTTATATTTATTTACTTCTCTTGTCTTATCGACTTTAATTACTTAAAAGAAAATAACCATCCTTTTTATGCAGGAAAGAACCACCATCTTTGTATTGTCTATGGTGGAAAAAGCTATCCAATTCCACTTTTTATATGGAAGTTTGCTTTCTCTCGTCTTACTTAGTATAATATTCAGTCTCCTTATTATACACATTTACCATATAATTTAAATACTAATAAATTGTTAATGAAATATGAATACTTTTCATGTAAAATATTAATCACTCTAAGAGGCAGGGACAATTTAGATGAGAATAGTTTATGAATAAAAACATAAGTTAAGGATGACGAAAGAAAAGGTACAATAAATAGAATGCAGCTTCTCTGCAACTTGTTGCACTATATAGTTGTTGCAGATGATCCAAACTTCGAAAAATAGCATGAATATACACTGTGGACTGTTGGTCAAAAAAGATACATTAGATTGGAATGTTGTGAGATGCGCAAAAGATAGTGAATTCACTAATTCAATAAATAACGGGGCATGAAAAACAAAATTGCAACACAAATTAAGATACAATAACAAAACTTCTATGAAATATTAATAATCACATATCAGAAGGAAACAACATATCAATCAAGATAACAAACTTATTATAATAAATTAAGAAATAAGATGTAGCTACAAATAGAGAATGTGAAACCAAGAATTAATGTGTTTGTTATGCATTACAAAAAGATATAGATCCTTGACACATTAGATAACAAACTTATTGAATCCAACAGGCAGTATAAAAGTAGCAGCGTAATTTAAATTTGGAGGAGATGGCGGAGGGCTCATTGAAAAGACCACTGGCTAGTTACTTTTCTATTCGCCCCTCAATGATATTGATTCCTCCTCCATGCCACAATCACCAGAATGGTGGATCCTTCTGCAGGAGTAAAACACTAATTCCTCAACTTAAATAGCTAAGAGAGAAGACAAACTATTAATTTTAGATTTAAATTTTAAAATCTTACAATAATATGTATCATGTTGTAAAAAAACATAATATGTATAATGACTAATTTTGTCATTCAAATTCAAAATTTAAATTTGAATTTGAAATTTGAAAAATATGCAAAATTAACTGCAATAATAACATTCATAAAATTTCTATTTGATGCATATTTGTTGATTGTTTATTTGTTTAGTTGGTTTAATGATGTATTTATTTTATAACTTTGATTTAATTGCATATTTTATATTTGTTTGGATCATTTAATTGTTCTATGTATAATAATATTTATATTTATTTATATGCTATTTTACATGTTAGTCTTCATTGGTACCTTTTTCATGGTGAAAAATAATAAAAAGTATAGTAAAGATAGTAAATAATTTATTTTTGTTAAGTAATTATTAATATATTTTAATCCTCATAATAGGTGTATATAATATTAATTATTTATAATTTTAAGGTTGTAAGAACGTATAACCGAATTTCTACATTTCCTTCTTCATTGGTAATTTTTGCATGTTGATAAATAATAATAAAATCTAGAAAAATATTGTAAATTATATTTACTTGGTAATTATATTTAATAGGTGTCTTCATAAACCATTTTGTGTTCCAACATGGTGTAAGGAACATTATATTATTCAAATGCGATTAAAAAATTAATTTTGGGAATCATATATGTTTCACCAATAATTGAAAAAAATATGACTGAGAATCAAAAACGGATTGAAGAAACGATTAAAAAAACTGGATATACATTTGTTCCAACATGGTGTGTAGTGCATAAATAGAAAATCAACATCCATTAGTTCCATTTTTTTCTAAGAAATAACAGGATTACAGAAAAAATATATATAATGTGTAAATGAGAAGAGCCTATAACATGTAGGATGGTTTGTTGACATACCAATGGAGCCTATTTATATTGTTAATCTAGATGTTAGTTGTATGCAAATGGTATGAAAATGTAATTTAAAAAGTTCACCAAAACATTGAAAATTGCGCCAAATAAGTTTTCGAAAATTTTAAGATATAATCTTCAGTAGATTTTTATTTTTAAATTATTTAGGATTATTAGGACTATTATTTTGTATATCAATTTAACATATTGCAATTATAACTGAAAATTTAATTGGAAATCATACGTTACTGTTTGAAAATTTATACCCTCATTGAAATTCATTTATTTGTAATTATCCTTTGTATTATTTTTCATTATAATTATAACTGAAACTTTAATTGGAAAATATACGTTACTGTTTGAAAATTTATACCCTCATTGAAATTCATTTATTTGTAATTATCATTTGTATTACTTTTTCATTAAATAAATTATTCTTTTATTTTTTTATTTTAGTATGAAAGGGTGCCAATTAGGATGCCAATTAGGATTTGCATTAAATAGATTTTGGTGAAATTCACCTACGATTGACACCTAGGATAAAGAGCCCATAAAAACATTTTACTTTGTATGTTTATAGATTAATCTCGTGTTTTTTATATATCAGCGCAGTTATCTCGTGTTTTTTTTATATATCAGTGCAGTTATCTCGTAGTTTCAATTGATTATTTTAGTTGATTAGTAAACTATAGTAGATATTAAAAGAGAGATAGTATATTATCAAGAATAAATATTTGTTTTAAATATTAATCAGTAGTTTAAATAGTCATTAAATCTTCTTGTTTTTAGATAGTAGGTTTATAGTAATCTTCAAAAAATTTAATTATCAAATGACCAATATTATTCCTATGTTGTTTTATATATTAGTGCAGTTATCTCGTATCTTTTTATATATTATTGCAGTTATCTCGTGGTTTCAATTGATTATTTTGGTTGATTAGTAGATTATATTAGATAGTAAAATATAGATAGTAAATTATCAATAATAATTGATAGTAGATTTTCAATAAGAGTTAAACAGATTCTGGAGAGAAAAATTAAAATTTGAAGGTGATAACTTTTTCTAAAAATGTGATAGTTTTTTTTTGTTTTTTAGTGTGACTTATTTACATTTTTATAGATAATTTTAATAGAGTGATGTTTATATAAAGTGAAGTGATAAGAGAAAGAGAATAATTGTTTATAGGGAAAATAAAAGTAAAATAAAAAGAAAAAAGAAAGAAAGATAGTTTAAGAGAATAGTAAAAAGTAAGAAAAAGAGTGTAAGAAAAAAGAGAAAAAAGTAAGAAAGAGAGTGTAAGAAGAAAAAGAAAGAAAAAGAGTGAAATGACACTTTTACTCTTAAATTAAATATGTGTCTTGTTAATAAAATATTCAAATTGGTAATTTCATAAGTGGTTTGTTTAAATAAATAGATATTAGATTAGATGATAATAATAATAATTTTAAAATTTTCTTAATGTTAATAAAATATAAATAAAAAATGCATAGGGATTGTTATTTGTTTAATTTAATGTAAAAAAATATAGCAACGTACTAGTAGTGACTGTGAAACAGGGTTTTTTCCCCCTAGAAAAACGATGGAAAAGAGACAGAGATCGGGTGCTGGAAGAAGAGAATCATTGTCCTATAGATAGAGGCCACGCGCGGTACTGTTGTTGATTCACACTTGCAAGTTGCAAGTTGCAACTAAACGAAACCAAACCCGCACTTAGCAGCCATATGATTGGACCACGTGAAGCGCGCGTGGTGCGTTATCTTCGTTGCATTATTACTATTCGCTCTTCATTTATTCGGTTAGATCGTCCCTATGCTATATTTTTGGTTTCAACCGATGTGGGTTACTTACGGAGTGTTAATAAAAGACTAATATTTGTTCGTGCTTAAGATCAAAATTCTCACTGATCGAATTTGTCTACTGCGAGAATTAAGCATAGGAGCAGTAGTCGACTCCCTGTGTTCCAGGACAGATTAAGTCACTAGGACAGGTCTGTCCCGTGCTATAATTAATAGTACTACAAGTTGTACAGTGCACTATGCATTGCATCCGTGACCACAATTCATCCTGGCCGTCATTTTCCCTTTTCAAATCAACCATGAATCATAATCATTTGGTCTTTCCCTTCTAACGAAAACCATTTTTATTATTATTTTAATTCTCAGGTCAAAATTACTCGTGCTTCTCATTATTACTATGTTATTTACAAGTACTTGCTAAATTACTGTTGTATATAATATAATCCAATTTGATAGCTTTTCAACGCGGGATTTGCGTTTTTGTGCAAATGAAGCTAAAATCCAAACAATCCAACAGGTTTAGATAACGCGTAGAGTAAGTATGCTTCGCTGCCCCCTTTCTTTCTTTATTGTTTAGATTAAAAAGTAATTTTTCTTGTAAAAGTGGATGAAAGTTTTGTCAATAACATGCCATATTCATCTTTAGCCCCGAGATGATCATACTTTAACAAGCATTGTTATTTTGTGTGAAAAATATTTACCAGCGAAGAATGCATAAAGATAAAGTATTTGACTAATCAACGAACTAACTATACAAAGAGTAGAGGGTTATAATTTATAAGTCTTACATGCTAACACATGGTATTTTTTTCTTTCATGCAAACATTTCTCATAAATTAGCATTTTTCCCATTTTAACATTGAAGATCTAATTTAATTTCTCGTGGAACGCAAAACATCCATTTATGGCATAGATCTGTACAACACAAGTCAGAAAAAATTACCCGACTACCGTATTTTGTTCAAAAGAAGCCATGCCATGTGCAACCACGTCTGAGTGCAAAAAATAGATATATTATTTTCTAATTTCTTTTCGTAACATCTTGCAAGAGAAAATCAATAAATAAAAAAATAGATAGTATTAATGTTAAATGGTTAGAATTGTGAAGCGATGAGCAAAAAAAAGAATAATGATAGGGCGATGAATAGAGGGAGTCATCTGAAATTGACTGTTGAAGTCAACACCAAAATCATTTTCCTTTCCGCCCTGGATTAGGGCCACGTTACCATCCTTTAATAATGCACCCACTCATTTTTTCTTCCTCATTTTGAAGTTTGAATTGATTTTCTTTCTTTACTTTTGTCCTTTGCCCATCTCAATTGAAAGTTCAACCTTTCTGCTTTTGCATTCGTTTGACAAAAGTACAAAACCATCCACTTCAATTATCTTATTGTGAGCAATTATGATCCACACATAAACAAAAAAAAATCAAAGTCCCATAAGCAATATTATTATCCTCGAGCCAAAAAAAAAAACTTCTTAGGCAGAATATCTTTCATGGTTACTCAGTTTTGAATTTAGATCTCCACTTTGAATGTGTGAGTTTAAGAGTGGTCTTGTCACATTTTTTATCTAAAAAAACATACATAATCAACTAATACAGTGGGAATGTTTTTTTAAAAAAATGTTTTTTTTAAATATTAGTAGCATGGGAAATAAAGTCATGTTTGGTCTTAATGGTAACTTGGCTTGGATCACACCCCAAGGTCTCAAGTTCGAATCTTGAGTCTCCCCACACAGACCTGCAAGGCCTGACCAATCAAATTCCTTGGCGTAGATACAGATTAGTCACCAGCACAATTGACTGTATAATGTCCAATTATTTAAAACTTATTACACGTCATATTTTCTTCTTACTTGCAAGCATCATCTGGAACGTTTTAATCTTCTAATCACTTAATTAATTTTCTCTCATATTATAAATTATTAACATTTAGACGTGTAAAAATATCAAAAGTACACAATAAAATGACTCTGTTTGGTAAAGTCAATTCACTAGCTTGTAACAGATAACTTTTAACCGATCGCCAATCTTACCAAATAGTGGATAAGCTCATTGTAGGTGTTTAAAATTGCCTATATATGACTCTGTTTGGCAAAGTCAATCCGCTAGCTTATAGTGGATAAGCTCATTATAGGTGTTTGACATGACTTGCGTGTGACATTTTTTCGCTATGTTATATCATTTTTTGAAACGCTACTTGAAATAGCATTTGAGCTTATATCTTACAGCGTTTCATTTTTCTTTTCCATTCTTATCTGTATTATTTTACTTTAATTCCTCATTTATCATCCATTAAATTAAATGAATCTTCTCTCTCATCAATTTTTAGTATCAATTACAAATGTCCATTTATGTCATTTTATATTTATAAGTCAGTTTAACTGTTATTTTTACCAAATACTTTAAATTCAATCCACTAGCTTTGTTATCTACTATCTTATCTGTTATCTATTTTTTTCCAAACATCATACTTGTTATGGTAATGTTTCTATATGCTATTAACACCCCTAGAATGCCCATTTTCTCACTGGCCCATCCTCTTAGGTGAGCCCATATTTCAACGCTTCAGATACAGCCAACACATCCAACGGTTCGTGATCATTAGGTTCAAAGTCTATAAATACCACATTCAATGCTCATTAAAGGTAGACTATTCTACTCATAACATACTCTGCTTGACTAACTTACTGACTTGATCGTCGGAGTGTCATTGCAGGACCAACAACCCAACCTCGACCGGAATATTGAAGATCAAGGATCACACCTACCAACTACCTCAAGTTGACCTCTAAGGTCAGGAGTACGGTACAGAACAATACTTATAAACAACAAGTACTTGAGAAGTCGAACTTAAAAATATTTTGGGTATGGAAAGGGGTAAAACTGAAAATTTAACTTAAAATAATCGTAATTATAATGAGTAGTGAAGGAAAGCGGTGATCTGGAAATTAATTGGTGTTCCTGACATCCGTTCCCTTGTGGAAAGGCAGAGACATAAGTAAGTAAGTGAGATTTGCATGTTCCAGCCAGCTACGATGAATTGGTATTACCTATTTATATACAGTACTTTGGGGGGTCACTTTCTCTATCCTTATACCTCGCATCCTATTTTGCTTAGTTGGTCTGTTCCATTTTAGTAGGGTAGATAAAATTTCTGTAAGTGATAATTTATATTTAATATGCCACACACAACGATCCTAAATTTCATGCGATGGAAAATAATTAGAAATCAGTTGGTTTAATAAGTGACTTATTGAAATTATATTATATATAAGGAAAAACAAGAGTAAATAAAACGAAAGTATTGAAAAGGTTGTTTGAGATGATGGTGTTGTTTTTGATATTGTCATAGAGATGACAGAGAGGGTGAAAAAGAAAGAGTATATAAGAAATGGAAGAGAAATAAAATTTCCTGCTATACAGAAATAAACTCTCTCTGTCTGCCAATTAAGTCCTTTTGGACCAAATGAAATTGCCAACAGACAAAATAGCAAGTACCTCTGTCTAGGTGAAAATAAAATAAAAAAGAAGAAGCAATTAAATTTAACAGCACTAGCTAGGGTAGGGTAGAGGATGCAACATCTAAGAAACTCAAGTCCGATGGAGCGAGGAGCAATAGCATGCATGAGAAACTGAAATGTGAAATCTGCAAAAACGAAATTAAGCCAAATATAAGCTATATATAGACACACAAAAGTCGGCGGCGCACAAACTACAATGTAAAACAAACATGCAATGGAATTATGGTCTAATATTTATGCATAGAAAGTGCATAAATATTATAAATTTAGATATGAAATGGGAATTAAGGAAACAAAGTAAAGTAACTAACCAGAAGAAAGTAGTAGATTGAATCATTGTGAGGTATTATTAGGATCATCTTCTCCTCCTCCTCCTCCTCCTCCTCCTCCTCCACTATCAGTAGGTTGATGAGAGTGAGAGTCCAATGAATTGACATTGAAACCAGCAGGTCTTGTGTAAGCATTAAGAGCAGCCAACATACCCAAGTTGGAGTCAGAAACGGCCAAACCCAGATGCTGAGGCTGAGAGGGTGGCTGGTGGTAGACGGAACCCAATTGTAGACCACCTTGGAAGTCAAGACTACTAGCGTTGAACCTCGGCATGAAATGCAACCCTCCTGAAGGAGTAGTTGTAGGTTGTTGTTGATGAGGAAAAGGCCACATATTTTGTGTCTCCGAATTAGAACCACTCACCGGTAGCATCCAAATAGTGCTTCCACTCCCACCCGTCGCCCACATAGCCGCCCCTCCTCCTATTCCTCCTCCTACCATATTCGACCCTCTAACAACTCCACTAACAACAGAAGATGTTGTAGTACTTGAAGAGGCACCACCTTGTCCTTGTTGGTTTGGAGAAGATGACCCATCACCATCATTCCCATCATCGTTTTGATTGTTGTTGTTATCGTCTTTGAACAGATCTTCCCTATATCTTTTTCTCATGTACTTCTCTCCATCCATCTGATGAGCTGCAGCAGCGTTCATCAGCTGCTGCTGCTGAAACCCTAACAAGCTTGTGTGTTGGTGGAACGCTTCCTCGTAAGGGTGATGGTGGTGGGCCAGTGCAAGCGCCCCGTGAAAGCTGTGAGGAGCCGATTTCGTCGCTGGAGCCGATAACGTTGACCCGCTGCTACGGAGTGACACGTTCAAGGTTGAGAAATTCGCAGGGATCGTTCCGGTTCCAGTGGCCGCGATGATTGCCGGCTCCGCCTGCTGGAGCAGCCACTCGATGGTCTCTCCGTCGGATTTGTGGCCCAATTCTCTAGTCAATTGGAAAACCCTTGCTGCACACGTCGCCGGCATTCGAATTCTCCGACCTCGACCGTCAACCTTAGTGTGTCTGTCCTTGGTGGATCGTTTAGGAGGGTTGACGGTGGATAATTGCTGTTGAATTGTGGTGGTGGTGGTGGTGGTGTTCTTGGTGGAATCGAGTGGTGAAGGGTCAGATCTGGTGGCGATAGCGAGAGAGGCATCGATGAGGTGAGGAGCAGAAGCAGAAGATGAAGATGAATTGGAGGAAGAAGAAGAGGTGGTTGTGTTATTGTTGTTGTTGTTGGAGATGGAGCCCATGATGAAGGGTGATGGTCTGTTGTTATTTCTGCCATCAAAAGGGACCACAAGGTGGTGCTTTTGTTTTTGTTGTTGTTGTTGCTGGGAATTGGAACAAGGGGATTCTTGTTGTTGTTGATGGTGGTGGGGATGAGTCTTGTTGCTGCTTTGCAAATCTGATGACGATGATAGTTCCATTTCAATTTGAATTAGGTGGGTGGGGAACCCTCTCTCGCCACCCAGTTTCAATTCAAACAAACCCTTTTTTTTTTTTAAATTATTTTTGTTGGGTATCACAGATCAGAATTGAGATGATGATTCATCTTTTTTCTTCCTTTCTTTCTAGTTCTAGATAGAGAAAGAGATAGGGGTGGGGTGGGGTGGGGCGAGTGAGAGATAGAGAGAGAGAAGAAGACACAGAAGAAGAGAGAAAGAGTTTTAAAAATTTGTAACTGTGTTGGACCCAGCTGAGACTGTGAGTTTGTGGGGTTCTCTCGGTTTTCGATTGACTCTTTGCTTGCTGCTGCTGCTGCTCAGTAACAGACACAGAGAAAGGGTAAATTAAAAAGAAGAGAGAGAGAGAGTGTGTGTGTGTGGGGACCTTATTACTTACTCTACTTAGAAGGAAAATTAAAACGTTGTAACACAAACAAGGCCACTCGTGGGGTCTCGTAAAAGGAATTGCCAAAAATTTCCCTGCAATATTCTACTACTACTACCTAGCTAGCTATGCCCTGTGCCTTTGTGTGTGTGTTTGTGTGTTTGTCTACGTTTCAAAGTTGAAAGTCAAGAGAGGCTCTCCCTCTCTCTCCTGTCAAATTTGGTTCATACGGAGAGAGAGTACTAAAGTAATTAAACTGTCCACTTCCCCTCTCGCTGGTCCAACAAATCATTTCAAATCTTGTGTGTGCATTACATTACTTCCATTAGTCTCAATCTCCTTTTGGAGTAAATAAATCACCAGAGATTCAGTGTTAATTAATTAAATGTGGAGAAGTTTATCTATCTTAATAATAATACAAAAATAATGATTGAGCAGAAGTGAGAACAGTGGTGGGTGGAATGGTTAAATTAGAATTATAGAGGAGAGTCCAGTGAGTGCAGTGCAGTTGAGCTAGAGACAGATCAGGTGATAAAGGCATCTAATGCCCCACCAGACAGCTCATCCCAACCCAGACTACCTTTGTTTTTTTCTTTCTTTCTTGATAACCTTTTTCAATTTATAAAATAAATAATTTTTATTTGTTCTCATAGTCAATTTTGGTTGGGCATTCCAACTTTTGGTGAGTGGAGGATCTTCTTAGACAGGATTGCCCTCGCCCATCCAATTTTCAACTCTCCATTCTAGTCCTTGCGTTCCATAAAGGTTCCCTTTCTCTACCCATATCTTATCTTACTGCTACCATAATTTGACAATTCAAAGCCAATATTTCCTGTTTTTTTCTTCTGTCAAATATTATTTGTTAATTATTACTCCATCCGGTCCTTATGGTAAGAAAATTTTGCAAAACTACAAAATTTTCTTATTATAAAGACCGGAGGAGTATGTTAGTTAGTGGAGTTGGTAAAGATAGAAAAGTAACTGTCTACTAGAAGGGAGTATACAGTTAGTTGCTCTCTGATATTTTTGATTGTGACAATGGCACCCTTAAGCACCCTCAACCCTCGCCAATAATTAGTGTTAAACTTAAGGGGTGTATTCGTTCAGGATTTCGAAGGATTTTTTTAGTAGAAAAAAGTCCTATGAATTTTAATGGACTTTACACGAATTTCAGGATTTTTAGGACTTTACAGGATTCTGCAGGACTTTTAAGTCAGGATTTTAATGGACTTTGTAGACTCTGCAGGATTTAGTGGACTTGTGAGATAAAATATTCTAATATTTTTTAAAATTAATAAAATAAAGTGACTAAAGGAAACATAAAATGTAAAATAAACAGAGTTGCTGTAAGTAAAAACAAAAATATTCACTTGCAAAGTGACTGAAGGAAATATATACAGAGATGATGGAAACGAAAAACAACAGACACATAAAATAGTCACTTGCAAAGTACTAATAAAGTAATAAAATACTAAAGTACTAATAGAAACGAAAATAATAACAAAGTACTAATAGAAACAAAAATAATAACAATAGTAATCAAATAACAAATTACTAATATAGAAACGAAAATAATAAAGTACTAATAGTAATAAAATAATAACATAGTACTGATAGAAACGAGAAGGAAGATATTCAGGATTGTTGGTAATAAAAATGAAAAGTGACCAAAGAAACATAAAGAGCTGATGGAAACGTAAAAATGGAAAAGAAAGAAATAAAAAAGTCCTTCAAAGTCTCATGAATTTGAGTGGGATCGTTTGATGAGTGTTGTTTGTGTAAATAACACTAAAAAGTCCTTCAAAATCCATCTAACAAAACAATCCTTTAAAATCATTATGATTTTGAATACCAATGAATTGTTTTTAAGTGATAGAAAATCTCAAATGAATACCGGTGGGTTTTGATGGACTCTTTAAAAAGTCTTGAAAATCCGTATTGAATACCAATGGATTGTTTTTAAGTGACAGAAAATCCTGATTGAATACCAGCAAACTTTTTTACTGAAAAAAAATCTTTTAAAATCCTGTAAAATCCTAAACCAATACACCCCCTTACTTAGCCTCAACTGCCATTAAATGTTGGTTCTTGGAACAACTAGATGTAAAACAATTTTATTTTTTTGCATGGAGATCTAAATTAGGAAATGTACATGATATTGCCTCAGGATGTTGTTATTTCTGAAGCTACCTTAAATTCTCCTAAAGTTTGCAATATTTGCATTAGCCTTTCCTAGAAGTTAAGCAAACGACAATGGTAATCCAAATTGATTTTGGTCTTGTTTTCCTTGAGGTATCACCATCTATTGTTGACCCTTCCTTTTTTGCAAAAGCATTGAAATAATTCATAATCCATTTGGTGTATGTTGACGACATTGTAGGCACTCAACATTAAAAAATAATCCATGTTAAGACATATATTCTTCTAATTATTATTATTATTATTATTATTATTATTATTATTATTATTATTATCTAAAAATGATACTTTACATTAATAGTGCACACCAATTAAACTCATAAGTTAAATCCCTTATTTTTTTACGACTAAATCATTTACTTAATCAAACGAAAAGTATGCATTTTATTTTATTTTAGGATGATGCACATCACACCCCCCACTTTTTCCCAAACTCATTTATTTACCTAAAATACCCAAAACATCCTTACTAGTGTAAACTTAAATCTGAAATAATTATTTTAGGATGTTGAAGTAAGGATATTTTAGGTGAATAAATGAGTTTTGGGGTAAGTAGGAAAAAAATGGAGTGTGAGATGTAACATCATTATTTTATCTGTTTTATATTGCAAAATTGAGGTTGGTATGAAATGGTCTATAGGCCCAATAGTTTTTATGGGCTTATGGGCCAATACTTGAAAGCGCATCCCTCATTAACACTGATGCGTCCTTCAACCCAGCAATAGGTGCTGGATCGAGTGGAATTGTTCTAAGAGATAGCAAGAGAAGAGTTATTTCAGGCACTACCTCTCATCTTTATGCTTCCTCAGCTTTTGTTGCAGAAGCTTTGGCTTTGAGAGAAGGATTATCCCTTGCAGCATCTTTGAACATCGATTCAAGGATTATCCCAATAGTTTTTATGGGCCAATACTTGAAAGCGCATCCCTCATTAACACTGATGCTTCCTTCAACCCAGCAACAGGTGCTGGATCGAGTGGAATTGTTCTAAGAGATAGCAAGAGAAGAGTTATTTCAGGCACTACCACTCATCCTTATGCTTCCTCAGCTTTTGTTGCAGAAGCTTTGGCTTTGAGAGAAGGATTATCCCTTGCAGCATCTTTGAACATCGATTCAGTGGTTGTTGAGTCCGATTGTAAACACCTCATAGATGCGTGCCGTGGGGTTAGTAGAAGAAAGGATATTGAGCACATTTCGAATGATGTTCAGAACTCAAGATCAAAGTTTACCTGGGTTGGTTTCCTTCGGACCTCCCGTGATGGTAACTCTGTGGCGGACCTAATCGCGAAGCTCTCAACGAATTGTCTTCTCCCTCCGAACTGGATCTAAACCCTCCGTTGGCTCTTGCTGAGTTAATTAAATCAGAATTGGTGGAGGAGTGAGATGGTTTGATGGTGTCCTGTGTTTCTTTCGTGAAGGAATCTCTATGGCGTTTTGTTTTGTGAATCCCTCGAGGAAGTGTGTTCTCCCTTCGATCTGATCCTTCATTCTCCAATTGGTGCTTACTTATTGTATCAACTCAGATTTGATGATAAATTGATTGATCTTGAAATTGGTGAAGTGAATTATGGTGATGAGGCGAGTTGGCGTTGGATTTCCAATTTAGGGTTTATTTCCTCTCTTCGCTGCGATGGTGGTTTGATTTGTTGCCAATTGCGTGAAAGAAGTTACTCTCCCTCTCTCCTCTATTATTGCATTTATAGACCCGAATTATCTCAGTTGTGGACTTATTGTCAAGCTGGGCTGGTTTTCTGTAGCCCAGTATTTGTTTTCTATTTACACCGGTGCATTTTAATTTTGCAGTCATTGTTTTTCGTTAGTAAATGGGTTGGGCTGGTCTTCTGTGGCCCACCCACGTTCCCCTATTGTATTGGTTTTGAGGCTTTGTCCAATTATGAATGAAATCATATCAAGTTAATCAAAAAAAAAAACGAGAGAGCTGTTCACAATGTAAACCGAATCCGGTCTAGACCGGTTTAATCTCCGTTTTGAGAAAAGCTAAGAATTCGACATGAACATGGAACGGAAACAAGCTTCATCTTCGAAACTATTTCCTATTCTCCTTCCTTATTACCCCCTTCAAACCCTAACTCTAAAATTCTTCTTTCGCCAAACTAAGTGATATTCTGAGAGAGAAAGAGCGATGGACACTCAATTTCACCACAGTCTCTTCGAGAGGCGCCCCTTTCTCAAGTCCAAGGCTCCCGCAGTTAAATGGGTCAAACAATGGTACTACCCCTTTTCCCTTCATCACTTATTTTACACTTTATAATTCTAATTTCTCAATTTTTTATCGTCTTTTTCTTTTTGGTTTTCCCAATTGAGTGGAAATTTTATATGTTTATTCTTACGGTATAGGATTGGCATCTGTTGGTTTTCTTGATCGAAAGATAAAATCCCACAATTGGAAAAATGAGTGATCTTGATTGTGAAGTTTCTTCTTTCTGTTATGATATCAATGTTATTATGTTAATAATTCGAGCTATGGTACTATCAGGGTTCCTCAGGATGTTGTCGCCACTGGTGGGAAGTGCATGCTCTTAAAATGGGTAACAGGTTTGTCCTTTTTACTTGTCTGATCTTTTTTTCTGCTACTATTATGGTTTATTCAGTTTATAAATATTCCCAGTTGTATATAAGTCTAAAGAGAAAAACATAAAAGGTCTCTGATTGACATCCCCAGAAATTAAGCACCCACAAATTTTTCTTTACGGTATAGCTATTGCCTGTTGCGCAAGCGCAAATTTCTCTTTGTACTTGGTAGATCATATCCTTAATTTAGTGACGTTTCCCTAATTTCCTTCAAAATAACCCAACCTATATGAATTGGTTCATGATGTTTTCTTTAGCCTCCTCCCCCCCTGATATGTTAATACTGCTGCATTTCCGCATTTCGGAACCTGGAATGTTTATGTGCTACGTTTCTGTTACTGACTTGATTTGCTTTCTCAGCTATCCTTTGTGACTTATCTGCAACATTATGTATTTCTGAATGCTTGTATTAAGGTTAAACATGTCTAGCATTAACGTAATTAGTCAAGTGTTCTATCTAAGATTCTTTTTGGTTTACTTTGTTTAGAGAATACCTTAAAGGCTGTGAAAGAAAAGGAAAAAGAACCTTCAGCTCCTGAGCCAGAACCTGAGCCAACCACTGAAGTACTTTTTCTTTGCAGCTATGAAGGCTGTGGAAAGACATTCATTGACGCCGGTGCTTTGAGGAAACATTCTCACATCCATGGAGAGAGGCAATTTGTTTGCCATTACGAGGGATGTGGAAAGGTAATGAATTTGTTAGTTCAGATAGAGACACTATCGCACATATGATGTTAGACTGTGTGGCCGTAACACAGTAAGTTCAAGATATATCCTTAATTTTTTTAGATGAAGCTTAATAATAATTTTCTTATTTATATTATATGATGCTCCAACTCAAGTCACCGCTGTTCCTAGTTTGCCATATTTTGCTAAAATCGCGTCTATTTAGTAATCGACACACATACACGTTTGGATGTTATGTTATGTGGTTATGTAACATACATGCTCAAGATAGACCCTTAACAATTTTTCTTTTTAGCTTCATAGAAAAGTTCTTTTTTATTTGCACATTGCTCTCTCTCAATTTACTGCTATTCTCAGTTTGCCATTTATGGCCAGATCTATTAATATTTTGTTTCTGTTGCAGAAATTTCTAGACAGCTCAAAGCTAAAAAGACATTTCCTAATTCATACAGGGGAGAGGGATTTTGTGTGTCCTCATGAAGGCTGCGGCAAGGTGATAAATCTATCCATCTAAAGGCTTTGTTATAAATTTATAATACTGTCACGGTGTCCTCATTGTTGTTGAATTGAATGTTCTTTTTTATTGATCGCTAAGGCTTGCATGTTTGTATGTTGTATTAGCTTCATGTTTGGCATATTCCATGATGCCCTGAATATCAACATATTCCATGACTATCCAGCAGTGGGTTGTTTTTATTGCTGATATAGAGGATGGCCAATAGATTCGGAAAAAATTCTGTTTAGAAACAGTATATGGAAAATCTTGTTTAGTGGTGACTGTATTGTTATTGTTAAAGCCGTTATCATGGTTTCTGAGTAGAGGAGTCTCAATATGAATCTTTAAAGCTCTATGGATGAATCTGACATAAAGTTTGTTGTTGGCTCAATATGCATATGTAAAGATGTAGATGATTATTCAAACCTTCTTAATAGTATTATTGTTATTAGACCATCTTCAAAAATCTAAACTACGTCTTTTTTGGTATCATATTGTAGTTTTAATTATATTATTTATTATTGATCAGTTCTAAGATTCATTTGCGTCAATATGCAGGCCTTTTCCCTGGATTTCAACCTGAGGTCTCATATGAAGACACATTCACAAGAGAACTATCACATATGTCCATACCCAGATTGTGGAAAGAGATATGCTCATGAATACAAGCTAAAGAACCACATTGCTTCTCATCATGAAAAGGTTGGGCAATATCTACTGTTTGGGTAACCGCCACTGGTATATTTATGTTATGAATGCTCAAAGTGTTTACAGTAGATGATGCATCCAGTCTTGTGATGCATATCTAGCATTTTAACTGTTCACTTGGTTTTTGCCTAGAGTTCTCATTTGGAATTTTTTAATACAATGCAAAGGTTATGATGTCTTTCATATCTGTAACATGTCTCCGATTCAAACTCATGGCTGAATCCAATTGTGGAGGAAGTTGATGTGCACAAAGAAGTTTTGTAAACTATCATCTTGGCCAATCTTTGATTCACAATTTCAATCTCATCTTGCAGAATGCATCGGTGGAGATAACGAAGTATACTACTCCGCCTTCAGAAAAGCAAACAAAGACTACTAAACCTTCTGGGGGAACATATGGTTCGGCATCCTCTGATCGCCCATATGCATGTCCTTATGATGGATGTGAAAAAGCATACATTCACGAGTACAAGCTTAAACTCCATTTGAAGAGGGAGCATCCTGGCCACATGACTGATGAAAATGCTGTGCATGCTCTTGCTAATAATGCTGACAATGAATTGGATGAAGCAAGTGACCAAGATGCTTACGGTGGGAAAAGGTCAAATGGTAAAAGTCAGAAGCAAAGTAGACCCAAGCCAAACTTGAAGTTGCCTCCTTCCAAAGTTACCCAGCGAAAAGGGTCGGCTCAAACTCCCGTCACTTTAAATGTGATTAAAAAACCTTGGCCAGTGAAGGAAGAAGTCTACGATGAAGACAGCGAAGAAACTGAGGAAGATCGTGACAATGTTGAAGATGGTTGGAGATATGCTGGAAATAACGAAGATGATGATGAGGAAACAGAATATGAAGACTGATATTTACCTCCCTCTCATTTTTACTCTCCTATTAGATCAGTTTTCCATTTCATTGCTTCAAGACATGTCATTTTCTTGTCACAGTATATCGGGTATCGGAAGCATGAAAGATGATAAGGTAGGACGAATTCTTTTTTTTTTCGACAAAAGGTAGGATGAATTCATATTTATATTACTAAATAAATTTAAGGATTTATGTTACAACTTTTCTGCTGACGCGATTGGGGTCATTTAAATATTCTGAAGTACGGACAAGCATGAACTAATTGATATATACAAGCAAGTGTTGGTTTGAGCGGAGATTAGGTTTGGATTCCACCTTAAAGTCTTAAGTTCTATTTGGTGGGGAGAACTATACCGATCGGCAAAATCGTTTATACATGGTCAATTAAGCTTTCTGGCGTGCGAAGCTGATGGATACTGAACATGAATCACACAATAACAAAAAAATTGTCATATAAAAAATGATTAAATATGTTTTTGGACTTAAGAATGTTTGACTTTTTTCGTTCATCTTGAAAGTCAGACATCATGATTTTTTATTGATTGGCGGTGTAAACAATCTTTACATTGTTAGTGCATATCAACTAAACTATTTTTGGTTTCAGGTTTTGGTCTTTGCATATATCTTTGTTTACACTTTTGGTATCTAACGTTTCGTTGGCGTTTACCCGACTAATGAGTTGTCGTGCTAGCATCTAACACGTCACACTTTTTAACGACTAAGATGTCATATCACCTTACTCTGATATTAAGCTGATAACTTGCTAATAGATTGCCAAGTCACACTTTGATGACTAGGATGTCAAATGATTTGATGTGTCATTAGATAATTTGGCATCCTAGTCATTAAAGTGTAACATGACGGACACCAGGGTGATAGTTTATTAGTCAGTAATGTTGGTTAGAGTGGTAACATGGATGGTTAAATGCTAAGGTAGTGCGAGAATATAGCTTTATAAGAACATGAAGTTAGTTTGGGTCAATTTAGTTTCTGATTCAAATAGTTTATTTCAAACTCAAAAGAGGGCCACGTTAGTCCAGATATTAAGTAGTCCATTTTAATCCCTCCTCCATCTAAAACTTTAAGGGGAAGTTAGACTCACTCACCCTTAGTTCTAGCTAAACAATACACATACCCCTCTCAGTGACGAATCCAGAAGTTTTCATTAGTAGTGGCAAAAATATAATATATAGTATTTTCTCAAAAGAAATATTATGAGATTTTACGAAATAGATAGTTTCATTGAATAAATTATAAAAATACCTAAATTTCTACAAATTACAAAACTAAAAAGGTAAACTTAGTACCAATTTATTCTCTTTTATTGATCTCTTGTGAACTACATCATTTATTTTTTAAAAAATTACTGTGTGAGGGCAATATCTAGTTTTTTATGATGGCAAAAGTAAATAATTATGACTTTGTAAAGTAAAATGGTGAGGGCAATTGCCCACAATTTAAACACACATCCACTCTATTATATAAGAATAGAGAGAATAAATGAGGTGTTTGTGTCTTTTAAATAAAACTCGGAGAATGTGGATGAAACTTTCTCAACAAATAAGGGATGTGAGTGTTCATTTAAAAATAAAGGCGGTGTTACGGGAGGTAAATGAAAATTTCCCAAACTTAAACTCTACTTCAACCTTTAATCCCTAGCCCATGGCATTTTGTTTATGACTCAGCACCTACCAATGTAACTCACATTCCAGCTGGTGATATGGCTTTAGTGCAATTTAGCGTAAACAATTCATCACATTTCTTGAAGAATGAGCTTCTATATACAGACTTACATTACCTCTAAAAATTGTTTGTTGTCGTTGTTTGTTTATCATAGTAAAATTCCTATATGCAAATATTACGCGGATTGGAGGGTAATTTGGATGTTGAAGAAGAGTTAATGTTCAGATGGAAGGACCAAAATGGCTTATTTGAGACGAGGACTAATTCTATGAAAATATGTAACTAATTGAGTATAAACAGTAGATTAGTGTTTCTTTAACTGTTTCCTCAGGGCTAATTGAGTATAAACAATTGAGTATGCAAATACGTAACTAATTGAGTATAAAAAGAGTTGGACAATTGTTGATTAGTGTTTCTTTAACTGTTTCCTCAGGGCTAATTTGTGTCTCCACTCTTTAATTAAATATAAACAGTTAAAGAAACACTAATCAACAATTGTCCAACTCCAAGACACAAAAAAGTGTTAAAAACATACGTAAGTAATGTGTGGATAATAGGATCGTGAGTTTACGCTTAACATCTCCCTCCCCCTGCTAGACAAAAAAAAACCAACTCACACCATCAATAAGAAAGAATTTTCACATTTAGCTAGTCACTAAACCTAAGACTAAACAGATTGTTCTATTTTATCCTCACTGATTGTAAATTTAGTGGGATCTAAATGCATTATATTCCTACCCACTATTTTTTTACTTGTGTTTTGCACTGAATATAAGAGAACTTATGTTTTAATTTCTCATGTTTTTATGTCTAATAATAATAAACACTACCACCCAAGGGAAACGCCATCATGCCAAAAACCTGATTGACGATGATCGGCTGCTAACAACTTGTATTCTTCTTGTGGTTTATGTTCATTCCCAAAAGGATGTTTTAGATTTCTTGTAATACCAAACAAGTGCTTAAACAACGAAAAAGACACAACAAAACATTGATAAGGGACATACTAAACCGTTTTTAGCTTTCGTAGTGGGACCTAATATTGCAGCATCATAGAAGATAACTCACTGCGCAGATTATCATAAATCACTACGTAACAGAACCTCTATTCTACAGCTTCGAGTGTTAGAACCTTAACATAAGTATGGCAGCAATTGCGCTATTCAAGCGCAGGTAAAAAAATACTATTAAAGATGCATATAATTCACCAAAAATCGCACTCATCTTCCCTTTGTTGAAATATTACCGACAAAACAGATATAAAATATAATACCACATTGATTGAAAATGCAGATAGTTGATGAAAATGACGAGACAATCAAAATCTCTAAAACACATAATAATAGTAAAACCAAAATCTATTGCTGGAAATAATTGGAACGACACAGTTTAATTGAACAAAAGAAGAAAACTCGGAATCAGAAACGAAGCTTAGTAAAAAACCACCTATTCTTGCCGGTTTTGAACCTCTCTTCAAAGCGTTTCTTAGTCTCCTTAAGAGCAGTTACCTTCTTATCCTTTGATTGAAGAACATCAGGAGCAACAACATCCTTCAGATCCACATCAAGTGTGTATCGAGTGGGCATTAAATGCTGATAATTCACCAGTTTCACGAATGCCTTCACTCTTGATTTCTTCGCCGTCTTCTTCGCAGAATCCTTCTTGATCACCTTGCTAGGGTACTTCTTAATCCCAGCCACCAAGCAATGACCGTAAGCTCTCTCCCTAGTTCCATCGTCGAATGTCCTCACGATCACCGCCTTCTTGCCAGCGTAACGGCCTTGAAGGACTATCACCGCCTTGTTTGGCTTCAAGAATTTCACCATCGCTGTCTTCTTCTTCTTCTTCTGCTCTGCTGCCTCTTCTCCTGATATGCTTCTCTACAATAAAACCCTAATTCCTTCTTCTATAATCTGATCTGAAAGCCTTTATCATCAAAAAGATAAATGGGCCGGTGCAGGCCCATTATTACCTATGGCCCGGTAATAATAGGGAATCACTATTTAGACCGTCCGTTTTTCCTAACATGAACCTCCCACCCATTTTGCATTTTTATCCTTTTTCAGAAATATATTTCAAGACAAAACTGGCAGAAAATTATATTTTGAAAAATCTCTAAATCAAGTTTTTAATCTCCCTTAATATTGAATCTTCATCTCACTTTCATCTCAATCTTCACTTTTCTTTCCTCTCCCTCTCCCTCAATCCATAAGAAACTCAATAGCGATTCGCATAAAAAAAATACGCTTAGGTACAAAGACGAACCTAAGCATGGAGGTTTTAGGGTATTATTGCGTTAAAAATACCTATGTTATTGTTATTATTGTTGCAAAATAAACTATTTCTCTTTTTTTCTGCAAAGAACTACCTTCTCTTTAAAAAGAATTATTATTATTATTATTATTAGACCATTGTCTGTGCACGGAGAAAGAAGTTTTGTGGATATATAATAAGATTATTATTTTTTCATTATATCTATATATATATATATATAGGAAGGGGTTGCTAATTTACACCCACTTTAAAACATGAAGGTGTAAGTTAGCAACCTTACACCTTTTAATTTTGACTAAAAAATCAATTCTTGTTTTAAAATACTACCTAAATGGTTGGATATAATTGTTGTAATTTGAACTTATAAATAAATTACTCAAGGTGTTTCTCCGTTGCATAAATATAGCAATGAGATGGAGATCATTCGCCAATATATGGGGTGTGTCGCCTAAGTTATATTGTAGAGAGGAAAATCAATGTGCTGATTATCTTGCTAAGATGGGAGACAATTCAGGTTTATTTTCTATTTTGGAAGCTGATGTTGCGGGAATTCTTAAGGGTGTAATCCCCTTGTGGCTGTTTTTTTTTTTTACCGTTTCTAGCAGTTGTCATCAAAAGAACTATAGGAGGATGGCACAACGTTGTCACATAGAACCATGGTACATGGCTGATACTTTATGGTAAATAACAAAACTATGCTACATGCCAAAAGCAATGGATGTAATAATAAAGAGCAATATGATAGAACAAATTAAATCTAAATACATGCAACTGAAACCTTGTAGAAGAATATGTTTTCCTATCTAACATTTGATTTCCAAGTTCAACTATCTTCATTTGCAATCTACTTATGCCAAAATCGGTTAATATAATAGCAAACTAAATGTATAAAAATACATCGAAGAAGTAATTAATCAGATGCTTCGCTTAAAGGCTCGAGTTTTTTGGGATAAAAAGTAATTATCAGCTATTTTCATAAGCTTTCCTATAGAACTTATTGAAACAAGTTGTAAACGGTTTATGTCATAAGTTGTTTTTCTAAGTTCTTAACAAAATCTGTGATGATATAAGGAGATAACATTGTCGGATTGAGGCCCAAACAATAAGCGGACAAGTATCATTAATACATAAAATTAATTAACATCTAACATGACAAATAATTTTTTTTGAAGTTTCCTCTCATGTTCTGCATTTTACACTTCCACTGCGTTGTGTTCCTTGAACACATCTGAAGATGAAGAGTTTGATTTAAGAGAAACAAAAATGAGCTTGAATATAAGAGACGTGTTTATAACTTCCATAAAGACATATCGATCTGATATAGTCATTGGAGAAAACAATGACTGAAGGGAATGAGACGCAAGAATTGGCACTACAAGAAATAAGTCGTTTAACGTCACTTGCTTAGCGTTAGGCGTGTTCGAATGACGCTAAGTTAATGAATTACATTGTGATTCCCGCTTTTTAGCTGCATTTGGTAATTGACTTTAAGCAAGCGCTGATTTTTTTATTTCCCGTTGTATCTGAAACTTTCCTTTTGCTTCAAAAACCTGAGCTCTCTTTCTATTCCCAAACCCTATTTTGATATTTGATTCTTCCCGAAACTATACGAGCTCGCCCTTCAACCTCTTCAGGAAAACATGAAGTTTGTTCTCTGTTTCCCAAAAACGTGAGGTCGCCTTGATCCGTGGATTTCGTCGCCACTGGTGCGGTGGTGCCGAATCATGTGTGGGCTGTTCTCGGTAACTTCCTCAATTTCTATTTCTTTCTCCTCTCTATGTAAATTACGCGTTCTCATTTTCTTCTTGTTGCCGCCGATGCAGAATTACTCTCGGTCAATTAGCGGAGGGATCATCTCTAAGGAGAGCGCATCGTTACTATCCTCGTTCGTCACCCTCTCTCAGGTTCTCTCCCTCTTACAGAATCACTCTCGGTGACTATTAGCAGAATACCTTTGGTTCCTTTTTTATTGTGATGGTTTTTGGGTGTGAATGAGTAGCTTTTTCCCTATTAGGGTTTTGGCTTCAATTCAATCGACCAAAAGCCTTTGCCATGTTAGTTTTGTTTTATTGATTTCTTGATTTATGTTAAAGCTGGTCTGTGATTTCTTGATTTCATGAATTGTACTATACTACTATCCTAAAAATTCTATTATTTTCTGATTCTATTAAAGACTATGCATGCAAATCTTGATTTTAAGATTTCTTGATTTTCTGATTTTAAAAAATTATTGATTTTTGTTACAAGTTCAAATGATTCTATCAGTCCATTTTTTGTGTTTTGAGTTTGTCCATTTCATTCCTTTTCTTTTGCAGTGATAGTGTATCAGCTGATAGCCAAGTAGGGGTATGATTAAGTGTGGGACTTGTCCCTATTTGTTAGTAATAAATTAGAAAGGAATGCGGCATTTAATCATTGAAGATAGTAGAATTGTTCTAACATCATAAGCAGATGACTATATATCCTATTATAGAAACAAATGTGACATTTCTCCTTTTTAGCATTCAAAGTGTCAGACTATGTTTCAGGTTGCATGGAGTTTGCAATGAGAATTGAGGTCATTATTGGCATTAAACTCAAATTCTTTGACTGTGTTTCAGGTTGCATGGAGTTTGAAATGAGAATTGAGGTAATTATTGGCATTAAACACAAAATCTTTGACCACTGCTATCCATCTTATTAAAGCTCAAGTAGTTTATAATCTGAGTTTACACTGTTGGATGCAGGTTGGAGAGGCTCGCACACAAGGTCCTTTGTTGTCATGTAAGTTAAACTATAAACTGATTGCCTAGATGTTGCTATTGCTATAATTCTGATTCTGATAAAAAAGCCATTACTACATGCATGCCATAGATGTATGTAAAGAATTTACGCCTCTATGTTCTTGCTCACTCAACCAAGGTTTTTTTTTAGTTTTTACTAAATGTTGCTATTGCTATAAAGAATGCAGTATTTTAATAGGTTCAAGTTGCTTCATTTTGAACCCTTTACTGGACTCTTCCTCATAACTGTATTGGTTAACTTGTGATATTGAAATCTTGTGAAGTTTAAGATTTCCTATTGATTGGTTCAAGTTGTAGCCTTGTAATTTGATTACTGCCTTTTCAAAAATAAAGCTTGGATACCTTATTATCTTTCAATTTGCTCTTATCAGCAACATGTTTGCAGTGTTTGCTCTAATGTCATATATCATAGTTATCCACTTTGCTAGTTCGTTATGATATAGAATAAAATCTGTTTGCTTAAACATATAATTTAATAGATGCCAAAACAGTAAACAGTTTCACTGAAGCTGTATCAAAGAAATATGATAAGCCTATGTTAAACAATTTCACTAAACAATCTTTTAAATGTTCTTTTATAATGTAGAGCTGCTTCACTATGTTAAATATTTGTTTAAATTGAAAGATGAGAACTTTGTGCCTTGTGATGGAATGTTTAGAAGCCTTATGCAAAGATTTTTTATTGTTTTGTTGCTATCAATATAAGTAAGTCCGACTTGCATGTACATTTCTATTTTTGGAGTTTATCATTTGCTAGCAGCAAGTACACCTGGATGTCAAGCACTTTCACACCTATGCTTACTCAAAGGGCGATATTTTATATTTTTATATGTTTTGCATTCGCTGCATAACCATGTGTTAGCTTGCATGTGCTCCATGGGCTGATCCATCCACATGGAAAGTATGTTCTGATTTGCAATTTACGCTCACTGGTATGCATGATTCAGCTTTGACACTCATTTTGTTCATTTCACACTCTAAAATTTGGCTTCTATGACTGTTTGTTTGCTATTTTTTAGCATCAACATTGATGGACATTAAGAACTCAATAAGGTAATGTCGTCCTTTGAATTTTTCTGCTATTGAGGTAAATGCAACATCTTTTCTATTTTGGGCAAAATACTGATTACCTGGACTGAACCCATTCACTCTAAACTTAGAAGTGTTCATCCTTTTCTCTTCTGCAAAACATAATATGCGTGATTATGAACTGCAAGAAATTCTGCCATTGCATTTCTTATTTAACCCGTGCCTTACTTTATCCATCGGTGCTTGTTATTGCTTGCGGTGTTTGTGTGTTTCCTGTGTTCAGGGTATGCTATGAGTATGAAAGGAAGGCTGGGAATTAGTCTTGCCGCCAGTGCAAAACTCCACACAAGTAGCAACAGAGGTAAAATAAGGATGAAATGTTATACAATGAGAGCATCAGAAAAAAGCAAGAAGATCTTGATGTGCTTGAAGATATGAAGTTGCTTGAAGATCTTGATGTATCATATGATATGAACTGAGTGAGAAAAAAATGCTAGGTTCTTATTTTAGTGGAATATATCCTTGCGTACTGAGTATTTGTATTTTCTAGTTTGTATTTGTTAATCCATTAGTATTTAATGAGTAATGAAGTACAGAGTACGATAGTGTTATTTGGCAATAGAAGAGGGCTTATGTTATTTAGTGTTTTGATTTCGCTAATTACATTAAAAATGAGCAGGTTAGTCAAAATGTAGAAAATAAACAAATCACCAAAAAGTAGATTTTTTTCTTTCAAAATATTACTCAACATAGCGGTGGTTGTAACCGCCACTAATAATAAAATAAATAACAAAAAGCGCATACTGGCGGTTCAAAACCGCCGCTAAAATCAAAGGCCATGAATCCATTACTTAGTGGCGCTTCTAACCGACGTTAGTTGATTTTTCTGGCAGTTGTTCCGACGGTTTGGCTGAACTGCCGCCAAGATGATTAGTGGCGCCAATTTTTGTGGCGGAAGTTGAACCGACGGAAAGAGGATGTAGTGGCGGTTGGAACCGCCGCTAAATCCCATTTTAACCGCCGCTATTTCCCGTGTGTGTTGTAGTGTGGGGTCCATCTGAACAACTCTATTTAATTAACACTTGCTAGGTCAATTAACTAGATTAACGAATCCCATGTTTAAGTTGTCAAAATATATTTGGTTCTAAATTAACAAGCACTTGATCATATATAATAATATCGAGTTAAGGTGCCAAAAAATCAGGGTGTTTTTTTATAGCAAATATTAGTAGGGGTGGGGGAATGTTAGTTTCCCGGGTTTAAACTCTGGACCTCATTCTTGCAACTCATTCATGTCCCTTAACTCGTCAACTGAGGTACCTTCTTGTGACAAAAAAACAAGGTTTTACAACTTAAGACATGTTCATAAAGTGTTTACAACTTGTTAATTTTGAGTCTTATTTTTAAAACATTCAAAGCATAAATCGTGACTATAACATATCATAACATATTCTTCTATCAGCTAAACGAACCTATTCTTATAGACTAGTAACTTTTAAAATATATTTTTGGCTTAAATGCACGTTACCCCCCTGCAAATATCCTCATTTTCCATTTACCCCCCTACAAAAATATTTTTTTAAAAAAACACATTGCAAATATTAAACATTTCTAGTTACCCCCCTCTGTTAAAAAAAAGGTCGTGGCAAACGGAACGCCACGTCAACACCCTATGTCATCACTGCCACGTCAGCAACCAGTAGATAGCTGCCACGTGGCAGTGCTGTTACACTCAAAATAAATTTTGAAAATGGCTGGGGTAGGACTTGAACTCACAACCTCTAACTCACAAACAAGGAGAATTATCACTAAACCAACGCTATATTTGTGATACTAAACCGTTCTAATATATTTATGTTGTAAACAAATATAGTTTTTTCAAAAAAATTGGAACAAAAACGCAGAAACAAGCACCAGCTAACCATCCCCAATTCTTCTTCTTCTTCAAATCTGGAAACGATGGAAAGGATTAATGGAAACGATTGAAACAAAAACGCAAAAACAATGGAAACGAAAGTTCTTCTTCTCCAGATCTTCTCCAGATCTGCTCCTTCGAATCATTCTTCTCCACCTGCTCCTTCGAATTCTTCTTCTTCGAATTCTGCTCATTCCGTTTTGATTTCGTTTTAATTTCGTTTTTGATTTTGTTTGATTTTGTTTTGATTCCGTTTTGATTTCGTTTGATTTCGTGAATTTCATCTAGGGATTTCGTTTATGGGTTTGATTTTGTTGAATTCGTTTTTGGATTTCTTCATATCTTCAATTTGAGTTTCTGGGTTTATTATTGTTGTTGAGGATGATGATGAATTCTGCTACAGAATTGATGATGATGAGGAATGATGATGATGATGGTGAATTCTGCTACAGAATCATTTTTTCTGTGATATATATTAATAGTTGGCTTAACATTCACAAGAATTGATGTGGTTCAATGGTAATAGTGAGTGGGTATAACTAAAGGGTATTGGGTTCAACACCCATATCCCCCAAATTCCTTAATTTTTTAGTAACAATGTGTCATTGCTGACATGGCAGCCATCCATGTCATTGCTGACGTGGCAGCCATCCAATAATGGGGAGGGATCCTCTAACTTTTTGGAGGGAACTTCCCCCTAACTTTGTATCTATCTCTCTCTTGTGATATATTCTCTCTCATTATAATTTCCTCCATTTCCCTCCATTTTTTCTTTTCTCTCTCATCAAAAAAGACTAAAGTTAGCAAAAGTTAGAGGTTGGGAAGTTAGAGGATCCATTTCCTCCAATAATATGGTGACACGTGGCAGTTCCGTTTGCCACATCATTTTTTTAACAGAAAAGTTAACAGAGGGGGGTAACTAGAAACGTTTAATATTTGCAATGTGTTTTTTAAAAAAAATATTTTTGCAGGGGGTAAATGGAAAATGGGGATATTTGCAGGGGGGGTAACGTGCATTTAAGCCTACATTTTTTTGTCAAAAAGAAAATGCTTAACTATTTTTAAATTAATTCTTTTCATGAATAATTAATAAATCGGTTATATCACAGCGGTCAAAAGAAAATCGGTTATATGACTTATATCACAATTTAAAATAAACATACCTAAAATAGTTATGAACTTTAACATAAAATAAAATTTTAAAGAAAGTACGTTGAGAAACTAGAAATTTAAAACATTAATTTTATTCTTTTGTGTTTGTTAGGTCCTGACACTTGCCAGTTCGACCATCGAACCAAAAATATGTTTTCATATTTTTTCAAAACTAAAACGTAATATTGTATAATGTATACAGATAGAAATGTCAATGGAGTTTCGAAAGGTTCGTCGTAAGAAATTGCGTTTTGAAATTTGCCAATTTTGTAGGATGATTATAAACAGATGAATATCACTCCTACAAGTAAGTACTTTTCATTTTATAATATTAACATAGTAAGTACTTTTTTTTTTTGAATTTGTTTCTCATTTATATTTGAAAAATATAATATTAATTAGTCATTTCATCTAAAAAAGTAAAGAAGGAGAGAGACTAAAATACTGTACTAATAAAAGAAAATATAAATTATTTAGTTTCAAAACGATAAGTTCAATCGGAATCCTATATACAAGACAGTTACATCTGAATAATAAGCTGCCATATATCCGGCTTAAATGCAGTCTCAATTGAGTGTCGAGGTAGAGAGAGAGAAAATGAACACGCATTTCGTTAGCTACATACTACAAATGGTGTTTTTCCTTTGGCGATCATTTTTGTTTTACCATTTCTCTTCTCTTCGTCTTAGTTGTACATCTTTGTCCTTTCAAGAGTGTATTTGTAAACACTTAATAGTGAACAAGCTAGCCAACCCACTTTTCTTTTGTTTTTCCCTTTCTTTAAATACAAATCCCTATAGCGTCATGCCTAAGCCAAATCAATTTTGAAACTGATTTCCTTTCTCTGCTTGTGGAAGACGAGGCCATATATCAAATATGAACTCATTTTTCGTCATTGACCGAAAATTATCGATGGGTAACATTTTGATTTTCATATTCTTCTCCATCTTCATCACCATATCACCCTCTTGTAAGCACCTCAAAAACTTCTCCTCCTCAATCTTCATCATCACTTAGTTTTTTATGAATAAAATAACAACAAAATTATTATTATTATTATTCCCTATTTTTCTTCTTATTCTGTTTGTTTATGGTAGAATCTAATTGAGAATGCAGATGGGTATGATCCGTTGGATCCATTTGGAAACATCACCATCACATGTGATTTCTTGGCTGATAACGGAGAAACAGTCGATGTAAGTATTTTCAATTTTTAATAATTTATGTTTAGTTGCCATTATCCCGAGTCATTACCACCGGCCTGTATCGATTTACTTTTACGCACTTTCATGGAAGAAATATCGGGAAAAAACCTTAAAAAATCGACAAAAAGGCAGGGGATTTTATTTCATTTCATTATTAGAATGAATTCAACTTAGGAACGTATGCGAATTTGATTGATTTTTGATACTGTTAAGGAAATCAAGAGGAATGTCGTATTTGTTGTATACCTGGTTTTTGTGTTGGGCTCACTTCCAATTCTTTCATACCATGTCACCCAATATATTTTGTTTTCTTTAATGTCTTGTTTTCTTCATCTATTTAAAGGTAAGGATTTCAATATTTAACTTCCAATTATTTCGCCATGTGGAAGCTCCTGGTTGGAGATTGGGTTGGGTTTGGAGAGGTGATGAGGTGATTTGGACAATGGTAGGAGCAGAGGCCACTGAGCAAGGGAATTGCATAAGATTCAGAGGACAACAGAAACCACATTGTTGTGAAAAAGAACCAACTATTATTGATCTCATGCCTGGAGCTCCATACAACATGCAGACTGCCAATTGCTGCAAAGGAGGGATCTTAACATCCTTCACACAAGATGTTACCAAAATGGGTGCCTCTTTCCAGATGAATTATATGAGATCATCAATCCCCGTTCAGGGTGGTGGCAATTTTAGCATGCCTGAACAATTCACTTTAGGTCTTCCTGGTTATACTTGTGGGACACCATTTGAAGTCTCACCTACCAAGTTTACCAAAGATGGTCATCGATGGCAACAAGTCTTAGGTCAGTTGTGCTCTTGATTTTGCTTCTATACATAGTGTTCATAAGGGGAAAAGGCACTCCTTAGTACATATAAGACTCTTAACATGATACATGACAAGAAAGTCCAAAGCCCTTTGTGACATAGAGAGAGGATAGAAAGTTGGTTAATGAGAATGTACTATCAGTTTTAGAAGCAATGTAAACAATTTTTTGAAAGATATTGATATTGTTTTCTCTAATGTTTTTTAGTTATAGGTGGAAATGAAATCAGGAAACAACTGCTTAAATGCTTTATGTTATTGATTGATTATATATGTCAGTAGAGAGATGTTTTATTGTTGCATTCTTGTGGATTAATTGCAGAGACGTGGAATGTGACTTGTATTTACTCCCAATTTCAAGCATCATCTGCTCCTAAATGTTGTGTCTCCTTGTCTGCATTTTATGATAGTACTATTGTTCCATGCCCCTTATGCAGTTGTAATTGCCAAGGGCTACCAGGAGCAAATTGTGTGAAGTATAACTTCTTCCCACCTCGTCTATTTGGAAGTTGCTTCTCAATTTTTTAGCTAGCCTAGACTAAATTATCACATGCTAGTTTTTCTTACTAAATTGCATTTTTGTTGAAAATTTTCAGTTCTGATGAAAAGACTCCAGTGTTGCAACTACCAAGAGCAAAAGGGGCTGAATCTCCACCTGTTGTCAGGTGTTCCCATCACATGTGCCCCATTCGTGTTCACTGGCACGTGAAACAAAGTTATAAAGAGTATTGGCGGGTCAAGATCACAATCACAAATCTCAACTTTGTCAAAAACTATTCCCAATGGAATTTGGTGGTGTTACACCCCAACTTGCAAAGTGTAACTCGAGTTTTCAGTTTCAACTATCAACCCCTGCCAATTTATGGGAATATCAGTAAGTTACTACTTTAATGCCAAGATGCCAAACCACCTTTCATATATATATATATATATATATATATATATATATATATATATATTCTGGTTTATTATAAGAAATGATAACTTTTAATTATAACTATTAGATTAAAAATAATGCTTCAGATGACATATTGATTACAACATCTCACGTGTGTTAGATTAAATAAGAGTTCTCACCTGTGATATATATGTGTGTTTGTGTTTGTGTGTATTAATGGTGGGCTGAATTCTATATATTATAGACTTTCAATTCTATACCAAATTTTCAATACACTATTTCTTATTGGTTGAAACTTAAATGGAGCTTATTAAATTGATATGTGCCATGCATTATTTAGTGAGACCCTATTTGGATTTCAACCAATAAGAGAGTATTAGAAAAAGAGTGTTAGAAAGTGTGTTACTAGTGCTCCTCTTATATTTTATTGGGAAATTTAGGTTGGTGAATGGTAACTAATTTTTCTTGTTTGCATTGTATAAATAAATTTCAGATGATACAGGGATGTTTTGGGGTGTACAGTACTACAATGATATGTTGCTTTCATATGGAGACAATGGGAATGTACAAACAGAGGTGCTACTTCACAAAGATCCTGGAGAGTTCACCTTCAGTGAAGGATGGACTTTCCCAAGAAAAATTTCATTTAATGGAGATGAATGTGTCATGCCATCTCCCAACGACTACCCCCAACTTCCCAACAATGGTCACATTGCCTCCATAATCCCTCTCATACTTTTCTTCTCATTGTTATTATTATTTTTAATATTATTCTAGTAATTTAAATGGAAGAAATATAGTTTTAGCTTTAGCATTTCATTTTTTAAACTTAAATTTGTTGTGACCTCTTTGGTTGTAGTAACTTGTAACTTGTAAGTTATTAGTTCAAATTTGAGTTGAGTCCGGAGCAAATGAATTGAACAAGAAATAGATCAAATTCAGCTAATTAGTCTTGGGGCCAATTGATTAATTGAGTCACGACCATAAGAGTAAAGTAATTAGCTATATGATGATTTTTCTCAAAAATTTCCACGGATGTATTTGATTCTGATGGAGGATGCATGTAGCTCTGTTTGGTGACATTAGGTGTCTAACATATTTACACTTTTAATAACTTTTTGTGGAATATGAATTAAATCAATCCAATCACTGAATTAAAATTTTGTTGTTAAGTAGATCAAATCTATAGAATTTCATAGAATTTTAAAGCTATTTTGTATTCCATATCCCTATGTTTCTTTCTCTCCCCTCTTGGATGTCCTCCTAGGCGAGACAATGGGATTACATTTAGCCATTAATTGGGTTTATGAATTGAGCTACAAGGATGTCATTTTCGAGATGGATGCTAAGTTTGTTGTTGATGCATTTAACTCTAAGCGTATTATTATTTTTGAGTTTGGTATTTTGAGTAATGCTAGTAAGAATCTCTTTTCTTTTTCTAATTGCAACTCTCATGTCGAGTTTGCTAGGAGGAATGCTAACAAGGTTACTCACACCTTAGCAGGAGTGGTCTTGTTGTCAGTTAGTTCTCAAGAATACTCTATTATGCCATCATGTATCTCTGATTTGATCATCAATGAATTGCACTAACTGCTTATTGTCAAGAAAAAAAACTTAGACACCATGGTGTGTAGTTTGGGTAGCTTTGATATTTGTATGTCAAAAATCATTTAATTTAGGCTCGCGATTTTGTACCCCCATCTTCGCTACAAACCCCACAGTTTCGTTTAAGCCCAAATTATCCCTCAAAATTTACACTATTCCCGAAATTATGTTCTAAGGCATAAATCCGAAACTTTATTTTTTTTAATTCCGGGAAATATGCACTAGACATAAATTCAGAATTATATATTATTGGATACTGGATTTATGTCCAAAACATACTTCCGGACAATGAAATTATTTGAATTCCGGATTTATGTTACATAGGTAAATCCGGGGAGTTAATTTTTTCAGGGGATTTATGTATGAAACATAAATCTGGAATGGGTTTAATTTTTTTAGGTTTATATTTAATTTTATTACGGTCAATATTCAACCGACAATTTTGACGGCCTTGATGTTGCCGACACTTTTGATCAACGGTCAATATTCCCACGAAAATTTTGACGGCCTTGATGCTGCCAACAATTTTGATCAACGATCAATATGCCACCGACACTTTTGATGAAAATTGCTATAAATACACCTAGTTACCCTAACTTACTTCGCACAAACACTTCTCTAAAGCCTAAAAAATAAACACCCTTTGCAACCAGTACTCAAGTGATAGCACATTGACTATCGTTCATCATCATGGAAAAATCACCATAAAGGAAGATGGTGTCTGGTTTGAATGTCTAGATCCTATTTTATGTAGGCTCAAGCACGACATCACTGTTGTTGCTTTGGAAGTTTAGTTCTATACTTGTTAAAATGCAATGTGGGGGGTTTGAAGCGCGTTTCACGTGAGAGTATTTTGGATATATTTGAGGATTTGGGGTGTCTAATGAGTAGCTGTGGGTTGTAGGAATCACGAGCCTTAATTTAAATGATATTGGGCCAAATTCGTTACAAGCTCAACCAAGTCCAGTCCTAGTTCTCAAGGTTCAGTCATCTCTTTGCCCAGACTTCTCTCAAATTTGCGCCTTCTTCTCCTCTCATCTGTTCTGTTTTTGCCTGAAACGTAAAAGCTATCTTCAAAAAGAAGATTTTGCCGGAAAGATTAGTGTAGCGACTGCAACGGCACGCTTCCGGCGAGATTCCCGCACGATTCCCGCCGCATCTGAAAACCGTTCATCACCAGCACTTCGCATCGCAGAAAGCCTTGGTTCCACTCGTCTATTCCGCGATCGCATGCCATCGCGCCAATACCGACTATTTATTGTTTCTATTTAATAGTTATTTTATGAATGGCTATGTCACTGTGGAGAAGTCGCGCCACTCCATCGGCACTCAACTTGTTCACCAATGCTCTTCGCCGTTTTTCTTCTGGTACTTCAATTTCTTCTTTCTTCCACACTTTTCATTGTTCCAATTTAAACATTTAACTCTAGATTTATAGTACATTGTAGCAGATTGAGAAACATTAGGAAACATATGTGTAGCTTAGGGTTTCCAATTTGTTATCAGCAATTACAGTTCTCGTGTTTGATTTCAAAGAGTGACTTGAAATATTCAGTAGATTTGTGTTGATTCCTTTGAATTATGGCATCTATATGCTTCTCTTTGTTATGTTATTGTTTTGGATTTTTTTTAACAGATGTTGCAAACACCGTTCCTCAAGAGGCACGTGAGCGTATGATGTATTCTGACATAAACTCACAGATTGGGAGTTGTATGCCTCTATCTGCAATGAGAATTGGAACAATCATTCACAACATTGAGCTGAACCCTGGGCAAGGTGGAAAGCTGGTACGAGCCGCCGGAACCAATGCTAAGATCTTAAAAGATCCTACAGCACCATACTGCTTAGTTCAACTCCCTTCTGGTGTAAAAAAGATGATTGATTCTAGATGCAGGGCCACTATTGGTACTGTCTCCAATCCAACTCATGGGGATCGTAAGCTTAGAAAGGCTGGACATAGCAGATGGCTCGGTCGTAGACCAGTTGTTCGAGGAGTTGCCATGAATCCTGTTGATCATCCTCATGGTGGAGGAGAGGGCAGGAGTAAGAGTAGTGGCGCGTGGGGGAAAGGATCTCGCACTCCTTGGGGAAAACCAACTAAGGGTGGCTTCAAGACTGGACCCCTTAAGCGCAGAAAATAGTTAGGTACTTACTAGTTTACAACATTTGCTGTAATACAACTCTTTTTTGATGTTGATACTTCCTTTGAGATGTTTGTAATAATTGTGGAAACTGTTCGGAAAACTTCTACTCTTAGTCCTGGAATTGATTAAGTTTGGCCAATTTATTGAATGATTTTGAAATATTTGCATTTTCGCTGCAAACTGGACTTGCATTCAGCTTATGCAACTCCATTGTTCACTAGATGCAGTTTACAAGACTGTCAGCTTTGCGCATATTAGAGGGAGGGTGTCTTTGTCGTTTCTTTTATCCTTCTATGTGTTTATTACTAAGAAGAACTGAAGAACTTATGTAGATGTTCTTACTTCTATAACGTTATTGAGAGGGAATCATGAAGCTCCATGTGAAAATATTTTCTTGATAGTCTTTTGTTATTATTTTGAACTCTTAGAGACGATGACACGGCTCTTTGAGGCTTAGATTTTATGTTCATGGTTGCATACAAAATTTTGGGTGAGCATTTATCATACATGATTTTGAACGAACTTGATTTTGTAAAATTGATTTGGTTTGAATCCATAGTAAACTGAGTTATATTTTGAATGTTTTTTAACTTATTGTAAAATTTTCCTTTCAGTTGTTGCTCTTGTTTTTTTTTTCTTCTAGCATTCAAATTGTATGGAAAACACATGTGATATGAGAATGTTGAGTATTCACGTCATATGAAACAAGAGATGCTGCAGTGGTTGGTGTTCGTGAGCACTGTCCTTGTAGAGCCACATTCACCGTCTGATTCTACTAAGAATGCCTGGTATACGTTATAGCTTGGGTGTTACAAATGTGAATAATCTATTTTAGGAATACTAAATATGTCAACCATCTATTGGTTCCTCATGAATAAAACATGTCCATGTCAGCATCATTTTGCCTTATTGTCAATCATCTATTGGTTCTTCAGTTTTAATAAAAATAATTCAACAAATAAATTTAAAAAATACTAAAACGGTTGTTATCAGAACCTCACTAAATGCATTTAACTCTAATAATATGCAATATATCCTTTGAAATGGAAACAATTAGTAGTCATTCAAACAAATTTGAAAGCTAATAATGTCTATAATGCACAATTCAGTCCACATGCGTTTTTCTCTTGAAGCTTCCTGCATAATCTTCTCATTTGCAATTAATACCAATAATTAACATGAATAAAAAAAACTACATGAATACAAACATGTGGTAAACACCCTCTTCATTTTTTCTATCTTCTTCATATAACCTTTCATTTTGATCTTTGTTTGAGAAAATGAGAGAGTGCATTTCGACTCACATTGGTCAAGCCGACATTCAAGTCGGGAATTTTGGCTGGGAGCTTTACTTCATCCAACATGACTTTCAATTTTTTGAATCCTAACAATGACTTTTACCCTCTCGAAATGGGATTCCGTCCAAATGACTTAGGTGCTTGAGTAAGCCTTTTGTGATATTTCCATCTCTCCGGTTGAAAGATAAATTGCCTTCTCACATATGAGTCACATATTTTTTTCATTTCAATTGAAATTTCTTATTCTTATTCTCGCATCTATTTCAATTTTCATAAAAAATGTTAGAGGGTGTTGCATTTCATCACTTTTTGATTGGATTTTCGAAGGGTGCTTCGGTTGTATATGCAATGTGTAAGAAATTTTTGTTGTCGACAAACTCCACTCTATATGGTTTCGTAACTTCCAACTTTCACTCATCGCATATATTGACATGTGGATGTGTATTCTTTTTTATTTCTTCTTAAGTGCTACAGGGGGTTAGTCCTTTGGGGGGTGTGTGTTTTTATATTTGATCTTTCTTTGTTTTGGTATATAGTTGTCCTTTGGGGTGTGTGTGTTTTTATATTTGATCTTTCTTTGTTTGGAGAGAGAGCTTTTCCATGATAGACATTGTCATTTGGTGATTACATTTTATTCATTTTCTTTATTGGAATGATTAATTTTTATTAATTCTTTTTCGTGCTTCCTAGGAGCTCTAAATTAATTAATGAGCATCATGTTACTTTCACGTTGAACTCAACTGTGCTTTAACTTACAGAAGGGTGTTGATGTTTTGAGGACTGATACTTGATACAAAAGAGTTTGTACAAAAAGTAAAAAATACTTTGAAAAACTGATGGAAAGTTCACCAAAACCAGGGGTCAGTGTTTCACTTTAAAATGCATTTCTCTTATTTTTTCACATTGATTTTCTATTGTATTAGTTTTACCATTCTTGATTAGTTATGCAATTAATTTACCATTCTAGATAGTCGATACTAAAATGATCAAGTTTCAATGACAGGTCTTTTCATATGTCAATTAATGGAAATTGTGGGGTGGGCCGGGAGTAAAGCAACATAACAAAAACATAGAAGTTGTGTTGATTCGGCGGTAATGTTGTACAAGAAGAAGAAGATGAAGATATATGGAGACTCCGAAATTGATATTCCTGAGGGGACTAGAGCAACTCAATCACCGTGGTTGCTTTATGGACAAATAATATCATATGAATCTAATTTCAATTTTAACTATGTTTAGCATGTTTTAAACTAATGATATAGTAAACAAAAAGAAGAGTTATTAGTTTTTTTAATCCATATCAAAAACTCATATGAATGAATTAGTTTTTTTAATCCATATATCAAAAACTCATATAAATGAATCCATATCAAAAACAAAGAGTTATTAGTTTTTTTAATCCATATCGAAAAACTCATATAAAATAATTTCCTTACAATAAAAATGGAATTATTCTCAGAATATTCACACTTTTAAAACTATTTATAAGGACCAAAATATACCATTTAATACTAGGATAACAAAGTAAAGTAGAAAATCATTACAATGGTACTAATAAAAACTGTATTGACAAATAACAAGTGTACTTTAAAAGACTAATTTAAATCGTCAGTATTTTTCTTAAATTATTGAAATTATTATATAGACATTATTAAATATTAAAATATATCTATCTATTAATTATATAATTGAGAATAATCTCAAATAGAAAAAAATCCCATAATAATAGTTTTCTTTTTTTTACCATGTCATTGGTGCGTAGTTTCCATCGGTTTTACCAGTGACTAATCTACGCCGAGGAACTTGGCTGGCCACGAGTTTCCTTCTTTGCCGGCCCGTGTGGTTCTCCCCTCACAGACCTTAGGGTGAGATTCACCAAGTCCAGTTACCACTTGAACCAATCCATGTTAGTTCCCATAATCATAGCTAATCCAAAACCAATTAACTTTGCTGTAATCCATCATTCTAACGTTTTCATAAAAGGAAGGAATATAACTGAATTGATTGCGCATGATTAGTGAACTAAATTTCTACCAATCATTGTACAAGTGGTAGATACTTGGGCTCCTTAACCATTTGGTCAACCCCTTAAATGAATCTCAGTTGGGTGCGCAGTGGATACCTTGGTTTACCAAAAATAAATTTCTATAATTTGGTAACATATTCTTTTGTATAAATTTGAATTCAAAATGACAACAATAAATTTTAAATCGAAATTGGATATTTTTTTTGGTTACAGGAAGTTTAGGTGAGTTGAGCTCCGGGGACTCACCAGGGTCAGGGCACGCCTCAAGGCTCTTTGAGCGCTTACAGAGGTACTTACGGATCACCCCCTCAGGGAATCGAAACTTGATATTTACACTGTAATATTTGAACTCTTTCTAAGATAGTTCGTTACTTTCAGCTTTATCAGTTTTATTGATCACGATCATCCCGACCCTAATACGCAATTAAGTCTTACTTATTTCTCCATATCTGCTTTCCAAAATCGCTTTGATCCCCTTATTTGACAAACAATTCAAGTTGCGGCACTAATGCAATTGAAACAACAAAATTAGGGTTTCCAAAAAATTCTACTTTTGCACAAAAACAACACCAGATATGAAAATTTTGTCAACAATATGCAATTCTCCTTTCCATCCTTAACATAAAGATCTCACGACCCATCTTAGCGATGAGGGTGATGAACTGCTCAACACGTTCAGGAGAAAATCAACGTACGTACCAGTGGTATAAGATCTCAAGACCCATCTTAGTGTTGATCTCATTTAGATTCATTGAACTTTTGAATTTAATATAATAGTTAGTGGTTACTTACGTTTTGGCAGGTCAATAACCAAGCTACCCATGAGGTAAATTTAAACAGCACTGCAGTTGAGAACAATGACATATTAGTTGTTTCTCAGGTTTGGTCTGCAGTTTCCCTATTCTATTTTGAGGGTGTCTTCGTTTAATACTCAATCTCTACTGAATTTGGGGACTTTTTAGATTGAAGCTCAAATCGATCCACTTAAGTATTCCTTTCCTTTATCACCTCATACATATAATAGCCACCTACTAATAATAGAGATATGTACATAAATAAGTCATATTTTTTTCTGCTATGTAATGTGAATAATATTTATATTCATATAAAAAGTAGATGTAAATGAAAAGAAGAAGCTATAAAATATTTTTTATAATACGATTTTTTTACAAGAATTTTTTATAATATGATCAAAAGTTTTTTTTTTTATAATATTATAAAAAAGAGAAGGATTTTTTATAATTTTGAAAAAAAGAATCTAAAAAATATATTTTTAATATGTAATAAATCTATGATGTAATGACAAATATTATTTCATTCAATTAACTATTTATTTATTTTTGTTTTATATCTATCATTATAAAATAATTTCTCATATCAATATACAAATATCGAGATATGCATAATATAGAATAAATAGTATTATGCTAATACTAATTTTGTTTATAAAAAAATGTTTGATATGACCTTTTAGTGAGATAAACTCAAACTCTCTATTTTAATCATTTATAATTGAACTTTGTCAAAAAAATGATTTATAATTGAACATTATCAGAATATAATGTATATACCCGTGCGAATCGCACGGGTCATACGCACTAGTGTAGTAAATTAACATCAAGATATTAGTTGGAGTTAGTTATTACAAGTATAGTTAGACAGTTGCTTAGTTAGAGTTTAGTCTAGTTTACACTGATAGCTAATGTGTAAAATACTCAGATTGTAATCTCATCATTTCATTGAATTCAAACAACCATTTTACAGTTTTGTGGAGCACATTGCACCGATTTCGTCGAAGATTGGTAGCACCGCCATGCCGGAATAAGCAAGGTGGATTCCACAATCGAATAATGCGGTTTTGCCCTTGTATGACATGTAAACGTAGGAACGACCAACTTCCTTTCCGGCACCTAATGGTGCTCAACACAACCAACAAGTGTTTCATCTTGAAAATCGAGTAAAGAAAAAATAAAAAGAACAACTACAGTGGGAGTTAAACCCACGACCTTCTGATCCGAAGTCAGACGCGCTAATCCACTGCGCTATGCGATCTTGGTTGTTTGGTGAACCTTGCAAATCGTACTTATAGTTGCTTTTAATGAAAGAGACTATCCGATTAAGGAAACGAGAACAAAAAAGTAGGAAATGTAATACAAAATTACAAAATAAGTTATTAACTTATTATGCACGTTGCGGAATTAGATCACAACATCGTAAAGTTTTCAATTACATATTTTACGTATTTTAAAATAAAAAGACACAAGTCAGTCAATCATTTCCTCCCTATTTTTGCTGAATACTATTTCAAATCTCCATTATAATGGTCACCGACATTGATATTACCATTTTGTCAAAAAAAAAACATTGATATTACCATTGAGTAAAAAAAACGTTGATATTGACATTATCGTGACAACCATGAGATGTCACGTACCATTTATTCATCATGTTTATGTTATACTAGTATCTATCTTCGTAATGAACAATACTGATGGAGTTCCATCGAAGGGAGATTGTTCGATGACTTCACTTCAAAGAGAGTAGACACATTTGAGCATATCACCTCAATCTTCTCTTCTGACCCCATGAGACTTTGACTTGAAAGCTTCTCCACTAAATAATTTATTTTAAAATCAGAAAGGTACGATAGTCAATTAGATTTAGGTTAATTGGGACGAGCTCTTTGCTATTTCTTATCTTTTAGCATAAACGGCTCTCTTTACCAAACCTAGTTCAAAGGAGCTAAATGGCATAGTCATAAACTCTGCACCTAGGTATCGTGCCCAAGTGTTATGGAAGCTAACCGACAACACTAATCTACACGGTGACTTATTAAGAAGTTGTATCTTTAGTTGTTTTTTTATCCATTTTTACCACAACAACGCATACTTGCTTGCACAATTGCACAGATCACTGAACAAGAAGTTATTCTCCAATAGTTTTCCAAGATTCCGTAAGATACTCTTCATGATTGGAACATACAACACATAATTTTTGAAAACATGTTATCCATCCCATATTTGGATTAGTTCCCAATGTCTACTATAGTCAGCAAATTTGATATCGCTCTTCACCTTTGCATCAAGATTAAGAAATAACTCTCAATGGTAAATCATGTGATTAGAGAACCCTATGTCCAAATACCAAAGATCGTAATTGGTCATTTGCTTACTTAGTTGTAGGCATCACCAGGACATCATCAAAACTAGAACCTCACGTGCTAGATGGGAATATCTTCCTAGCCAGGAACTCCATTTCTTTCGCATTCATCAACAATATGTACTCATTCGTAATCTAAAAAACAATTTTGGATTGCCCAAGATAATAAAAAACACCCATGTGTCAACTGCAAGTTATAAGTAAAACACCCATGTGCCAACAAAAAATGGAACGTGGCTGGTGGACTAAGCTTATGTCCCGCACCGACCACTTAGATCACAAGTTCACAACATCATCACATCAATTATTCAGTTCCTCACAGAGAATGAGGAAGGGAAAAGGAGAAACGAAAGAGTAAATAAATTTATGATTCACAGTTCAAACATGTTTAACAGAACCGGGTGGGAGCGAGTGCATCTTCTACATACCACATCCAACTTTGTCATGAAAAAAAGAGCGTGTACTGAAAATTGACGGCGGATATACATTGACAAGCAGATTCAATTTATTGGCAATGACATGCAATCAACTTAGAATGTTATTAAGTTCAATACAGGCCACCCAGCAGGTCTCAGACTACTATCAGTATCTTCCCTGCAGAAACACCAAAAATAGACATAAAAAAACTAGCCATGTTTTGCACTGATTGAGACAACGATTTTACAATTTTCCAGATAGCATAAATCACAAAGACAGAGAGGCTCACCGATTAGTTTTGCAGAATGTTAAAATATTCAAATAAATATTATAAAAGAAGACGAGCATTAGTTTTCTAAAAATTATAACTGTCCTCTGTTCTAACTACTCTGATCCAGATAAAGAAACATAATTCTCCAGCTTTGTCTATCATACCTCTCCAGTAAAATTTCCTTGGCTAGGAGGCTGATATCTTTGTTCTTTGGCAGGATGATTCCCCTGCTCAGCCTGTTCAAACTCCTCCATGTATGATGGTTTGAAACCCTTCATATATGATGGGGAAGAGTTATTATTCCACCCACCATCACTAGACACAGGGTCTCTCCTTAGTCCCTGTCCCGGTGGTCCAAAGTTCTGCTGTGGTGCAAAATTTCTTCTTTCTGATTGTCCTGGTGGTCCAAAACTCTGCTGCTGGGCATATTGTGGTGAAGCAGAACCATAAGTTTGCTGTGGGGGTGAATAATTCTGTGATGCTTGATTAAAGTTCTGTTGGGGTGGATAACTTTGTGATGCTTCACCATAGTTCTGCTTAGGCGGATAACTCGGCGATGCTTGACCCTGACTCTGTTGGGGTGGATAACTCTGAGATGCTTGATTAAAGTTCTGCTGGGGTGGATAATTTTGCGATGCTGGACCATAGTTCTGTTTGGGGGGATAACTTGGCGGCCCTTGACCATGAGTTTGTTGTGGAGGATAACCTGGCTGTGGTGCTCGGCCATAGTTCTGTTGAGGTGGATTACCTTGTTGTGGTGGTTGGCCATAGTTCTGTTGTGGTGGATTACCTTGCTGTGGTGCCTGGCCATAGTTCTGTTGGGGTGGATAACCTTGTTGTGGCCCATAGTTCCTTCCATCCCCAGGCGCAGAACCACAATTATTGTAAGAAGGATTGCCCCGAGGGTTCGCCATTGGATTCTCTTGCTGATTATATTGATCAGGACCCCTATTCCAGTCTCGCCTTCCTGGATATCTCCCTCCTTGATTTCTCCTGTACGGTACTGGTTGAGGTCGAGGGATGATAGTTCCATCAATGTATTTATCTCCTGTATCACAATTCAAAAGTTGTTTTGAAAAATCTTCTAATACTAAAAAATGGTAACTTAATAACTAAGAACCCATAAAATAGCTGCCATTGAAATAGACCAAGTAAAGATTAGCTCCAAGCAGCTTACTATAGCACATGTAAAAAGTAAATAACCAAACAAATAAAATCTTACCTCCATACTCTTTGTTCACCGGGTCAAAATAGGAATCTGGCAGCACAAAAATGACTCCGGGAAGACCTGTTAAAAAGCAGAAAAATCAAGTATAAATTTCAATTGTCTCAACTAGGTCAATGAAATCTAAGTAGGAATAAGAACAAATACCTTCAAATTTCTTGGACTCTTCTTCGGTCATGACAGCCTGAAATCCTTGGTAAGTCGTTGTGCTACAGGCATACATTTTCTTCTTCGCCTCTTCCACACTAAAATCGCACATTCAAGATAAAACAACATTTAATCACACTATTAATAATTAATACTAATAATAAAGAAGAACAAAGAAATAGAAAACGAAAAAAGAGAAAAGAAGAAAACCTGATGTTGAGACCCTTGGCACAAGTCTCTTCGTAAATGCGAACCATCTCTTCAGATGTTGGGGCGTTGTCTTTGGGGAAGTCCATAGTGATGAGCCAGTGGTTGTAATCGCAACCCTCGAAGAGGATTGTATCGGGACCAATCTCATCGGGGATGTTCGTCTGTGGCTGTGAGAATCGACCAGACAGAAGAGAAATCGATGATGATCTGAATGAACGTGATTGAACTCCAATATTCGGCGATTGCCAGAGTGAGCCTGGTGATGAAACGGTGCTCCGGATTGTTACTGAAAACGCCGTCGCAGTCGTGGAGAATGACTGGTGGAGGCCGGAGAGTAGTTTCAGACCGCGGCGGAAGCGAATTAACGAAGACGCCATTGCAGTGAGTGATTGGAAGGAGTAGGGTTTTGGGAAGTTAGGGTTTTTGAGCCTTCGCGAATTGCTGCTACAAATATACCCGACTCATTAAAATATGCATTTTCTTTTCATTATTTTTTTCCTTTCCTATCCTTTTGTGAATTTTCTCACTTTATTTTCAAAACCCATTTGTTGAAGTTTTCTTTAAGAAAAATCATTATTTTCAAAACCCATTTGTTGAAGTTTTCTTGAAAAATAGAGTTTAATTTATATAACAACTAGTTTCAATGCCCGGTCCGATGGAAGGGGGTCCTAGTAACAGCGGAAATAGGTACTGGAATTAACATAATAAAATATAAGATTGTGGATAGGCAATATAATAAAGTAGTTCATAATAGAGTAAATAAAAGTAGAAAGGCCTAAAAATGTATTAAGAAGTTTAACAATTTGGAATATAAAATTTTGAAGATCATGTTAGTTAATACATAAGAGGAAGATAACCAACACTCCTAGCTCAGTGGTTCAGGCTCCTGCTGGGACGTGATGGGGGTCGATCCGGTTTGCTCCCGGGTTCGATTCCCGCCTACGTCAAATTGGGTGTTGGCCAGCGAAATGATTAAGAGCCCCAAGTAGCGAGCGCAGATTAGTCCTTCGTTGATAGCGTTGGGACACTGCGTGGGTCGCACGCGAGGGTCCGATACAAAAAAAAAATACATAAGAGGAAGATATAAAATTACCTTGGTAACCATACCAAAGGCATCAGTGTCTTTGACTAAGAAGTATATCACCAATAAATAGGACATAATTAGTTGTTCAAAAAGACTTCTTTTTTGATATATGGGGAAACTTATGATCAAGGGCTTCGCCGCTCATTCCGTCGTCGTCCTCCGCTCCTTTCTTTCTTTCTCTCTCCCTTAACTCTCTTCCTTTAATTACTCACTTTTCTTTTTTTAACAGTAGCGCTCTCTATCTCTCTACAGTGTGTCAGATTGGAAGTTGAAATGTGTCTCACATGCAGGGTGAGAGACAGAACCAGCACTTATTTTAAAGTTTTGACATGTGGCGGATGGAAGAAAATAGGACCAATGAAAGAGAGCCACGTGTTCGACATGCAATGAGTAGTTGAAAGAGATGTGATAGGAGAAGAAAAATAGAGACACTTTGGCGACATGCAACAAAGATAGTGAGGAAATTACAAAATACCCCTTGACGCTTTTCCCTCCAAAAATCGCAATTACAAAAGTACCCCTTGGCCCATTTCGCAGGGGGATGGAAGAAACAGGACCAATGAAAGAGAGCCACGTGTTTGACATGCAATGAGTAGTTGAAAGAGATGTGATAGAAGAAGAAAAATAGAGACACTTGGCCGACATGCAACAAAAGATAGTGAAGAAATTACAAAATACCCCTTGACGCTTTTCGCTCGAAAATCGCAATTACAAAAATACCCCTTGACCCATTTCCCTCCTAAATGGAGGCTTCCCTCCAAAAGCAAGCTGGAGCCACTAGGCTCGCTTATAATTTTTAGATCACGACCAATCACACCTCATAAAATGGCTGGTTATTAATTGACTAATATGTAGTTACCAATTGATTAATTTATTTTTAGTGATGTGTCAAACTCTAATAGGTAGATAGTGTAAAACACTTATACACATATAGTGTATATAAATTAAATCCTTAAAAATAATATTATTCTAAATTTTTTCTATCTATTGATTAAAATGAGAATATGTTTAACAACAAGTATTGGTCTGAGTGGTAGCTGATTTAGATCCCACCCCCAAGATCTCAAGTTTGAATCTTGGGTGTGGAAAAAATTCTTCTCGAAGGGGAGAACTACACCGGTTGGCAAAACCGGGTACTCATTGGCCAGTGTGAAATTTGATCATTGTAACACCCCACTTTTTATAAATAGTTATTAGATGCTTTAGAAATTCTTTTTGTGTATTTTAAGGGTTTAAAGAAAAACCTAAGTATAGCACCCCAATTTTTCAATTTTAAAGTATTTATTTAAATAAATTTATTTTGAGATTTTACTACTATTATTATTATTATTATCATTATTATTATTATTATTGTTGTTATTATTATTATTATTATTATTATTATTTTCATGTATGCTACGTAAATGTATATATGTGTGTATGCATATATGACTTTGATGAATGAATGAGTGAACAAATATTATACATGTGGATGTTTCTTCATGGATAAGCAAGTAAATGATGTTTGCACACCTCCTCCTTTCTAACTTTCATGTGGCTTCATGAGGGAGGGAGATATATGAGTAACTTACACAAAAGTTGATTACACCTCATGCTAGCTTAAGATGAATCACCATTTTTAATCCATAAGACCATGACACCTAAAAGAGATTACACCTCATCCTTCTACATGCATCATGAGAGTCTTCCACTTAGGTACTTGCTTAAGATGACTCATCACTTAAGCTTATAGAATCATGCCACCCAAAAAGTGAATTTTACACCTCATGCTTAGCATGATGTAAGCAAGGTCCAAGGATTCACTATAAATAGCAAGTCAAGTTCCTTGATTCATTCATCATTCCATAACCAAAATACTTCCTTCTCATATTCCTCTAAAAACCTTCAACCACCAAGACAAACCAACATCTTGTGTCCGTAGTTTCGTAGCTTTGTTCGAGCACGTGTCGGTTTTGCCGGAGCAAGTGTACGTTCGTGTTATAACTCAGGTGGGGGCAAGATATCGTATTCGTCGGAACGGTTAGCGTAAAGTTTTAATTTAAATATGTGTAGAGTGACCCAAGCTCTCCTAGAGTTAAAGAGTCAACGATACCTAAAGATCATTTGACTACTCTTCGGAGTTAAGGTTGAATGAAGTTTAGGCCGTCGATGACCGGTTAACGCATAGGGAAGTTCTATATTATTATTTGATTGAATGATTGATTTCTTTATTGCTTTGATTTGTTTTATGTTATGTAATGCTTATGTGATCTTCTTGATTATTTGCTGAATTGCTAAAATGTATTATTTTATAACTATATTGAGAAGCATGATTTTACTTCATTATAAGAATATGATAACCAAGTATAATGAGAAGATTAAGATAAGATTGTATAATCAACTGGTACTAGAACTGACTGACAATAGTTCGGAAAGGGCTACCTACGGAGGGGCTGACCGTAAGACTGAGTTAAGCGTCGTAGAGTGCAGCCGCCGAAGATTGTCGGTGGATCGGAAAGGGCTACATACGGAGGGGCTGACCGTAAGACCGAGTTAAGCACCGTAGCGTGCAGCCGCCGAAATGTCAACTCTTAGAGAATCGTAAGATATTAATAAAGGATAGAAGCTAAGAATTAATTTGATTGGTGTGCTTGTGACATGTTTAAATTGAGTTTTACCTTATCTTCCCATTTTTCTAACTTATACATGTATCTTAGCCCTATGTGTTTTCTTTTGTATGTTTGTTTTTATTGCTTAGATCCAGTCGAGGAACCAGGTGTAGCAGATGGTGGTGGTTTTCCTTCCACGATGGGCTTTGAAGGCATCAAGGATGCCGATGCTATATGACGGAGGACTTAAGTGTCTCATTGGGAGAACCTGTATTTTGTTTAGCCAGTGTGTCAGTCTTTCGAGTCACGTTAAGATAACTTTTTAACCGGCCTTGTTTTATGTTCTTATTCTCCGTTGTTTTGAAATACTCTGATCTATGTATGAGTGGCTTTAATATTGCCACATATTTTGTAAAACTATTAATATTATGTCTTTATCTATGTGATGCATGTTGGTTATATCCAAATCTTAAGTTGTTAATTTATTTTTAAGATTAAGAAATTAAGTGTCAAGGGTTACTATGATGAGGACGAGGGTCGTCTCAATCATCGTCCATCGATCACAATTTTGAGTGGTTAATGCCATTTAAATAAGGAAGATGTTTTTTTGGTAGGACTATTCCCTCAAGCTAGATAGAACCACAATGAGCGGCAAAGAAAAGACTCCTACCATCTCATCCAAATGATCTTGGGGAATAGACAAAGCATTAAAATCAATTAGTTATAGTTTACACCTAGATTCAACTGTGTTTTCTCTCAAACCACTCTTTACACACTTGACACATAGAGTTTTCCCACCTTTGTTCAGAAAAAGTTTGTGCTTCTCATTGTTGATTGCCCTGGTAATTTCAGCGATATGGAATGTCGGCTCTCGAGTTCAAACCCAGATGTGAGCAGTGGTAATGTGTGTGTGATGTTTATTTCCATTTCATCTAATAGATCAAAAAGTTTAGAAAAAGTTCGTAACAAATAGCAATTCTGTTTAAATAGATGGTTAATTATGTTCATAGGATGGTTAACAAAATAGCAAGGTGTCACAACTTTTTTTTTTACACGAAGAAACTCACATCATTTCATTAATAATAAAAGTCCCAATACAAGTTGGAATCAAGTCATGAATACTAGAGCTAGCATAAAATCGGGACGCCCTAGGAAGATTATGAGTGACACGACTAGCTTGCCTCCTAGCTAACCTTAAGCTTTGATAAAAGTTCAAAAGATGTTTACAATAAGAAATCAGCGTTTCATAAATCTCTGGATAAAATCAGCGTTTCAGCACCATGGGTTGGTTTGTCCCCTCCCAAACTCAATCGGTCCGTCATTTCCAAAACCCAGCACATCATGTTTTCCTTAGCGTTTGGGGCAGCGTCCACATCGAACTAAATAAGCACTCCCGGAAGCTCTCAGCGCTGCCCATTGTTGACCGAATTTGCCGTACTAGACCGCAACAATTCCAAAAAGTTTCGGCCTGCTCAGAGTCGGAAAAAATGTGCCACTCATTCTCTAGATTTCCTTTGCACATAGGACAATGCCCTTCGCACGGAACACGTTTCCTTTGAAAATTACACCTGTAGGTAGACAATCGCGAGCAGCCTGCAATAACAATAATTTGATCTTTTGTGGGACTTTTAGTATCCAAATGGTCATCCATTGCCCTTGGACCTTCAAGTGAGAGTTATCAACCAATTCATCCATAATCATGTACTTTTATAATCATATATACTCTTATAAACCTAATTACTACGATTTTGAACGTCATTAAACAATATTTAATATTAATTTTGATTTTATCATTGATCATGTCGACGCATCTAGTGTTAGAGTACACATTAGTTTGTAATTGCCTATTAGTATTGTATTAGTAGATATACGGTACAAAATACTATGACAGTTAGTGTAGTAACAGAAAACTGTTTTCAGTGAAACAGAATTGCATGTACTCTATAAGGCACATTGCCTAATGAATGAATCTCAGTTGTTGATTCCCTCTAATTTCTGTTAACATTTGGTACCAGAGCTCTGAAAAGGGGCCTGGCTTTCTAAGAGCGAAAACACGAGAGAAGTGAAATTTCTGTGTACGATCAACAACAATGGCGACGACGGAGAACGGAAATGGGAACTACTGGCAACCATCGATTCCCAAATTCGATGGGCACTACGATCACTGGTCCATGTTGATGGAAAACTTGTTGAGATCGAAGGAATATTGGAACATCGTTGAAGGCGGAGTACCAATCTTGCAGGCAAATCCCACGACGGAGCAGAAGAAGATAGTGGAAGAAGCTCGCTTGAAGGACCTTAAGGCAAAAAACTATTTGTTCCAATCGATTGATAGGAACATAATTGATACAATTCTTGACAAAGATTCGTCAAAGGAAATTTGGGAATCAATGAAGCGTAAATATCAGGGCTCCACGAAGGTGAACAGGGCTCAATTGCAGGTATTGAAGAAAGAATTTGAGATGCTTGCGATGAAGGAAGGGGAAACCGTCGACGAATACCTTGGAAGAACCCTAGCAATCGTGAATAAGATCAAGATCCATGGCGAAACGGTTAAAGAAGTGATGGTTGTTGAGAAAGTACTGAGATCATTGACTGAGAAGTTCGATTATGTTGTATGTGCAATTGTGGAATCCAATGATCTAGATACCCTAACAATTGATGAACTCCATGGAAGCCTCCTCGTTCATGAACAGAGATTCAAGAATCATAAAGAAGCAGATCAGGTGTTGAAGGCATCAAGTGAGCAAAGAACCACGAGCAGAGGCAGAGGGCGCACCACCAGAGGTGGAAGAGGCTGAGGTAGGCAATTTTCTAATAAAGAATCAATTGAGTGTTATAAATGCCGTAAGTTAGGTCATTATCAATATGAATGTCCCAATCTTGAAGAAAATGCAAATTACACTGAATTTGATGAGGGAGAAGAGGTTCTATTAATGGCATATAACTCTTAAATTGCAATTGATTCAAAGGGAAGGATTTGGTTGTTAGATTCAGGCTGTAGCAACCACATGTGTGGTGTAAAAGAATGGTTCTTCAACTTAGATACTCAATTCAGAACCACTGTAAAGCTAGGGGATGATTCTGTAATGAAGGTAATGGGAAGAGGAAACATCAAACTCGATGTAAATGGCATTGTTCAGGTAATAACTGGAGTATACTACATTCCTAGCATCAAGAACAACCTTCTAAGCATAGGACAACTTCAACACAGAGGTTTGAACGTGATCTTTGAAGATGATGTCTGCAAGGCCTACCACAACAAAGAGGATTGTTGCTAATTTCAAAAATGACTCCAAACAAATTGTTTCCCATTATAGCCACTCCTGTGTTACCAAGCTGTTTGCAGGCAACAAGTGAAGATGAGACTCACCTATGGCATTGTAGGTATGGACACTTGAGCATGAGTGGACTTGAGACATTAGCTCAAAAGGAGATGGTTACTGGCCTGCCAAAGTTACAGAGTACAAGTCAAGTATGTCCAGATTGCATGACAGGGAAACAACACAGAGACACTATACCCAAGAGCAGCACTTGGAGAGCCACGAAGAGACTTGAACTAGTTCACTTTGACATCTGTGGACCCATCACTCCTGAGACAAGCAGCAAGAAGAGGTATATACTCACCTTCACTGATGATTTTAGTAGAAAAATGTGGTTGTATTTTCTCACTGAAAAATCAGAAACATTGAATTGTTTTAAGAGTTTTAAAACAAAAGTGGAAAAAGAGACTGGTGAACTACTGAAGTGTTTGAGAACTGACAGGGGAGGGGAATTTAATTCCTCTGAATTTGACAAGTATTGTGAAGAAAATGGAGTGAAAAGAAAACTTACAGCAGCATACACTCCTCAACAAAATGGAGTGGTAGAGAGGAAGAATAGAACTCTCCTCAACATGGTGAGAAGTATGCTTGCAGGGAAAGAAATGCCAAAAAGTTTCTGGGCAGAGGCTGCTAATTGGGCAGGATACATCTTGAATAGATCCCCTACTGCTGCTTTAACTGAGATGACACCAGACGAGAGGTGGAATGAAAAGAAGCCCTCTGTGACACATTTCAGAGTGTTTGGGTGCATTGCCCACACTCATGTGCCTGATGTGAAAAGAAAGAAATTGGATGCTAGAAGTGAAAAATGTGTGTTCCTAGGCACCAGTGAGGAATCCAAAGCATATAGGCTTTACAATCCAACAACAAAGAAGATAATTGTGAGCAGGGATGTTGTCTTCTCTGAAGGAGAGAAATGGGATTGGACTAATGATGAAGACAGAAAAGGGAAGAAGCAAGTTGTAGATGAATACTTTGAAGTAGGAAATGGCTCTGATACTCACACAGAACAGAATGATGAAGCATCACCAGTTGACAGTGATCAACCAGAGACATCAGCAGCTGGTGCTGCAAGGAGAAATACCAACAATATTACTGAAGATCAACCTCAAGGGAGGGTGAGAAGACCAACAGGCTATCTTGATGGGTATGAGACTGACTTCAGTGTATTTTGTGATGAAGAATTGTTGAATTTGACCATGTTTGGCCCAAACATTGAAGAGGATCCTGTCACATATGAGGAGGCAGCTAAGAAAGAGGTGTGGAGAAAGGCCATGAACTAAGAAATTGAGTCTATTGAGAAAAATAACACTTGGGAACTCACAGAACTTCCTAAGAACACAAAGAAGATAGGTGTGAAATGGGTGTTCAAGACTAAGGTAAATGAACAAGGTGAGATTGAGAAACACAAGGCTAGGCTTGTGGCAAAGGGATACTCTCAAAAGCATGGTATAGACTACAAGGAGGTGTTTGCTCCAGTAGCCAGATGGGATACCATCAGATGTGTCCTAGCAGTAGCTGCTCTTAAAGGTTGGAAAGTGTACCAACTTGATGTCAAGAGTGCCTTCTTACATGGAGAGTTGAATGAGACTGTGTATGTAGAGCAACCAATGGGGTATGTGAAGAAAGGTGAGGAGGAGAATGTATATAAGCTGCACAAAGCACTTTATGGCTTGAAACAGGCACCTAGGGCCTGGTATAGCAAGATAGAGCAGTACTTCATGACAGAAGGATTTAGCAAGTGTCCATATGAATATACGTTATTCACCAAAATGGATAAGGAAGGAAATGTTTTGATCATAAGTCTCTATGTAGATGACTTGATCTTTACTGGAAACAACAATGAAATGTTTGAGGAATTTAAGAAATCTATAATGAAAGCCTTTGACATGACAGACCTTGGCAGAATGAGATATTTTCTAGGAATGGAAGTGACACAGAACAGTGAAGGCATCTTTCTGTGTCAACAGAAATATGCAGGAGAAATCTTAGAAAAATTTGGTATGAACAATTGCAAAGCAGTGAGTAGCCCGATGGTTCCAGGAACTAAACTCTCTAAGAATGACTCTGGTGATCCTGTTGATACTACACAATTCAAGCAAATTGTGGGTAGTCTAATGTACTTGACTGCCACAAGGCCAGACCTGATGTTCTCAGTAAGTTTACTGAGTAGATTCATGGAAAAACCTGTTGAAGCACATCTGTTGGCTACAAAACGAATACTGAGGTACATACAAGGCACCAAGGGCCATGGCATCTGGTACAAGAAGGGAGGAGAAGCTGAAATAGTAGCTTACACTGACAGTGATTATGGTGGTGATGTGGATGACAGAAAGAGTACCTCAGGTTTCCTCTTCATGCTGGCTAATGGAGCAGTATCGTGGTCCTCTAAAAAGCAACCAGTGGTGACATTATCAACCACAGAAGCAGAATTTATAGCTGCTGCACATTGTGTCTGTCAAGGTGTCTGGATCAAGAGAATTCTGGAAAGCATATCTCACAGGCAAGGCAAGTGTTTGATTGTGTACTGTGATAACAGTTCCACTATAAGACTCTCTAAAAATCCAATACTTCATGGTAGAAGTAAACACATAGATATCAGATTTCATTTCTTGAGAAATCTGAGTAAAGAAGGAATGATTGAACTACTGCACTGTGGAACACAACAGCAAATGGCAGATGGAATGACAAAGGCTCTGAAGACTGATTCATATGTGAAGTTCAGAGAATTTATGGGAATGTTGGATGTTGTCAATATAAACTAGTTGCTGTCTTAGCAAGTCTAGTTTAAGGGAGAGTGTTAGAGTACACATTAGTTTGTAATTGCCTATTAGTATTGTATTAGTAGATATACGGTACAAAATACTATGACAGTTAGTGAAGTAACAGAAAACTGTTTTCAGTGAAACAGAATTGCATGTACTCTATAAGGCACATTGCCTAATGAATGAATCTCAGTTGTTGATTCCCTCTAATTTCTGTTAACATCTAGATCATATCGATTGGTCAATGTCAATCATCGACAACAAACACCTCAAGTTTCATAATTTGTTGTGGAAGCTACATCTACACAATCATCGACCCTACTTTTTATTTGATAAATTTTTAACAGTAAAAAAACATATGTTAAATTGAAGAGTTTACTCTTAAATTAGATTTCATATATATGTCAAGCATTTTAATTTAACGTTCTGTCATGTTTTAAGTCGAGCATAAAGTGAAGCAAAGCAAGGCGCAAGTAACCATTACACAATAACTTACGAACATAGAGAAGGAGTATTACTAGCATGTGGCATCATCAGCAGAATCTACAGCCATAATAACTTTATGATTGAAAGTTTTGAAGTTCCTTTTCCGTTTCCTTTTGTTGTCTTGGGCAGAACTTTTGCTACCACTCTGTCATGGATCACAATAATAGATTAATCATAATGGCATACATACCATACCGGGGACCCTTTTGCTACTTACCCCTCAAAAGTTGTTTGCAACAACTACCTTGGACACTGGGAACGGGAAACTCTCCATGTGCATGGTTTGGAATTTGGATTTTGGGAAGAGAGAGATAGAGTACCGGCACCAATGCACACCACGTAAGTTTGACAATAAAAATAAACATAAACAAAGTTTAACTAACATGAAGAAAGATATTCCGGTTGATATGGATTTGACTCATATAATTCAGTGTCGGTCTAGAATTTATTTGGTGAATGATATGTACGTACTACTGTAAGCATTCTTAGAGAGTCGAAATTGAAACTTTTCTATAAGCTTGTTGAATCTTCCGAGCGAGACCAACTCGACTAAACTTTTTAATCATAAAAAAGAAAGTGATTAAGATCTAGACTATACTTAGAATGCAATATAATAGCCACAGTTCACGTGCACCCTACAATACAACTATGAAACTAATAATAAATTATAAAACAAAACACTCCTAACCCGAACTGTCTGACTGAGATGCTTCTCATTTCCTTCCTGGATGCTGGATCCCATCCCTTCTACTCCTAATTTCTTTCTGTGGAATCATCAGAATATTTTGTTTTTGGTTTTCTCTTCTGCATGAAAGTTTTCAATTAGTTTTTGCATTAAAGCTAAAGGAGGGGTTAATGGAGGAAGGGAGAGGTAGGTCTCTGGCTGAGACACCAACATATTCAGTTGCTTCAGTTGTTACTGTCATGGTCTTTGTCTGTTTCCTGGTTGAGCGTTCAATCTATCGCTTTGGAAAGGTAAACTAAATGAAGAAAAAAAAACACAGAGAACAGAACTCAATTTAGTTTCTATATTCATTTCCTTGGACCATTTTTTGGAAGACTTGGCCAATTCAATTAATCACCACTTTCACTATTTGCCTGCTAGTTTAGTTTGCTGCCTGGCATGGTGATATACAGTATTGAAATTGCTCTATAGAATCATGCCACCACTGTTCAATGCTAAATAACTAGATAGTACAGTATGCATGGCAAATTGCCAACTTAATTACCATTTCTTTTATTTTTGTTTTGTAACCTTATGTTTATAATAATTATATTGATTCATGAAGAGATAAAACTTATTTTTCTTGGATGTGCTACTGCAGTGGTTACAGAAGACAAGAAGGAAGGCACTTTTTGCTTCTTTGGAGAAAATTAAGGAAGGTAATTAACCATGCTTCTTTCTAGAGTGAATGTTCAATAATATACTAGCCTCAGTAGTCTTTCTAGTTTCTTACCAGAATCTTTGCGGCTTTACTGATTTTTTACTCTGTATATAACTTGGATTGGTCCTTCTTGATAGAGCTAATGCTGCTTGGGCTTATCTCGTTGTTGTTGGCACAAAGTGCGAGGTGGATCTCTGAAATTTGTGTAAATTCATCACTTTTCAGCAGTCAATTTTATATCTGTTCTGAACAAGACCTTGACATGAATGAGCATGTCATGATTGAAAACTCTTCCTCATTCCATGATGAAACTACTACTATTCCAAAGGGACTAAATAGCGGTATCTTCCATCAATGTGGAGAGGTAAATGCTTTCATTAAAATTCACATGTTGCTTTCTTCATTTACTGTCATAGGTAAGATTAGAGCATACAGAATAAAAAAATGCAGGACACTATAAAAAAATGCAGGACACTTCATTTACTAAATTGCTGTTTCTTTGCAGTACTACCAATGGTATCCTTCTGTAACTAATACTAATAAATGAATGCAGGGACATGAACCATTTGTTTCATATGAGGGTCTTGAGCAGCTGCACCGGTTTTTATTTGTTCTTGGGATCACTCATGTTCTGTATAGTTGTCTGGCTGTTGGTTTAGCAATGAGCAAGGTCAGATATCAAAATCTCAACTTCATTATAGGATTATCTCCTTATCAGTTCAAAATATATCATCCCTTGAGGAGTTAACACAATGATCACACAATAATATTGACAATCACTATACTTGCTAAATGTTTATGCTTGAGTAATTAATAGTGTGCAAGGAACAAGGATAATGATTTTCCTTGTAAAGGATCATTTGTATTTTATATGCTAAGTAAGCAGGTGTTAAGTTTTTCTTTGTTGCATGTGTTTATAGATCTATAGCTGGTACAGATGGGAAAATCAGGCTATGATGGCAATTGATGGAAATTTGCAAGGTAAAAAATAGAATGGTGCTACATAATGGCATGTTAATAATGTTGCATGTACTTAAAGTAAATTTGTTCTGCAGGGAGGAAAAACAAGGTGATGAGGCGGCAGATAACCTTCGTTTTCCATCACACTTCACATCCGTGGAGCAGGAATCCAATACTAATCTGGATGGTGATATATCATTAATATTAATTAGTTATTTCTGATCTTCTTTTTACTGATGGCTGGCAAATGAACTAACCATTGCATCTTTCAGTTTGTATGATGACAATTTGTGAATTTATCTTGCAGCTATGTTTTCTGCGTCAGTTTAGGAGTTCTATACAAAAATCAGATTACCTTGCACTCCGTTTGGGTTTCATAACTGTAATTTTTTCTAATTATTGAGTTGCTTTTAGTTTCTTCCTCACTTATATATAATAATTTATTTTATACTAGTGGTTTTATTTGCTCCTTGCTTTGACCACTTACAGGAACATAATTTGCCATTGTCATATAATTTTCATAAATATATGGTTCGAAGCATGGAAGATGAATTTCATGGCATTCTAGGAATAAGGTATAAAGCCTTTTATATTGTTTTTTTTCTTGTAACTAGTTACTGTTTTGCAAACATCAACAATAAGAATAAGATGCTTAATTAATATGATAGGATCCTAAAATAAATCAAAGGTGGAGAGTATTGATAGGACCCTAAAATAAATCAGAGTTAAAGGAGGGAATAAGAATGGTTTGTTTAATAAGTAATAATTAAGTAGTAGTGGGGGAATAAGACTAGTCTTGTTTAATAATTAAGTAATAGTGGGGGAATATGAATGTTCAAAGTGGAAGAGTAGTAGAGAGGTCAAGGTTGAGAATAAATAGAGTTGGAGAGCAGGAGAGAGGGCAGGCAGGTTTTGGGATTGGGATTTGGGCTTGAGACTTGGCAATTCTCTATTGCCATTTTACAGTTTTCTTCCTCATTGTAATCAGATCTTATGCAATTCTGAGATATCCTCAGAATTGTAGTTTTAATACAAGAATTCAATTCAAATTGTTCTTATCTTTTCATGGGTTCTCATCAAGTGGTATCAAAGCACTCGATCTTGGGTGCTCATATGGATACAAGGTACAAGAGAATGGAGTCTGGAACTAAAGAAATAGAGCATCGCTTGGAGGGTGTCAGTGCCAAGCTTAAAGAGATTGAGCAACTTTGGAAAAGGAGGAAACGAGAAGAGACGAGACACCGAGCCCGTCGGCCTTGTGCTTCGAGTCGCACATGCCGCAACAACGCTGAATCAAACACGCTGAAGAGAAATGAAAAGCCAATCAAAGCAGGAGAACGTGCTGCAGTTGAGGAAATGAGGGATTTAGAACCAAGACAGCGGCGGTACGCTGAAGAAGAGATTTTGAAACCTGAAGCAGAGAAGGAAAATGATGTTGGTGAAGCAAAGACACACTTCAGAGAGGGAGTGGTTGAGAAAGAAGGGACCGATTGTGGAAAAGAGGGAGAGGACCTTGCATCCGACAAGGAACCACCTCTGCCCGAATCACTGTTGTTGCCGAAGTCGCCACCGGAATCGCTGCCATCACCGGGATCGGAGTCGCCGCTGCTGCCGAACAATGGGGTGATCAGGGTTGAGTACGGTCTAGGTGAAATGTTGCTCTCTCTATGGGTCGAGATGTGTAACAGGAAAGAGAAGAAAAAAAAGGTTACCGAAGACCATCGTTGGCCACCGGAGCCACCAGAATCGCCGGATCAAGCCACGTTCGCGATGGAGGAGTCAATGTCTCACGTTTTGATAAAGGAGGAAAGAAAAATGGGTCAGCCACATTTTGTTTCACAAATTGAAACTGTAACAGAGAGAACGACAAGGAATTTTGAACACAATCCAAATGGTATCAAATGGAAGCCATTTTGGGGGCTGATTAGTTTCCAACTGAGACGAGTTTCTTCCGCTCTTGTGCTTGATTTTTTGTGTTGCTTTTTTGAGTTATGCTCAAGGCCATTATCTCTCACTTCTTCAATTGGTGGTGATAATTTAAAAGGTTATGATGCGAAGAATGTCACAGCAATCACCCTTTATATACTTGAAGCTATTATAGTGGAGAACATGGAAGCCATGGTTCCTGAGACACCTACTTCAGTGCTTGTGCTTGTGTCATCTTCACACTACCAAGTGTCATTTCTTCATTTTGTGTTGTGTTTGTTGAAGCCTATCATTCCCTATTCTTTGTCCAAGATCTCTCATGATGAAAGGTTATTGGCTGGTGATTCCTGTCTGAACTTTGAGGGATTATGCTTTAATGATCTTTCTAGTACACTTAAACAGAAGAATGAGGCGAAGTATAGGAGGCAGCAAGATTATTTTGAGGCTACTTCAGTAAGAATTGGCCGAAGATGGTCCTTGTGGTTAATCACAAATAGCTATGTGCCAGGAAATGATGATAACTTCTATTTCCAAGTCTCCAGGGAGAATTTGATGGGGTTTTCACCATCTCTTAAGGAGGAAATTGTTTTACAAGTCAAACTTGAAAACGATGATGGATCTGTTACAATGGATGCTTTAATATGTGTTATTTGTACTCAATCAAAATCTTATGGCCATGATTCTTCTATTGTTGGACACATGTCAAGAATGGTCAAGCAAATAAAGTTGCTAGTGGAGGTTGGTAGGAGATGTGGCAGTGCATTAAGGCAATTAACAAATATTCCAATTATGGTAGAGTCTCCACTTGTCCATGAGTGGGATCCAGGTGACATTAAAGAAGAAGGGAGCATACATAAGAGTACCAGCAAGGGCGGGATGGAATGCCCTGGAAGTAGAGTACATCTATATCATCAGGTATTTTTCGATTTCAAGCAAAACATAGACTGGGTTGGTAACTATGGTGATGATTTTATGAGCTTTAAGGTGCCAAAGAGTTCTATTACTAAGGCTGCTCATTTTAATAATGAGAGGATGTGGTTGCAAGAAGCAATGGAAATAGAAAATAAATGGGTTCACTCAAGTACACTGTTGGTAGACGTAAACACCGGAGTTGGAGTACATGCAGAATCAACACTATTTCAGAATCAACTTCCCTTCATTTCTCTTATACTCTTGAAACTTCCTGGTTTGTCTATTTCCATTGAAGATATAAAACAATCATGTTGTGTTTGGTCTTTTCTTGTAGATGATATAGCCATATGTGGGTATGGTGACTATATTGATCCATCCAAATCCTTTGCTCTGGTTCATAATATCTCAATGGGTGGAGGTCCAATTTGTATGACTCTAGGAAATTCCTCTGTTGGAGAAATTAAAACACCACTGTATCAAATTCAAGACCATGAAAAGGGGGTTACATCTCAAGAAGAGATTCACATTAGCAATTTTATACAGTGAGTCTAAAATTTTAATTACTATAGGGGATGTTTATGAGTTTATGGCGCCAACAGTACATGGATCATCAATTGCTAATGCCTTGGAGTATTTCAGCTACATCAGTAATCAGCTAAAGAATTGTGCGCTCTCAAAATGGTTCGTTGCAAAAGGGTCGATGAGACAGATGTTTGAGTTAATTCTCACAAATGATATCTTGCACCAAAATGGAGCAGCCACGACACTCTATTTTTTCCCCAAAAACACGGCTGACAACCTGGCATTTGATCCAGGAGATAGCTCTTCAGTTTCTTGCATGGCTTGGCCTTCATGTTTCACACTATGGGATCCTGGTGGAAGACTATTAAGTGTTGTTTTCGGTATCTTCACCTTGAGGACAAGGTGAATCTTTTAGGAAGGGGGTATTGATAGGATCCTAAAATAAATCAAAGGTGGAGAGTATTGATAGGACCCTAAAATAAATCAGAGTTAAAGGAGGGAATAAGAATGGTTTGTTTAATAAGTAATAATTAAGTAGTAGTGGGGGAATAAGACTAGTCTTGTTTAATAATTAAGTAATAGTGGGGGAATATGAATGTTCAAAGTGGAAGAGTAGTAGAGAGGTCAAGGTTGAGAATAAATAGAGTTGGAGAGCAGGAGAGAGGGCAGGCAGGTTTTGGGATTGGGATTTGGGCTTGGGACTTGGCAATTCTCTATTGCCATTTTACAGTTTTCTTCCTCATTGTAATCAGATCTTATGCAATTCTGAGATATCCTCAGAATTGTAGTTTTAATACAAGAATTCAATTCAAATTGTTCTTATCTTTTCATGGGTTCTCATCATAATATAAGAAAAATGTGGTGAAGAGGAATGAAGTTTTCTATGAGAGGAATTCCAGAGTTATATTATTGTAGCGAATAGTAACTTTTTTTAAATAACATCAAACTCACTTTTAATGAAGGTTTATTAGTTCTTGCATTCAGTTCAAAAGAAAAACATGGTAAAAACCACTTAAAGCTGAAAATTACCTTTCTTTTTTTTTTTCAATTTTGCAGCTGGCCGCTTTGGATTTATACCATAGTGTGCATCTTTGTGAACATTCATGGTAACTTCCCTTTTCCATAGTTGAACATATGTACACTGAAGTGTCTTTGTTAATTTCCTGAGATATTTTAGTTTTTTAAATGTGCAGGTCTGAATATATACTTCTGGCTCTCATTCATCCCTGCAATTGTATGTATATTCTTTCTTCATGTTTCAGCTAATCAAAATCAAAGTGTCTATTGAAAACTATTTCTGATTTCTCTACCTGTAAAAGCTTGTCATGTTGATAGGTACAAAACTTCAACATGTTGTATCCACTTTAGCACTTGAAATCTGGGAGCAGCAAGGTCCATCTGCTAGAACACAAGTAAAGCCACGCGATGGTCTTTTTTGGTTCAAAAAACCAGATATATTATTATGGTTGATACAATTTGTGATATTTCAGGTAAAATATCTAATGTATTTGTAGTCAGTCAAGTCATTCTGCAAAACTATTTTTTCATTTTTGATCTTATATTTCTTTTCTCTTCATGCAGAATGCCTTTGAAATGGCAAGTTTCATTTGGACATTGGTAAAGATTTTAATTTTTCAAGATTAACATATAAACTGCTCAAATACTTGAATTAATGCTAAAGAACTTCTTTGAATTAATTTTTTTTGTATGTCTAGTGGGGATTCAAAGAAAAGTCATGCTTCATGAGAAACCATTACATGATCATCATTCGGTTAACATCCGGGTGGGTTTCATCTCTCTCTCTCTCTCTCTCTCTCTCTCTCTCTCTCTCTCGCAAGAAGGCTTTGTTTAATTTCTTGACTAACTTTCCATTTTCTGCAATACTTCAATTTACAGGTAATCTTACATTTTCTCATTTTAAACTTGCAGTGTTTTTGTTCAGTTCTGGTGTAGCTATATGACAGTGCCATTGAATGTCATAGTTTCTCAGGTTGGCTTAAGCTTTCTCTCTATTAAGTTCTTATTCCTAAATAACTGATGAACATTCTTGAATGTTTTTTGTTCTGATATTTACTTCTGATTTCCAGATGGGATCTCGATGTAAGAAGGCGTTAGTGACAGAGAGTGTTAGAGATTCATTGCATAGTTGGTGCAAAAGAGTAAAACAAAAATCTAAGAATGAGTCTCTACATTCACATACAGCTAGATCAGTATGTTCACTAGAATCAACATTTGATGAGAGGGATGAGATAACAGTGGTTTCCGGCACTCTAACTCGAACTACCTCCTTAGAGTCTTTGAATCAGATAACTGTAACCTCAGTCGACCAACTGAATTTATTGACTTGTAATTCTAATAACAACCCTCAAGATTCAACCAATGTGACTGAGCATATATCTGAATCTGTACATATGAATTCACAAGAAGACGAGGAAGCTAAAGTTGAGACTCTTCTTGATTTATTTCAGAAGACATGATCAATATATGTTTCATATTTAAAGTTCTACTACTACTACTACATAACTAAACGAGTTGGAATTCCATAGAGTACAGATGTGATTAAACAATTATCTCTCTTTTAAATGATATAATTATTAGATATAGTTAGTTACTAGTTTGTGAATGCCTATACATAGGCTTATTGTAATCACTCAACCAAATCTTTCTTTCATTTGTATCATCACTTAATCATCTTCAATAAAATGCTATTTTAGATTCTGTCACTTCTCATACCATGGATGTCATGATTACCAACAGATATATTGTTCAAAAAAATTGTAGCCATACAAAACTTATCTCCTTGTTTTGGAAATCTAATCATCCATGAACTATCACAAGTTAATTTAAGACTCCATCAACATTCATCAGCTACTAAAAAGTAAGAAGCAAGTTGGCAAAATTGCTTAAATTAATTCAACTCGAAAGAGAATTGTGTGCAAAAACAAAAACAGTAAGGGAAGTAAGGATGAATGGAAAACATTATTAAATATACAACAAGTCACACGAAGTAGTTTTGACTTGTTACTACATTACAGCACATAATTAAGTTGCCACTCATTGAGTTGGAAGATAAACATTCGACAAAATTAAATTCAACAGAAAAAAAGACATGAGACTAAGAGAGAAGAATAGAATAAGATAGTAATAGTTTACTAAGCAGTGAGCTCCTCCTCCTTGTGGGTCTCAATAGTAACATCAGATTTGGGGTAAGCAACACAAGTGAGAACAAAACCACCATCCAGTTGATCATCATCAAGGAAGGAACCATCAGACTGGTCAACTTCACCACCAACAACTTTACCAGCACAAGAAGAGCAAGAACCAGCTCTGCATGAGTAAGGAAGTTCAAGTCCTTCTTCCTCAGCTTGGTCAAGAATGTAAACATCATCAGGGCACTCAAATTCTAGAGGTCCCTCTGGTGTGATAAGCTTCACTTTGTAAGAAGCCATGGCAACCAACAGATCTCCACGTCGTCCTCCACTTTTTACACCAACGTTCACAAATGCCTTGGTGGTGGTTGTGGTGGTGCTTACTGATACTGGCACTGCTTGTCTACGGAGGAAGGAGGTGCTCACTGCAGTGCCATACAAAGCTGGTGTGGTTGCCATTTGATTCTTTCTTTCTTTGTTTCTTTGGTGTGTGTTGCTCACTGCTTTGTGTTTGTGATGATATGATAATGAGAGGATAGGAAGTGAGGAGCTCGTGGAAATAGTGTGGCTACAACCAGCTGCTACTTGAAGTGCCATGCAACCCTATCTGCCACGTGTCTCTATTTCATGCGTTGCCTCACTTACTCTATCTATCTCTCTTATCGGTTATCACCACACACTCTTGGTTGGCTTGGTACCATTCCCACCACACAACTTTCGAATCCACTGCTTGGACACTAATTCAGTAATTAAACTTCAATTTTTGTCCCTTAAATACTGTGATTTCTTAACATTCTCTGTAATATCATAAACTTTATGATAAGCATACCATAGTACAGCCACATACCAAGATATCTTCTGTCTATAAAATTAGTTTTCAATTTCAAATATTGAATTTGGTTACTGGCAGGGAATTACGAGCACATTTGAGCCACAATCGTAATGCTTAGGCTGTGCAACTACGTCTTAACTAGCAAAGACTTCCAAGCACATATACACACAACAGTAACAACACGAGCAGTAACTGGTTAAAACTTTTGAACCTCGAATTGGGAAAGGGTAAAATGCTTTCGCTGCTAGACCATTGAATGTTTATCCGTGCAGTGTGGCATCTATAGACCCCATGTTCTACGAAAGCCTCCAAAAAAGAATAGCTGAAAATGACCTAAACAGCATGCTTAAGAAGCTGAGCAGGCAGCAACACATTGTTTATCTGCTCGCATTCTTTTTATTCTGGGCTAAAATTGCGCCTCGCGTTACAACCAGTCATGAAGAAGCAGAGTATATTTGCATACTAAAACATTAATAGAAGGCAAAAATGATTTATAATTTAAAGATGGAGGATGTGAGTAGTTAGAAACGATATTTAGATATTTGATACAAAATTCATCAGTCTGTCAATCAGCACCTATTTGTAAAAGAAATAAAAAGTGACCATAAGAGTCTGATATTTTGCTAGCTATCTGAACTATAAGACAAATCCATGCATTCTATATCGAGGCTTTCAATTACAAATCCCAGGGCTTCCCTAATATAGAGAAAGAATAAACTGCTATCCTGAAAACCCTGTGATTCTACCTATAATCATTGCTTGGTCTCCGCATGTATAACCAAACAAAGGCTCCCTCCAAGAATTTACTATATCCGGCAACATATGGAATTGCTCTGGTCTCGACTCACAGAATAACCTTAGTCACACTTGATATTTCTGTAGATCCTCCTCAAACAAATTCGAACCTAGATGACCCACGGCTCCTGCAAACTTGTTATGTCATGTCCAATGTTCCTACTGCTTCCAAAGGTTTTGGGTCATCATGAGTGAGATACACATGAATGATCTGCGAAAAAAAGGGGACTTTAAGTATGGCGCTTCATGAACCCCAAAACAGCCCATAAGACAGCAAATATCTTAAAACAATTTCTTACCTGATCTTTATTGTATTTAACAATGATATTCTTGTGTGTGTAAAGGACGTGCTTGCCACTATCACTGCTCTTATCAGGATGTAGCTCCCCAGCATACCCTTAAACATGAATGAATAGAAGAACCTTTGATAATGATGAACAAACGAAATGCAAAATCAAATCAAATAGAGAGAAAGAGGCAGTTATGGACATGCCCCACAATGGAAGGTCATCTGAACTTGTTTAGCACATTGAAGATACAATTATCTTACTTTTAAATGATATTATTAGATATAATAAGTTACTAGTTTGTTAACGCCTATAGATAGGCTTATTGTAATCACTCAATCGACCCCTTCATTTGTATCATCACTTTATCATCTTCAATACAATGTTATTTTAGATTTTCCCACTTCTCATACCATGGATGCCAAGATTACTAACAGATATGAAGTTAAAAAAAATTGTAGCCATACAAAAGTTATCTCCTTCATTTGGAAATCTAATCATACATCAACAACATTCATCAGCTACTAAAAACTAAAAAGTAAGAAGCAAGTTGGCCAAGAGTAACATCAGATTTGGGGTAAGCAACACAAGTGAGAACAAAACCACCATCAATCTGATCATCATCAAGGAAGGAACCATCAGACTGGTCAACTTCGCCACCAACAACTTGCAGACCATATGAGAGAGGAAAGATCTATGGCGCAGAAAGAGGAACAGGATTCACAGAACTTGCAGAAAGAGGAATGGGCATCACAGAACTTTGAATACGCCGGAATGCTGTTCTAACTCTTTCTCTAAGCCCTTCATTTTCACTCTCCACTTCCCCACTTTCTTTGTTGAGTTCTGCCACATTCCCATCAATAGAAATGATCAGCTTCCCGTTTTCACCTACCTTCACATCTCCAAAGAGTGAATTGAGGAGGGCATGCATAACCTTCTGTGCCTTCTTGTCATTTTCTTCCTCAAATTTTACAACATCCGATTCCGCCATTATTTTTGGGAGATCACGGCTGATATTCAGAACTAGAGCAACTACAGAATCGGATACCATATCACTAATAGGGTCTGATGTCCAATGCAAGGATACATGCTTCTCACTCTCATGCTTCACTGTCACACGCTCGTGAACAAGCAATGTTGGAACTCCAGATTCTTCATCCACTGACGGCTCCACACTCTCATACATCCGACTGAGTCTATGCTGTATGACACCAAAGGCACCTGAAAAAGGGATGGTAATTCTCTGAGTAACATTTGCGGTTGATAGCTGTGAGAAGACATGTAGCTCATCTGGAGCCATTATCTGGTATGTGAAGCCTTTTTTAACTAGCAAACCACTGACAGTTTCACCCACCTCCGGTGTTTTTTCAGCCAGCTTCCCAATAGTTTTTGCCATTTTCTGTGAATTGAAATACATTTCAACAGACTGACAGTTTTTTGGAGTGAGGACCTTAGTGTTACGATCAGCAAACTGACTCATGAGTTTCTGTTTCAGCCTCCCCATCTCATTAGCTTCCCCGTGAACAAGAATTATATTTGGCGGATTGAGCTCCTCCAAGAACGCACATGTTTGAGCAGAGTCAGCATGGGCGGAAAAGGAAATGTAGTGCACCTGCATGTTGAGAGGTGCAGCGAGTCCATTCATGAGGGTAACTTCCTTGGGTTCATTGATAATGGTCTTTGCCAGTGTCCCTTCGACAATATACCCAGGAATAACGCAAGAATTTTTTTTGTCAGAGCACCACATATCAAATAATTGTCGGGACAAACCACTCTGGAGTCCACCAGGGCTTGCCATCACCACAGAGGGTCCTACATCTTTAAAAACATCAATGCTACTCAAAGCCGATATGTGCTTAAAGGAAAAGGGATTTGACTTTGCATTCTGAATCCTGTCATTCATGGAAAGGGTGTAGGTCTCATACACAGTCAAACATTTTTTTGCAAGAGGAGAAGCATAATAGATGGGTATATTCTGTAGTTCCGGATGATTCGCCCAATACTCATCAAGGATCAAAAGGAGCTCCTGCGCTCGACCAAGGGCATATGCTGGAATTAACACACGACCCCCTTGAGAAATGGTGGAGTGGATAGCATCAGTAAAGCGTTTTTCTCGGGTGTGCCGGGGCTGATGGTGCTGCACACCATAGGTAGATTCTATAATGCACACATCAGGGGAGAACTGTGGGGTCTCAGCAGCACGGAGATGTCGGTCTTCCTCACGCGAATAGTCCCCAGTATACAGCACCCGAACACCTGCAATATCAACCATAAACATAGCAGCACCAAGGACATGACCGGCAGTGTAACACCAAAATTTGATACCGTTCACTTCTACTGTTTGATGGAAATCAATAACCTGCAGTTACCAATCACTAGTGTTAACATATATGTTGAAATTCAGGGCCTCAAAACACACATTATAACTCTACTCCTCATGAGAAAAATGAAACCCTAAATCCAATCAATTGAGCATCCAAGCACATAAAAGGACCAAAAAAATGTTGGAATACATATTTAAAACCCTAATTAGAATCAACTGAATGCGGATAAAGCAAAGCAGATGAAAGTGAGATACCTCAATTTTATCCATGGAGCGGTTGATATCTTGTTCATCGAAAAGCATGTCTTCAATGGAAACCTTACTGACTTTGACGAAATCAGTCAAGAGGAGCTTGTAAATGGCTTTGGTAGCGTAAGTCATGAATACTCTACCTTTGAAAGTTGTCTTTTCAAGAAAATAAGGGAGCGATGCAGCGTGATCCAAGTGAAAGTGAGTGATGAGAAGAACGTCCACCGTTGAAGGATCAATCTCGTCGAAGTATGGAAGCGCCGCCATGCCGGAATAAGCAGGGTGGATTCCACAATCGAATAATACGGTTTTGCCCTTGTATGTCATGTAAACGCAAGAACGACCAACTTCATTTCCGGCACCTAATGGTGTAACTATTAGTTGATCTTCTTCTCTATTGCTTCCACTCACACCACTTCTCTTTACTGTACTCATTTTGATTTTCAATTCCCTCACTCACCACAACAATGAAAGTGTAGACTACTGAAATTCCCTCGTTCAGTGCTTTTGTACGCAATTTTTCTTCATTTCAGCAAATCGATTCTGATCATAAACGTGCGTCTAATCTGAAGCTACCTTTTGGAGCTTTCGCGGCAAAGCAAATCGATTCGAAGCATTTATGGATTTTATCTTCCTTTAATATCCCTTCTCCATGGTTGCTGTCATCTGCTTTTATCTTGGGTTTTTTCCCGTACCCCCACTGTTTACAGTTATACCCCCACACTATATTTTTGGACCAAAATACCCCTGATAAAAATTGGATTTATGCTGTTGATAGGTAGATACGATTTGGTTTTTTCCAAAGCGTATCTATGTAGATACGATTAGATTGAAAAAATTCCAATTCTATCTACAGGGGGTGATAGTTAAAAAAATCAAAAGCGTATGTATGTATGATGGAGATACATACGATTCTTGTAAAATACAAATCGTATTTACCTATCAGTGGGGGTACATACGATTTGTTAAATACAAATCGTATTTACTCCCACCCATAGGCAAATACGATTTGTGTTTAAATCGACGGCTAGATTTACTCCTGTGGCCCAACAGCTATTTCTTCAACGGTGTAGATTGCACCGATAATATCAACGGTTGATATTCATCGACGAATTCTATAAATACCCACTCCCACCCTCTTTCTTTTCACACAAAAATTTCACTCTTAGTTACTTATTTCATACATCAAGAATGCAGATCTACCTAACACAACGGTCTGATGAGAATAGGCTCTGCGGTATACATCATGGGGCAACATCACCATGAGAGAAGATGGTGTCTACTTTTGGAATCCGAAGCCGGTGTTAAGCGTAATCCACCACGCCATGGAGTTTGAAGGTTTGAAGGATAAAGTGTGGTCAAAAGTTCAAGTGACCAGTGACGACCGTGACGTCACTGGTATCACTTATCGTAAACCCGATAGTAGAGATGATGGCTGCATTTCCTTCTCGTCCATGTCTATCAAGACCGACGAAGACGTGGCAAACATGTTCAACATTCATGACACGCTTCTGGGGTATAAGCCGTTGGAGCTGTACGTGGAAACACAACGGAGCGTGAATGAGATTTTACGTCGTTTGCGAGCATCGGAATATTAGGGTTTAGTATCTGTCTATTTTTATTGTAGTTGGTTGTGTTTTATCTTTTATGTAACTTTGTTTTATCGCATGAATAAAATCGAAATTTTAATCAAACTAGTCAAATATAATAATAAGCAAGAAATAATAATACTAACAATAATCAAGTGTTATAATAATAATAGTTCAAACATACAACCGTAAAACAGTACAATCCAACAAAAATAAGTCCCTATCGCTCACGCCTCTCTATCATATCCAACAACTGCGTGAAGCGAATATAGGTCCAAGTGCCCATCCGAATGTGTCCGTGACGAAGCCCCTCCCGAATCTCCTCCTCCAAAATATCCAACAGCTCTGCATGTCCTGGCACAGGCTGTGGTGCAGCTGGCTATACTGGTGGTGGTGGTGACGGTGCAACCTGCAAGAGTCTAGGAATAGATGCTCTGACGTACCACTGTAAGTAGTCCGCAGCAACCTGGCCCAACTCCTGAGCAGCATGAGTCGTCTGAAGCACCTCGAGCACACTGGGCAAATAGGCTGAAATCCAGAAGATGCAGTCCGTATGGCTAGGACGATCGGTAAGAGGGGGACGTGGGATGACCTGGACGTACCCAAACTGTCGGAGGCACCTATCCGACACTTACCTGGACGTGGGATAATATTAGGCTATGCAAAAAAATAAATTCAACTAAGAAGACAATGTAAAAAAAAAATTTCAACTTACCAGCGTCCTCAGAACACGATAGCAAACATGAGACTCCAGCCCAGAGAATATAGAAGGCTGCTCCTGATGGTCATCCTCCTGATGGTGCTGCTGATGATGGTCATCCTGCTCCTCATAGTGCTGCTGATGATGGTCGTCCTGCTCCTCATAGTGCTGCTGATGGTGGTCCTCCTCCTCATAGTGCTGAGGCTCAGCCATATATTGGTCCTGAGGCAGCTCATACTGATACTCTAGGGACTCTGCAGCGGCAGCTGTCTACCCTCGGCGCGCCTACGCCTGGTGGACGAATGTCCCGCAACTCTGTGGCGGGTGCGTGTACTGGGAGCAGGAGACGAGGAGGATGACTGCTCAGTCCGTCGAGAAGACGACTCGCCTCGGATCCTATGTGACACTGAAAAAACAAAAACAAACAAATTAAAAAAAAAAGGAAATCGTATTTATGTAAATACGATGCGAAATATTAGAGAAAATCGTATGTAGGTAAATACGACTTACTGTTTCTCAACTTCTGAGTGGAAATCGTAACTACCTAAATACAATCTGAATTTTTTGGGAAATCGTATGTATCTCTTGGAAGGTAAATCTGATGAGCTCTCAAAAATTTCTGGTCAAATCGTATGTAAGTGAGAAATGGTAAATATTTTGTAAATTTGTAAATTTATTAGGGGTATTTTCGCTTTTCTCAGTGTGCGTGCCGGTATGGGTCAAATGGTGGGGTAAAAAAAAAACCCTTTTATCTTCTAGGTTAGAGATTATGGAATTGGGCTTCTAAACCCATTTAACTAATAAAAGCCCTTTATTTTTTTTCTTTGTACAACCTCTTTATTTGTTTTATACAGCCCTTTAGAGATGATGGAAAAAAACAAAGATGATGGTCCTTTTTTTTTTTTTTACAATTTCGGTGGTCCATTAGTTTGTTTTCTCAGTTAAATGGTGTCCATTAGGTTTATAAATTATTTGTTTAATTTAGTATATTATTGTTGTGAGGGAAAAAAAAGTTGAACATTTTAGTGCTAATTTAGTATTTTAGATGTCTATTTTATTATGTTTAATTTTTAATATAATTTTATAATGAGACCCATTTTAGTAAAATAATTAGTCCTTATTAAGATTTAGTATTGTTTTGCACTAAAATTTGGTATATTTATTTAGATATTTTATATGCATATTTAGTATTTTTGTTGTCGATTTTGTCAAATTTAAGTTTCTATTTAAGTTGATACCCATTTTGGCAATTTTACAGTTAAAAGCACTTTTGATCTAATCTATCCAAACAACAATGATTGGTGAAAATCACTTTTCGGTAAATGTAACCAAACAAAAAATCATGTTATATTTAACACACTTTTAAATAAACTCAATTCTGCCAAACTCACTTTTCATCACCACAGAACCAAACACATATGTGCTTGTTTGGTTACGCATTGAAGCCCTCTGAACATGCATTTTGTGTTCTCTGTCGTGGTTTCCTTCATCTTCAACATGTTTGGTTCTTCATCTCCACTGTAAGGCGACCATGGAAACTCCGGTAGAGTTGAAGCAACAATTTCTAGCTTCCACGTCCAGGAATATTTTTTTGATAGGAAATGTTAGTGGGGGTGGGTGAATGTTAATTTCCGGGATTTGAGCCCGGGACCACCTTCTTGCAATCTTGCAACTCATTCGTGTCTCTTAGCTCGCCAATTGAACTACCTTCTCGGGATGCGCCAATAGGAATATGCTCTCTAATTCTTAGGTTTTCGATTTATGAGTTGTAAGTGGGGCTAAAATTGGCCGATAGTTAAACTTCAACTTCATTTCTTTTTTCTTTTTCAAAAATTATGTTTCCACTTTCAACATAAAGTAAATTTAATAGAACAAGAAGATAAAATAAATTTTAACTGTATTTTAAATTATATTGTTTAATTATAATTTTTAATTTAGATGTTTATATGCTAATATAGTATTTTTTTTTCTTTTTTTTAATCAAATATCAAGCTTTTAATATAATTTTAAGTTGAGACTCATTTTGGTATGTTCACACTCAAAAGCACTTTTGGTTCCCTCTTTTCACTCGTTATCAAAACTTAAGAGAGTCAAAGACAAAAAATAACAAAAAATGATAATATTGGAATAAAGAAAAATAATTGTTAATTTAATAAAATAAAAAGCATACAAAACAAGTTCAAATCATGTGCTTGCAGTACATAAAATAATGTAAAAGTAATAACAATATAAACGAAAAATAACATAAGTGATTTATATTTTTATTTCAGTACATAAAATAACGTAAAAGTAATGACAATAAATAAACGAAAAATTTCTATTTTTTACATAAAACTAGTAACAAGAGGAATATAAAAAAAAAGGAGCTTACGTTATTTCTACTCATTTTTCATTCAAAAAATAGCGAGATTTGGAGCTCCAAATATTTGTAGCTTATATTATTTCTACTCCTTTTGTTTATTTGATACGAGCAATATTCTATGTCATTTGTTATGAGCAACATGAAAAATATTGCAGAAATATTTGGAGCTTAACGTTATTTTTCACATTACTTATTTCCTTTTTCGTTCCTTTTATTTTACGTAAAAGTAATAATAAGAGATTTCCTTTTATTTTACGTCAGTTGATATGAGCGATTAAAAAATATTGTATTTTTATAAAAATTTGATATCTCTTGGAAGAGAGAATAAATTGCTATCAGACATCAGTCAGTCAATCAGGCACCTATTTGTAAAAGAATTAAAAAGTGACCATAAGAATCTGATATTTTGCTAGCTATCTGAACTATATAAGACAAATCCATGCATTCTAAATCGAGGCTTTCTAAAATTGAGAAAGAATAAATTGCCATCCTCAAAACCCTGTGACCTAATCTAATCTAATATATATATTTATACAACTATTACTCCACTAAAATTACTTATATAGTCATTTGAGAAAAGTGACACCTATACTAATTAAGGACAAAAATGTAATTGACTCACTAAATAACAAAAACAACTTTTCACTTTCTCTTTCTTCTTACACTCTTTTTTCTCCTTTCACTTTTCTTTTTTTGACCAATCATTTTCACTTCTCTCTTACACTCTCTTTCTTCCTTTTTTCTTTTCACTTTACTTTTACTTTTCCCATAAACAATTTTTCTCTTTCTCTTATCACTTCACTTTAGTTTTTAAACCAAATTCCTAAATTTATACAAACACTACTCTACTAAAATTTTAACTAAAATAATCAATTAAAAATTTAACCAAATTTCTATCTTTTACTATCTACTAATCAACTAAAATAATCAATTGAAACTACGAGGTAACTGCAATGATATATATAAAAAAAATACAGGATTAATATTTGTCTTTAATAATTAAAAAATTTGAAGACTATTATAAACCTACTATCTAAAAAACAAGAAGATTTAATGACTATTAAAGCTATTGATTAATATTTAAAACAAATATTTCTTATTGATTATTTACTATCTCTCTTTTACTATATATCTACTATAATCTACTAATCAACTAGAAAATCAATTGAAACTATGAGATAACCGCTCCGATATATAATAAAACACGAGATTTATATTTGTCATTGATAATTAAATTTTTTGAAGACTACTACTACAAACCTACTATCTAAAAAACAAGAAGATTTAATGACTATTTAAACTACTAATTAATATTTAAAACAAATTTTTCTTATTGATAATCTACTATATATGTTTGACTATCTACTATAATCTACTAATCAACTAAAATAATCAATTGAAACTACGAGATAACTGCACTGATATATAAAAAATACGAGATTAATATTTGTCATTGATAATTATAATTTTTGAAGACATAAACTTACTATCGAAAAAAATAAGAAGACTTAGTGATTATTTAAACTAATTAATATTTAAAACACACAATACAAATATATGTCACTAATACTAAAAATGACAAATAATTGTCACTAATATATAAAAAACACGGGATAACTGCACTAATATATAAAAAAACATTTCTTATTGATAATCTACTATCTAACTTTTACTATTTACTATAACATACTAATCAACTCAAATAATCAATTGAAACTATGAGATAACTGCACTGATACTTAAAACAACACGGGATAACTCCACTGATATATAAAAAATACAGGGATAACTACAATGATATATATAAAAACACGGGATAGCTGCACTGATATATAAAAAGACACGGAATAACAACACTGATATATAAAAAACACGGGATAAATGCACAGATTTTTTTAAATGATACTTTCACATTTTTAGATTTTAATATTTATCTATTTTTTATTTGAAACTCATTTTTTATCTACTTTAAATTTGTGTTCATATTCACGTTCAATATTGTCTAGGTTCCTTTATAAAAAGAACACGATACCACTCGTGCGTATGCACGGGTATCCTAATCATTGCTGGGTCTCCACATATATAACCAAAGGCTCCCTCCAAGAATTAACTGTATCTGGAAACATATGGAATTGCTCTGGTCTCGACTCACAGAATAACCTTAGTCACACTTGATATTTCTGTAGATCCTCCTGACAAACAAATTCGAACCAAGATGACCCACGGCTCCTGCACATTTTGAAGATAAAATTTAATTGAAATTAAGGTGACAAGAACAAACAAAGATATATTAAAAGATATTCAACATGTGATTAAGGTATCCCATTTCACTTCAGCAGAGTAAACACATAATCCTAAAGGATATTGAAATTAAACTGAAGACTTACCACAGAGAATTCCCAGTCCAAGACAAAACATCGAGGTGTATCCAAAATAGAAACTAGTTTGGAAGAAGCCTGACATCTTTGTCTTCACATAGTAGTAGTATATTGAGTACAAATACACATAAACAGATGTTGAGGCAGCTGAAAAGAAAGAAGTCCATTGCCAGTGGTAGTTCTCAGCATTTAACAAAAAGTATGTCCCCACAATTGTCACACACACCGTAACAACCATAAGAATCAGAAAAACCAGTAGCATGAAGCCATAGACGTGGTACACCTGTTTGACAAAGTGGAATGAAAAAGAAGAGAGAACATGTAAGACAATACTGCATGTGTTTATTCAGCTTTCATAGAAAAGAAATATAAGTGTTACTACTTGGGACGAGGAATGCTGTAAGACAATGCTGCCAAAGGGAAGCAGTTCTCCCATCATTGAAACTACAGAGGGTGTGAGGTACCGCTTCTTCTCAGGAATGGGACGAGGAATGGTCTTTACGCGACAGGGATTATTTGGAGCACCACTCCGGTTTCTTCCAACAACTGTGCCAAGAAGTGCTAGAGGGAAAGAGATAAAAAAGCCCAAATAACAAAGACAACCACCATTGTACCAAAGGGGATTGCTGCTAGAGATCCATAGGGGCATTATTTTTAACCATTGCACTAATTAATGACATTATTTTTAACCACACCAGTACACCACTTAAATAAGGGCATATTTGGGATAGTTCAGTTAATACACATTAAAAATTGTGCTTCTTTCTTATATTGTGAACCACCAAAGCACACTTTTTTCTCTTATATTGTGGACCGAAGTGAGTAATACAATTTCTTACCCAATCTTTATTGTATTTAACAATGATATTCTTGTGTGTGGAAACTGTAAAGGACATACTTGCCACTATCACTGTTCTTATCAAGATGTAGCTCCCCAACATACCCTTAAATATGAATAGAAGAACCTTTGATAATGATGAACAAATGAAATGCAAAGTCAAATCAAATAGAGAGAAAGAGGAAGTTCTGGACATACCCCACAATGGAAGGTCATCTGAACTTTGTTTAGCACATTGAAGATACAATTATCACACTTTTAAATGATATTATTAGATATAGTTAGTTACTAGTTTGTGAATGCCTACAGATAGGCTTATTGTAATCACTCAATCAACTTTTTCATGTGTATCATCATCATCACTTTATCATCTTCAATACAATGTTATTTTAGATTTTCCCACTTCTCATACCATGGATGCCAAGATTACTAACAGATATGAAGTTAAAAAAATTGTAGTCATACAAAAGTTATCTCCATTTGGAAATCTAATCATACATCAACAGCATTCATCAGCTACTAAAAAGTAAGAAGCAAGTTGGCCAAATTGCTTAAATTCAACTTGTGTGCAAAAACAAAAACAGTAAGGAAGTGGGTCTCAATAGTAACATCAGATTTGGGGTAAGCAACACAAGTGAGAACAAAACCACCATCAATCTGATCATCATCAAGGAAGGAACCATCAGACTGGTCAACTTCACCACCAACAACTTGCAGACCATATGAGAGAGTTAAGATCTATGGCGTAGAAAGAGGATCGGGATTCACAGAACTTGCAGAAAGAGGAATGGGCATCACAGAACTTTGAATACGCCGGAATGCTGTTCTAACTCTTTCTCCAAGCCCTTCATTTTCACTCTCCACTTCCCCACTTTCTTTGTTGAGTTCTGCGACATTCCCATCAATTGTAATGATCAGCTTCCCATTTTCACCTACCTTCACATCTCCAAAAAGTGAATTGAGGAGGGCATGCATAACCTTCTGTGCCTTCTTGTCATTTTCTTCCTCAAATTTTACAACATCCGATTCCGCCATTATTTTTGGGAGATCACGGCTGATATTCAGAACTAGAGCAACAACAGAATCGGATACCATATCACTAATAGGGTCTGATGTCCAATGCAAGGAGACATGCTTCTCACTCTCATGCTTCACTGTCACACGCTCGTGAACAAGCAATGTTGGAACTCCAGATTCTTCATCCACTGACGGCTCCACACTCTCATACATCCGACTGAGTCTATGCTGTATGACACCAAAGGCACCTGAATAAGGGATGGTAATTCTCTGAGTAACATTTGCGGTTGATAGCTGTGAGAAGACATGTAGCTCATCTGGTGCCATTATCTGGTATGTGAAGCCTTTTTTAACTAGCAAACCACTGACAGTTTCACCCACCTCCGGTGTTTTTTCAGCCAGCTTCCCAATAGTTTTTGCCATTTTCTGTGAATTGAAATACATTTCAACAGACTGACAGTTTTTTGGAGTGAGGACCTTAGTGTTACGATCAGCAAACTGACTCATGAGTTTCTGTTTCAGCCTCCCCATCTCATTAGCTTCCCCGTGAACAAGAATTATATTTGGCGGATTGAGCTCTTCCAAGAACGCACTTGTTTGAGCAGAGTCAGCATGGGCGGAAAAGGAAATGTAGTGCACCTGCATGTTGAGAGGTGCAGCGAGTCCATTCATGAGGGTAACTTCCTTGGGTTCATTGATAATGGTCTTTGCCAGTGTCCCTTCGACAACATACCCAGGAAGAACGCAAGAATTTTTTTTGTCAGAGCACCACATATCAAATAATTGCCGGGACAAACCACTCTGGAGTCCACCAGGGCTTGCCATCACCACAGAGGGTCCTACATCTTTAAAAACATCAATGCTACTCAAAGCCGATATGTGCTTGAAGGAAAAGGGATTTGACTTTGCATTCTGAATCCTGTCATTCATGGAAAGGGTGTAGGTCTCATACACAGTCAAACATTTTTTTGCAAGAGGAGAAGCATAATAGATGGGTATATTCTGGAGTTCCGGATGATTCGCCCAATACTCATCAAGGATCAAAAGGAGCTCCTGCGCTCGACCAAGGGCATATGCTGGAATTAACACACGACCCCCTTGAGAAATGGTGGAGTGGATAGCATCAGTAAAGCGTTTTTCTCGGGTGTGCCGGGGCTGATGGTGCTGCACACCATAGGTAGATTCTATAATGCACACATCAGGGGAGAACTGTGGGGTCTCAGCAGCACGGAGATGTCGGTCTTCCTCACGCGAATAGTCCCCAGTATACAGCACCCGAACACCTGCAATATCAACCATAAACATAGCAGCACCAAGGACATGACCGGCAGTGTAACACCAAAATTTGATACCGTTCACTTCTACTGTTTGATGGAAATCAATAACCTGCAGTTACCAATCACTAGTGTTAACATATATGTTGAAATTCAGGGCCTCAAAACACACATTATAACTCTACTCCTCATGAGAAAAATGAAACCCTAAATCCAATCAATTGAGCATCCAAGCACATAAAAGGACCAAAAAAATGTTGGAATACATATTTAAAACCCTAATTAGAATCAACTGAATGCGGATAAAGCAAAGCAGATGAAAGTGAGATACCTCAATTTTATCCATGGAGCGGTTGATATCTTGTTCATCGAAAAGCATGTCTTCAATGGAAACCTTACTGACTTTGACGAAATCAGTCAAGAGGAGCTTGTAAATGGCTTTGGTAGCGTAAGTCATGAATACTCTACCTTTGAAAGTTGTCTTTTCAAGAAAATAAGGGAGCGATGCAGCGTGATCCAAGTGAAAGTGAGTGATGAGAAGAACGTCCACCGTTGAAGGATCAATCTCGTCGAAGTATGGAAGCGCCGCCATGCCGGAATAAGCAGGGTGGATTCCACAATCGAATAATACGGTTTTGCCCTTGTATGTCATGTAAACGCAAGAACGACCAACTTCATTTCCGGCACCTAATGGTGTAACTATTAGTTGATCTTCTTCTCTATTGCTTCCACTCACACCACTTCTCTTTACTGTACTCATTTTGATTTTCAATTCCCTCACTCACCACAACAATGAAAGTGTAGACTACTGAAATTCCCTCGTTCAGTGCTTTTGTACGCAATTTTTCTTCATTTCAGCAAATCGATTCTGATCATAAACGTGCGTCTAATCTGAAGCTACCTTTTGGAGCTTTCGCGGCAAAGCAAATCGATTCGAAGCATTTATGGATTTTATCTTCCTTTAATATCCCTTCTCCATGGTTGCTGTCATCTGCTTTTATCTTGGGTTTTTTCCCGTACCCCCACTGTTTACAGTTATACCCCCACACTATATTTTTGGACCAAAATACCCCTGATAAAAATTGGATTTATGCTGTTGATAGGTAGATACGATTTGGTTTTTTCCAAAGCGTATCTATGTAGATACGATTAGATTGAAAAAATTCCAATTCTATCTACAGGGGGTGATAGTTAAAAAAATCAAAAGCGTATGTATGTATGATGGAGATACATACGATTCTTGTAAAATACAAATCGTATTTACCTATCAGTGGGGGTACATACGATTTGTTAAATACAAATCGTATTTACTCCCACCCATAGGCAAATACGATTTGTGTTTAAATCGACGGCTAGATTTACTCCTGTGGCCCAACAGCTATTTCTTCAACGGTGTAGATTGCACCGATAATATCAACGGTTGATATTCATCGACGAATTCTATAAATACCCACTCCCACCCTCTTTCTTTTCACACAAAAATTTCACTCTTAGTTACTTATTTCATACATCAAGAATGCAGATCTACCTAACACAACGGTCTGATGAGAATAGGCTCTGCGGTATACATCATGGGGCAACATCACCATGAGAGAAGATGGTGTCTACTTTTGGAATCCGAAGCCGGTGTTAAGCGTAATCCACCACGCCATGGAGTTTGAAGGTTTGAAGGATAAAGTGTGGTCAAAAGTTCAAGTGACCAGTGACGACCGTGACGTCACTGGTATCACTTATCGTAAACCCGATAGTAGAGATGATGGCTGCATTTCCTTCTCGTCCATGTCTATCAAGACCGACGAAGACGTGGCAAACATGTTCAACATTCATGACACGCTTCTGGGGTATAAGCCGTTGGAGCTGTACGTGGAAACACAACGGAGCGTGAATGAGATTTTACGTCGTTTGCGAGCATCGGAATATTAGGGTTTAGTATCTGTCTATTTTTATTGTAGTTGGTTGTGTTTTATCTTTTATGTAACTTTGTTTTATCGCATGAATAAAATCGAAATTTTAATCAAACTAGTCAAATATAATAATAAGCAAGAAATAATAATACTAACAATAATCAAGTGTTATAATAATAATAGTTCAAACATACAACCGTAAAACAGTACAATCCAACAAAAATAAGTCCCTATCGCTCACGCCTCTCTATCATATCCAACAACTGCGTGAAGCGAATATAGGTCCAAGTGCCCATCCGAATGTGTCCGTGACGAAGCCCCTCCCGAATCTCCTCCTCCAAAATATCCAACAGCTCTGCATGTCCTGGCACAGGCTGTGGTGCAGCTGGCTATACTGGTGGTGGTGGTGACGGTGCAACCTGCAAGAGTCTAGGAATAGATGCTCTGACGTACCACTGTAAGTAGTCCGCAGCAACCTGGCCCAACTCCTGAGCAGCATGAGTCGTCTGAAGCACCTCGAGCACACTGGGCAAATAGGCTGAAATCCAGAAGATGCAGTCCGTATGGCTAGGACGATCGGTAAGAGGGGGACGTGGGATGACCTGGACGTACCCAAACTGTCGGAGGCACCTATCCGACACTTACCTGGACGTGGGATAATATTAGGCTATGCAAAAAAATAAATTCAACTAAGAAGACAATGTAAAAAAAAAATTTCAACTTACCAGCGTCCTCAGAACACGATAGCAAACATGAGACTCCAGCCCAGAGAATATAGAAGGCTGCTCCTGATGGTCATCCTCCTGATGGTGCTGCTGATGATGGTCATCCTGCTCCTCATAGTGCTGCTGATGATGGTCGTCCTGCTCCTCATAGTGCTGCTGATGGTGGTCCTCCTCCTCATAGTGCTGAGGCTCAGCCATATATTGGTCCTGAGGCAGCTCATACTGATACTCTAGGGACTCTGCAGCGGCAGCTGTCTACCCTCGGCGCGCCTACGCCTGGTGGACGAATGTCCCGCAACTCTGTGGCGGGTGCGTGTACTGGGAGCAGGAGACGAGGAGGATGACTGCTCAGTCCGTCGAGAAGACGACTCGCCTCGGATCCTATGTGACACTGAAAAAACAAAAACAAACAAATTAAAAAAAAAAGGAAATCGTATTTATGTAAATACGATGCGAAATATTAGAGAAAATCGTATGTAGGTAAATACGACTTACTGTTTCTCAACTTCTGAGTGGAAATCGTAACTACCTAAATACAATCTGAATTTTTTGGGAAATCGTATGTATCTCTTGGAAGGTAAATCTGATGAGCTCTCAAAAATTTCTGGTCAAATCGTATGTAAGTGAGAAATGGTAAATATTTTGTAAATTTGTAAATTTATTAGGGGTATTTTCGCTTTTCTCAGTGTGCGTGCCGGTATGGGTCAAATGGTGGGGTAAAAAAAAAACCCTTTTATCTTCTAGGTTAGAGATTATGGAATTGGGCTTCTAAACCCATTTAACTAATAAAAGCCCTTTATTTTTTTTCTTTGTACAACCTCTTTATTTGTTTTATACAGCCCTTTAGAGATGATGGAAAAAAACAAAGATGATGGTCCTTTTTTTTTTTTTTACAATTTCGGTGGTCCATTAGTTTGTTTTCTCAGTTAAATGGTGTCCATTAGGTTTATAAATTATTTGTTTAATTTAGTATATTATTGTTGTGAGGGAAAAAAAAGTTGAACATTTTAGTGCTAATTTAGTATTTTAGATGTCTATTTTATTATGTTTAATTTTTAATATAATTTTATAATGAGACCCATTTTAGTAAAATAATTAGTCCTTATTAAGATTTAGTATTGTTTTGCACTAAAATTTGGTATATTTATTTAGATATTTTATATGCATATTTAGTATTTTTGTTGTCGATTTTGTCAAATTTAAGTTTCTATTTAAGTTGATACCCATTTTGGCAATTTTACAGTTAAAAGCACTTTTGATCTAATCTATCCAAACAACAATGATTGGTGAAAATCACTTTTCGGTAAATGTAACCAAACAAAAAATCATGTTATATTTAACACACTTTTAAATAAACTCAATTCTGCCAAACTCACTTTTCATCACCACAGAACCAAACACATATGTGCTTGTTTGGTTACGCATTGAAGCCCTCTGAACATGCATTTTGTGTTCTCTGTCGTGGTTTCCTTCATCTTCAACATGTTTGGTTCTTCATCTCCACTGTAAGGCGACCATGGAAACTCCGGTAGAGTTGAAGCAACAATTTCTAGCTTCCACGTCCAGGAATATTTTTTTGATAGGAAATGTTAGTGGGGGTGGGTGAATGTTAATTTCCGGGATTTGAGCCCGGGACCACCTTCTTGCAATCTTGCAACTCATTCGTGTCTCTTAGCTCGCCAATTGAACTACCTTCTCGGGATGCGCCAATAGGAATATGCTCTCTAATTCTTAGGTTTTCGATTTATGAGTTGTAAGTGGGGCTAAAATTGGCCGATAGTTAAACTTCAACTTCATTTCTTTTTTCTTTTTCAAAAATTATGTTTCCACTTTCAACATAAAGTAAATTTAATAGAACAAGAAGATAAAATAAATTTTAACTGTATTTTAAATTATATTGTTTAATTATAATTTTTAATTTAGATGTTTATATGCTAATATAGTATTTTTTTTTCTTTTTTTTAATCAAATATCAAGCTTTTAATATAATTTTAAGTTGAGACTCATTTTGGTATGTTCACACTCAAAAGCACTTTTGGTTCCCTCTTTTCACTCGTTATCAAAACTTAAGAGAGTCAAAGACAAAAAATAACAAAAAATGATAATATTGGAATAAAGAAAAATAATTGTTAATTTAATAAAATAAAAAGCATACAAAACAAGTTCAAATCATGTGCTTGCAGTACATAAAATAATGTAAAAGTAATAACAATATAAACGAAAAATAACATAAGTGATTTATATTTTTATTTCAGTACATAAAATAACGTAAAAGTAATGACAATAAATAAACGAAAAATTTCTATTTTTTACATAAAACTAGTAACAAGAGGAATATAAAAAAAAAGGAGCTTACGTTATTTCTACTCATTTTTCATTCAAAAAATAGCGAGATTTGGAGCTCCAAATATTTGTAGCTTATATTATTTCTACTCCTTTTGTTTATTTGATACGAGCAATATTCTATGTCATTTGTTATGAGCAACATGAAAAATATTGCAGAAATATTTGGAGCTTAACGTTATTTTTCACATTACTTATTTCCTTTTTCGTTCCTTTTATTTTACGTAAAAGTAATAATAAGAGATTTCCTTTTATTTTACGTCAGTTGATATGAGCGATTAAAAAATATTGTATTTTTATAAAAATTTGATATCTCTTGGAAGAGAGAATAAATTGCTATCAGACATCAGTCAGTCAATCAGGCACCTATTTGTAAAAGAATTAAAAAGTGACCATAAGAATCTGATATTTTGCTAGCTATCTGAACTATATAAGACAAATCCATGCATTCTAAATCGAGGCTTTCTAAAATTGAGAAAGAATAAATTGCCATCCTCAAAACCCTGTGACCTAATCTAATCTAATATATATATTTATACAACTATTACTCCACTAAAATTACTTATATAGTCATTTGAGAAAAGTGACACCTATACTAATTAAGGACAAAAATGTAATTGACTCACTAAATAACAAAAACAACTTTTCACTTTCTCTTTCTTCTTACACTCTTTTTTCTCCTTTCACTTTTCTTTTTTTGACCAATCATTTTCACTTCTCTCTTACACTCTCTTTCTTCCTTTTTTCTTTTCACTTTACTTTTACTTTTCCCATAAACAATTTTTCTCTTTCTCTTATCACTTCACTTTAGTTTTTAAACCAAATTCCTAAATTTATACAAACACTACTCTACTAAAATTTTAACTAAAATAATCAATTAAAAATTTAACCAAATTTCTATCTTTTACTATCTACTAATCAACTAAAATAATCAATTGAAACTACGAGGTAACTGCAATGATATATATAAAAAAAATACAGGATTAATATTTGTCTTTAATAATTAAAAAATTTGAAGACTATTATAAACCTACTATCTAAAAAACAAGAAGATTTAATGACTATTAAAGCTATTGATTAATATTTAAAACAAATATTTCTTATTGATTATTTACTATCTCTCTTTTACTATATATCTACTATAATCTACTAATCAACTAGAAAATCAATTGAAACTATGAGATAACCGCTCCGATATATAATAAAACACGAGATTTATATTTGTCATTGATAATTAAATTTTTTGAAGACTACTACTACAAACCTACTATCTAAAAAACAAGAAGATTTAATGACTATTTAAACTACTAATTAATATTTAAAACAAATTTTTCTTATTGATAATCTACTATATATGTTTGACTATCTACTATAATCTACTAATCAACTAAAATAATCAATTGAAACTACGAGATAACTGCACTGATATATAAAAAATACGAGATTAATATTTGTCATTGATAATTATAATTTTTGAAGACATAAACTTACTATCGAAAAAAATAAGAAGACTTAGTGATTATTTAAACTAATTAATATTTAAAACACACAATACAAATATATGTCACTAATACTAAAAATGACAAATAATTGTCACTAATATATAAAAAACACGGGATAACTGCACTAATATATAAAAAAACATTTCTTATTGATAATCTACTATCTAACTTTTACTATTTACTATAACATACTAATCAACTCAAATAATCAATTGAAACTATGAGATAACTGCACTGATACTTAAAACAACACGGGATAACTCCACTGATATATAAAAAATACAGGGATAACTACAATGATATATATAAAAACACGGGATAGCTGCACTGATATATAAAAAGACACGGAATAACAACACTGATATATAAAAAACACGGGATAAATGCACAGATTTTTTTAAATGATACTTTCACATTTTTAGATTTTAATATTTATCTATTTTTTATTTGAAACTCATTTTTTATCTACTTTAAATTTGTGTTCATATTCACGTTCAATATTGTCTAGGTTCCTTTATAAAAAGAACACGATACCACTCGTGCGTATGCACGGGTATCCTAATCATTGCTGGGTCTCCACATATATAACCAAAGGCTCCCTCCAAGAATTAACTGTATCTGGAAACATATGGAATTGCTCTGGTCTCGACTCACAGAATAACCTTAGTCACACTTGATATTTCTGTAGATCCTCCTGACAAACAAATTCGAACCAAGATGACCCACGGCTCCTGCACATTTTGAAGATAAAATTTAATTGAAATTAAGGTGACAAGAACAAACAAAGATATATTAAAAGATATTCAACATGTGATTAAGGTATCCCATTTCACTTCAGCAGAGTAAACACATAATCCTAAAGGATATTGAAATTAAACTGAAGACTTACCACAGAGAATTCCCAGTCCAAGACAAAACATCGAGGTGTATCCAAAATAGAAACTAGTTTGGAAGAAGCCTGACATCTTTGTCTTCACATAGTAGTAGTATATTGAGTACAAATACACATAAACAGATGTTGAGGCAGCTGAAAAGAAAGAAGTCCATTGCCAGTGGTAGTTCTCAGCATTTAACAAAAAGTATGTCCCCACAATTGTCACACACACCGTAACAACCATAAGAATCAGAAAAACCAGTAGCATGAAGCCATAGACGTGGTACACCTGTTTGACAAAGTGGAATGAAAAAGAAGAGAGAACATGTAAGACAATACTGCATGTGTTTATTCAGCTTTCATAGAAAAGAAATATAAGTGTTACTACTTGGGACGAGGAATGCTGTAAGACAATGCTGCCAAAGGGAAGCAGTTCTCCCATCATTGAAACTACAGAGGGTGTGAGGTACCGCTTCTTCTCAGGAATGGGACGAGGAATGGTCTTTACGCGACAGGGATTATTTGGAGCACCACTCCGGTTTCTTCCAACAACTGTGCCAAGAAGTGCTAGAGGGAAAGAGATAAAAAAGCCCAAATAACAAAGACAACCACCATTGTACCAAAGGGGATTGCTGCTAGAGATCCATAGGGGCATTATTTTTAACCATTGCACTAATTAATGACATTATTTTTAACCACACCAGTACACCACTTAAATAAGGGCATATTTGGGATAGTTCAGTTAATACACATTAAAAATTGTGCTTCTTTCTTATATTGTGAACCACCAAAGCACACTTTTTTCTCTTATATTGTGGACCGAAGTGAGTAATACAATTTCTTACCCAATCTTTATTGTATTTAACAATGATATTCTTGTGTGTGGAAACTGTAAAGGACATACTTGCCACTATCACTGTTCTTATCAAGATGTAGCTCCCCAACATACCCTTAAATATGAATAGAAGAACCTTTGATAATGATGAACAAATGAAATGCAAAGTCAAATCAAATAGAGAGAAAGAGGAAGTTCTGGACATACCCCACAATGGAAGGTCATCTGAACTTTGTTTAGCACATTGAAGATACAATTATCACACTTTTAAATGATATTATTAGATATAGTTAGTTACTAGTTTGTGAATGCCTACAGATAGGCTTATTGTAATCACTCAATCAACTTTTTCATGTGTATCATCATCATCACTTTATCATCTTCAATACAATGTTATTTTAGATTTTCCCACTTCTCATACCATGGATGCCAAGATTACTAACAGATATGAAGTTAAAAAAATTGTAGTCATACAAAAGTTATCTCCATTTGGAAATCTAATCATACATCAACAGCATTCATCAGCTACTAAAAAGTAAGAAGCAAGTTGGCCAAATTGCTTAAATTCAACTTGTGTGCAAAAACAAAAACAGTAAGGAAGTGGGTCTCAATAGTAACATCAGATTTGGGGTAAGCAACACAAGTGAGAACAAAACCACCATCAATCTGATCATCATCAAGGAAGGAACCATCAGACTGGTCAACTTCACCACCAACAACTTGCAGACCATATGAGAGAGTTAAGATCTATGGCGTAGAAAGAGGATCGGGATTCACAGAACTTGCAGAAAGAGGAATGGGCATCACAGAACTTTGAATACGCCGGAATGCTGTTCTAACTCTTTCTCCAAGCCCTTCATTTTCACTCTCCACTTCCCCACTTTCTTTGTTGAGTTCTGCGACATTCCCATCAATTGTAATGATCAGCTTCCCATTTTCACCTACCTTCACATCTCCAAAAAGTGAATTGAGGAGGGCATGCATAACCTTCTGTGCCTTCTTGTCATTTTCTTCCTCAAATTTTACAACATCCGATTCCGCCATTATTTTTGGGAGATCACGGCTGATATTCAGAACTAGAGCAACAACAGAATCGGATACCATATCACTAATAGGGTCTGATGTCCAATGCAAGGAGACATGCTTCTCACTCTCATGCTTCACTGTCACACGCTCGTGAACAAGCAATGTTGGAACTCCAGATTCTTCATCCACTGACGGCTCCACACTCTCATACATCCGACTGAGTCTATGCTGTATGACACCAAAGGCACCTGAATAAGGGATGGTAATTCTCTGAGTAACATTTGCGGTTGATAGCTGTGAGAAGACATGTAGCTCATCTGGTGCCATTATCTGGTATGTGAAGCCTTTTTTAACTAGCAAACCACTGACAGTTTCACCCACCTCCGGTGTTTTTTCAGCCAGCTTCCCAATAGTTTTTGCCATTTTCTGTGAATTGAAATACATTTCAACAGACTGACAGTTTTTTGGAGTGAGGACCTTAGTGTTACGATCAGCAAACTGACTCATGAGTTTCTGTTTCAGCCTCCCCATCTCATTAGCTTCCCCGTGAACAAGAATTATATTTGGCGGATTGAGCTCTTCCAAGAACGCACTTGTTTGAGCAGAGTCAGCATGGGCGGAAAAGGAAATGTAGTGCACCTGCATGTTGAGAGGTGCAGCGAGTCCATTCATGAGGGTAACTTCCTTGGGTTCATTGATAATGGTCTTTGCCAGTGTCCCTTCGACAACATACCCAGGAAGAACGCAAGAATTTTTTTTGTCAGAGCACCACATATCAAATAATTGCCGGGACAAACCACTCTGGAGTCCACCAGGGCTTGCCATCACCACAGAGGGTCCTACATCTTTAAAAACATCAATGCTACTCAAAGCCGATATGTGCTTGAAGGAAAAGGGATTTGACTTTGCATTCTGAATCCTGTCATTCATGGAAAGGGTGTAGGTCTCATACACAGTCAAACATTTTTTTGCAAGAGGAGAAGCATAATAGATGGGTATATTCTGGAGTTCCGGATGATTCGCCCAATACTCATCAAGGATCAAAAGGAGCTCCTGCGCTCGACCAAGGGCAAATGCTGGAATTAACACACGACCCCCTTGAGAAATGGTGGAGTGGATAACATCAGTGAAGCGTTTTTCTCGAGTGTGCCGGGGCTGATGGTGCTGCACACCATAGGTAGATTCTATAATGCACACATCAGGGGAGAACTGTGGGGTCTCAGCAGCACGGAGATGTCGGTCTTCCTCACGCGAATAGTCCCCAGTATACAGCACCCGAACACCTGCAATATCAACCATAAACATAGCAGCACCAAGGACATGACCGGCAGTGTAACACCAAAATTTGATACCGTTCACTTCTACTGTTTGATGGAAATCAATAACCTGCAGTTACCAATCACTAGTGTTAACATATATGTTGAAATTCAGGGCCTCAAAACACACATTATAACTCTACTCCTCATGAGAAAAATGAAACCCTAAATCCAATCAATTGAGCATCCAAGCACATAAAAGGACCAAAAAAATGTTGGAATACATATTTAAAACCCTAATTAGAATCAACTGAATGCGGATAAAGCAAAGCAGATGAAAGTGAGATACCTCAATTTTATCCATGGAGCGGTTGATATCTTGTTCATCGAAAAGCATGTCTTCAATGGAAACCTTACTGACTTTGACGAAATCAGTCAAGAGGAGCTTGTAAATGGCTTTGGTAGCGTAAGTCATGAATACTCTACCTTTGAAAGTTGTCTTTTCAAGAAAATAAGGGAGCGATGCAGCGTGATCCAAGTGAAAGTGAGTGATGAGAAGAACGTCCACCGTTGAAGGATCAATCTCGTCGAAGTATGGAAGCGCCGCCATGCCGGAATAAGCAGGGTGGATTCCACAATCGAATAATACGGTTTTGCCCTTGTATGTCATGTAAACGCAAGAACGACCAACTTCATTTCCGGCACCTAATGGTGTAACTATTAGTTGATCTTCTTCTCTATTGCTTCCACTCACACCACTTCTCTTTACTGTACTCATTTTGATTTTCAATTCCCTCACTCACCACAACAATGAAAGTGTAGACTACTGAAATTCCCTCGTTCAGTGCTTTTGTACGCAATTTTTCTTCATTTCAGCAAATCGATTCTGATCATAAACGTGCGTCTAATCTGAAGCTACCTTTTGGAGCTTTCGCGGCAAAGCAAATCGATTCGAAGCATTTATGGATTTTATCTTCCTTTAATACCCCTTCTCCATGGTTGCTGTCATCTGCTTTTATCTTCTAGGTTAGAGATTATGGAATTGGGCTTCTAAACCCATTTAACTAATAAATGCCCTTTGGACCGTTTGGGTTAGCTTATTTTTGAGCTTATGGGAAACAACTTATAAAGATAAATAAGTTTTTATGTTGATTCACAAGTTCTCACTAACAAAAATCATATCTCCATAAGTTGTTTTTTTATAAACTATCTTGACAAGCTTATGAATAATATAAAAAAGCTGATTTATTTACATAAGTTATTTTGCATAAGCTCAAAATAAGCTCTATCCAAACGGGCCCTTTATTTGTTTTTTCTTTGTACAACCTCTTTATTTATTTTATACAGCGCTTTAGAGATGATGGAAAAAAACAAAGATGATGGTCCTTTTTTTCTTTTTTTACAATTTCGGTGGTCCATTAGTTTGTTTTCTCAGTTAAATGGTGTCCATTAGGTTTATAAATTATTTGTTTAATTTAGTATATTATTGTTGTGAGAGAAAAAAGTTGAATATTTTAGTGCTAATTTTGCATTTTAGTTGTCTATAATGAGACCCATTTTAGCAAAATAATTAGTCCTTATTAATATTTAGTATTGTTTTGCACTATAATTTCTATTCTTTAATGTAATTTTAATTTAGATATTTTATATGCAAATTTAGTATTTTTGTTGTCGGTTTTCTCTTCTTTTCTCTCCCTCTCTCTCATCTCCTCTCTTTTCTTTCTTTCTTTTCCTTTATCTCCTCAAAATTTTAATTTTTCCCTCTCAAGTCCATTAACACTTTCATGTTTATCTATTCATAAATAAATATTTCTTACTCAAATCTTTTTTCTTTTATAATTTTTGTTACCACTATAATTTTTGTTCTCACCCTTCGAGGTGTCTCCAATCCAGCGAGAGAATTCGTCACTACGTTCGGCGGTGAATACCTTGGTCTCGGCCAAAAAAAAATATTATCTTTGATATTTTGCCAAAATAGCGTAAAAATTACAGTACGTCAAATAACGTCAGTGCATAAGTGAGCCAAAAAGTCGTTTGAAATCTCTTGAATTTGGGTGGAATTGTTCGATGGATAGCGTATTTGTAGATTTGACTAAAAAGTCCATCAAATTCCATCTACTAAAACAATAATTTAAAATCCTTATGTTTTAAATACCAATGTATTGTTTTTAAGTAATAGAAAATCTCAAATGAATACCACTGAATTTTGATAGACTTTTTTAAAATCCTGAACCAATATACCCCCTTTGGTACCTTCAATGTATTCAATTTCAGGCTCATCTTTTGCCTACATCATCTTTGGAGTCGCGTGGTTACTCTGATTCTGATTAGGCTGGTACCCACAGATTAGAAGTCTACTGCAAGGTTTTGCATTTGGGCAATACTTCATACAACCCCAAACTACTCGTGGGCACCCACTCACTCTCAAAATCCCCAAAATACGCCCTTTTAATATAATTGGTTCGGACTTGTTCGGACCACGCTAATCCGAACCTCTTCTAATATAATTGAAAGGAAAAAAGGGATGTGTCTGTGCATTGTTTACTGGTTCAGACCACGCTAATCCAAACCTCTTCTAATATAACTAAAAGGAAAAAAGGGTGTGTCTGTGTGTTGTTTACTGAATCGGACCACGCTAATCCGAACTGGTTCACACCAAGCTAAACTGAACCATCGTAAATCCAAAAAAAAAAAAGCACGCACAAGATTCATTAATGACATTTTGGTCTTTTCAAGTGTTTTGGGGATGTTCACTAAGTAGAGGGGGTTGTTCGAAATATGGGCCTCGCATTTTTCTAAAAATTTGTTATCTCTTAGAAGAGCAAGAAACAAGTCATTGTCTCCTTCTCTTCTATAGAAGCAAAGTAACGTGCTATAGCAACCACCATATCAACTTGCATTCAAATTCTGGTGCTCTGAAATGGATAAAGGTAAACTTGCACTGAATTTGAAATAGCCGAAAATGACCTAAACGGCATGGTTGGTTAAGCAGCACAAATTGTTTATCTGCTCGCATTTTTTTATTCTGGGCTAAAATTGCGCCTCGCGTTACAGCCAGTCATGAAGAAGCACCGACTATATTTGCATACTGAAACAGTATTAGAAGGCAAAAATGATTTAAACTTTAAAGATGGAGGAATATGAAAGGAGTAGTTAGAACGGATATTTGACACAAAATTCATTACCGAGATTTCATCCCCACCAAGTTCATTAGATAAACCGTGCAGGGGAATCAGACATCAGTCTGTCAATCAGGCACCTATTTGTAAAAGAATTAAAAAGTGACCATAAGAGTCTGATATTTTGCTAGCTATCTGAACTATAAGACAAATCCATGCATTCTAAATCGAGGCTTTCTAAAATTGAGAAAGAATAAATTGCTATCCTCAAAACCCTGTGATTCTACCTATAATCATTGCTTGGTCTCCACATATATAACCAAAGGCTCCCTCCAAGAATTAACTGTATCTGGAAACATATCGAATTGCTCTGGTCTCGACTCACAGAATAACCTTAGTCACACTTGATATTTCTGTAGATCCTCCTGACAAACAAACTCGAACCAAGATGACCCACGGCTCCTGCACATTTTGGAGATAAAATTTAATTGAAATTAAGGTGACAAGAACAAACAAAGATATATTAAAAGGTATTAGATATATTAAAAGGTATTCAGCATGTGATTAAGGTATCCCATTTCACTTCAGCAGAGTAAACACATAATCCTAAAAGATATTGAAATTAAACTGAAGACTTACCACAGAGAATTCCCAGTCCAAGACAAAACATCAAGGTGTATCCAAAATAGAAACTAGTTTGGAAGAAGCCTGACATCTTTGTCTTCACATAGTAGTAGTATATTGAGTACAAATACACATAAACAGATGTTGAGGCAGCTGAAAAGAAAGAAGTCCATTGCCAGTGGTAGTTCTCAGCATTTAACAAAAAGTATGTCCCCACAATTGTCACACACACGGTAACAACCATAAGAATCAGAAAAACCAGTAGCATGAATCCATAGACGTAGTACACCTGTTTAACAAAGTGGAATGAAAAAGAAGAGAGAATAACATGTAAGACAATACTGCATGTGTTTATTCAGCTTTCATAGAAAAGAAATAATAAGTGTTGCTGCTTTGACAAAAATTTGTCCATGAGAAATCACTATTTGCTGCTTTGATAAAATGCAACTAAAAAGAATAAAAAAAGACTAATTTTCTCTCCAAACAAGTCATTGCATTGTTATTCACCTTGTAATTCCAGAAGGAAGTAAATACGAAATACATCTCAATGAATATGCTGCCAAAGGGAAGCAGTCCTCCCATCATAGAAACTACAGAGGGTGTGAGGTACCACTTCTTCTCAGGAATGGGGCGAGGAATGGTCTTTACGCGACAGGGATTATTTGGAGCACCACTCCAGTTTCTTCCAACAACTGTGCCAAGAAGTGCTAGAGGGAAAGAGATAAAAGCCCAAATAACAAAGACAACCACCATTGTACCAAAGGGGATTGCTGCTAGAGATCCATAGAATATAGCAATTGTGTTTAAGGCTAATCCAATTCCAAAGCACATGAATGGGAACAGCGATGCTGTAAGGATCATGGATTTAATCCAACTTTTACCTAAAAAAGATAAGCATAGTTATAGTCATTCAGAGAGAGAGAGAGACAGAGAGGCATGGGGGCATGCAGAAAAGTTCAATGTAGAGTCTTACCCCCATTACGTGAGTACATCCCCCCACTTACATAGCCAGAAATGAATGACGTGAGAGCGTAACATACAATGAAAGTTGTGACAATGGCTCCTCGTCTGCAATTAAAGAAAACTTACATAACATTGAAGGGAGGAGATTACAAATTACAAATAAAATACATTCAATAGGAAAATTAGAGCATTGGATATCATGATAAAATCATTAATCAGAATATCATGATAGTTAGTTTGAGGTTATGCACTTACCCCACATACAACATCCCAACAATAGCCAACAAGATGACAAGAAGAACCAACAATGCAAACTGAGCACCCGTACCAACAACAGCTGAAAGAAGAACCAAATTGCGAGGAGGCCGAAAAACATCACCATGCACAAGTTTCCAGCCAGATTCCTCACTAACATCTCTTTCCTGGAAATGTTGAAGTGATGACCAAGAATTGACAGTCATAAGACTCGGAACACAAATGAATCTTCCAGGAAAAAGAATATATATTCCATAAATACAAAAATATAACAGACAATGGTTAACAAAGACTTACCAGAGTTTCCAAATCATCATCTTCCCGAGCATATTTTGCATAATCATTTCGCAAAGTTCGCATTAATATCATAGACACCAATCCAGTTAGGAAAATGACCATCATAAAAGAGTTAAAAATGGAGAACCAGTGAATCTACAAAAAGCCAAGGGAGCAAAGTGCTATCAGTGACAATGCACAGATGCTCTAGTCTAGCACATAGGAGTTAACCGAAGGCAATAATAAAAAACACTTCAATCTAAAATACAAAACAGGTAAAATTTATTTTCACCTGATGCTCAAAGAATGGATAATCCAGATATACATCAAATCGGTGTCTAAATGTGACATTAGTGGGAATCCATTTGACGGAATATGTCAAGTCCAATGTTCTTCCTGCTTCCAAAGGTTTTGGGTCATCATGAGTGAGATTCACATGAATGATCTGCAAAACAAAGGGGACTTTAAGTATGGCACTTCATGAACCCCAAAACACCCCATAAGACAGCAAATATCTTAAAAACAATTTCTTACCTGATCTTTATTGTATTTAACAATGATATTCTTGTGCGTGTAAAGGACATGCTTCCCACTATCACTGTTCTTATCAGGATGCAGCTCCCCAACATACCCTTAAACATGAATAGAAGAACCTTTAATAATGATGAACAAATGAAATGCAAAATCAAATCAAATAGAGAGAAAGAGGCAGTTGTAGACATACCCCACAATGGAAGGTCATCTGAACTTGTGTTTAGCACATTGAGGACCAAGAAATATAACAACCACAGAAAGAAACAATGCCAACAGTAAGTTATATTAAAATGAAAATAAATAATTGGGACAAGATAATATCAATTGCCTAACTCTCATTCAGATTCATATTAACAAGAAAATAAATAATAAGGACCAAAATAATATCAATTCTCATTCACATATCAAGACAGCATAATATCAATTGTCTAACTCCCTAAGGCTACCTATTAAAAATGCTTAACACATAACTTTAAACAAATAATAATCTTCATACTTTTGAAGGGAAGTCTTGGCACAACAGTTGGAGCATCTTGTAACATCTAAGAATGGTATGGTTTACTCTCAAATTGAATTCTTTCTAATAAGGAAATTGGATAGAAGAGTTTGCACAAATTGTAAAGTCGCACTAAGAGAGTCTAAACACCGAACCAATAGAGTATTGGTTACGGCTGTACAAATCAAGATGAAAGTAAATAGAAATAATCAAGTTAACAACCCTTGGATAAAATTGTGGCTATTGAACCATGAAAAACAAAGGCTCCTGAGGAGAAAGGTTTTAGAGAGTGAGCGATAACGTGTGAAATGACAGTACAAAAAATATTAGAAAGGTAGTCAAAAAGTCACTTACACTAGGAAAATCGATGGGTATTTAACCAAAGGGTAAAGATTCGTGGTGGTAGAATGATAGTATGAACAAAAGAATAAGATTAAAAGAGAATGTTATAAAACACGGTTTGTGGGCTCTACACGTAGGAGGAGCTTTGTAGCACTAGGTGCTTTTATTGAGTCTAGGTGATTATAATACAATACCAATCAGCAATCCTTACATAATGACTTCACATTCACATATACATTTCTAGGGGCCTGTTTAGTTAAGAGATTTTTTTTTATTTTCACTTTCAAATGTAAAAAACTTTGTTTTCAGTTTTCACGTTATTTCAGGTTCTTAAAGATATGTTAAAAACACTGTTAGTCTCTTCCAATGGCATCTCCCTGAAGTTTATTCAAAGGTTTTAAAATATAGCAGCTGACTGGATAGCAAAGATAAAGTAAGGCCTAATTTGGATTAGTCTCTAGCTTATAGGAGCTTCTCAACCGGAAAGATCTCTATAAGCATGTAGATGTCTATGGAGAAGTTAAATGAGAGAGCTTATAAACAAAATAAAATGCATAAGCTAATTCTAACTTATTCTAGAAGCAGTTTGAAAATTACGTAATTATAAAATTATTTTAATTCTTCTTTTTTTATGAGAAGTCTATCCAGATTGTCTCTATGAGCCGTATCTCTGGGTTGGTTATTATTTACCCCAGCCAATTTATGTTATGCAATGGCCAAAGACAAAAAATACTGCAAGCTTCTAATTTTTTTGATTATGCATAAGTACAATCATTTAATCAAATCTGAGTCTGAAACTGAGTAATAAGTAAAAGAAAGAAACAATGCACAACATACCCATGAAGAATTCAAACCAGTAATTATTCTCTATTGCATCCTTGAACTGTTTAACATTTGCATCATCAAGAGTCAAACGGCAAAAGGTGGTTTTTTCCACGTTCACTAAAAAAAATAGTAACCCTCAAAATCAGTTTGTCTATTGATAGGTTTTATACGAAATAAATAGGAACAAAGAAACCTGCATACCAAGGAACTTTATCTCAAGTTGGCTATCAATGAGTTCATTGCCACCCAGGACTTCACCTAGACCACCCCATTTGTGTGCAGCATCACCAGGTTGACGGCAAAATGGAAGACTGTAATAGTTGTATGTTTCTTGTGGATTATTATAAGGACCTACTTTGTTCACCCAAAGGACAACTTGGTCATCTTGTTCATACTGCAATAAAATGAAGTACATGTTTCAAAGAGATAACCAATGTTGACAGGAAGCTTCAGATAAAAAAATACATATTTAATCATTACAACTAGCTTAAGAAAATGAGAGGGGGTATATGAGTTGCAATTACAATTGCTTAAAGACAATAAGTACATTCTAGACATTAACTGAGAACGTTCATGGATGTGTACCTGATATTATTTTGAATTTAACAATTATTCAAGGATACTTTTCAAAAGTTCTACACATATATCAAAAATATTTCAACATGGTGCCATATCATAATATTATTTTCTAAAATATCTACACAAATATCTATTTGGTAGAAGATGATCAGATCTCTGTGTATTAAGAATTTGCATTGTCGGTGCATACTGCATAAGTGCATAGTAATTAAATCATGCTCCTTTTCTGTAACAATGAATTAATTTACAATATGAGATCAAAAAGAACTCATACATAACACAACGAACAAGCACTATCCAGTTGAAGTGTGACCCAACATTGTCAAGTTTCTGTGAAAGGGAAGATTCTGACACTCAGGTTCCTAGAGTCAAAACTCAAAACTCGAGAGAGATAAAAACTCCTATGCACTCACTTATTTTCAAACCGTTCTTTCCCATTGGATATGTATGTGTATCATTTTCAACCTTTGGAATGGGAAAATGATAGCCAACAGAAACCAATACAGCACACAAAACAAAGAACTGAAAAACCCACCACACCACTCTTGCATTTTCAACAGAAGAAAAGGGTTTATCTAAATGGGACTAAGCTTGCAATAATAAAACATTTGCCAACAGAGAGAAGACATAGAAATAACAATCATCAAGCTCGTATTTGGAATTCAGCTAAAAGACTAAAGGAACCAAACAACAGTGAATTGCCTTTTGTGTTCAATATCAGCCAATCCTTTTGGTTCAATAAAAATTGATGCATACAACATCAAAATAATAATAGGTAAATATTAAAGCAAACAAACTAGTTAATCACTCTAGAAAAATTGAACATTACTCACACACAGAAATAGGTTAATGTCAAATATTTACATAACGCTCAGAATTCCAAACATATCACGAATTGATACAAAAACAGGAAAGAGTTGAAATTGAAATCAATGTCCAAAGATAATGTCAATAAGTGAGCAAGCAAACAGTTAAGATCTGACGCCCAAAACATATCACTCAGGCTCAGAACACAAGCGAAATTGATAGAATTGAAAAACGGATACAATTAAAAAAAGAGCGAAAGGTAGATCGGAAAATCTGACCTTGTGATCTGACTCGGAAGCGAAGGAAGGAGAAAGGAAAAGGGAAAGGAGGAGGAAGACGAGAAAGAATCTGAAGAACATGATGTGGTGGATCTCCAACCTTGACGACGAGGACTTGTCCTTGAACCCTTGGTTCTCGCTGTCCCTGCCACTTTCAACAAAACAAGCCCTGCATTTTTACTTCTTTTTAACACTACTTTACACTTCTACACTAAAGTTCGATCCAATAAAAATATAAATTAATTGTTGACTTTTTTTTTTGGTAAGAAAATTAATTGTTGACTATGTTATTACTTTCTCTTGTATTTTTGGTATTTTATTATTGCCTCAAAATAATTGTATTTACAAAAATCTAATTTACAATTCATTAAAAATTTATAATAAAAGAGTTAATACCACTCAAAACAACTATTAACTCTTTTATTTTAATTTCAATCATATCAAAAGGGGTATCTTTTTACCAACAAAGATTAGTTTGAGTGGTAATTGGACTTGAATCTCATCTCAAGGTCTCGAGTTTGGGCCTGCAAAGCCACGTCTCCCATGGCGATAAAGTCGATAAAAACTGCGCATCAATAACAGGTAAAAAAAAAGAATATTTTTTTATGACTATTTTGGTTCTCTCCATCTTCCACTCTCATATCTACGGGTTCTCTAATTTTTTTTAGATCTAAACTGTTGTTATTTACAAAAAAAATAAAAAACTATGCTTGTTTATTTATTTGCTCCTAAAAAAATGTGTTCTTTTTTATATTCGATTCATGTTGGCCCCTTATTATTCCAATATTTCGAGCTCTAATTTATATTTTTATACCCATTTATAAATGTATACTTTTTACTATCTTCTATAATAATAAAAAAGAACTGAGAACTAGCGTTCCGTTTGAAAGTTATAATCACTTTCTACTATCTCTTATTTTTCCATTAACAGACCCTGCGATATATCACCATGTTTAAAGCATAAAAATAACATTAAGCATACAAATCTAAGAACTAATAAAAGCCAACCTGAAGTTCTTCTTGTCTGTTCGCTTCTTTGCTTCCCTTCGCTCTCTTTGCTTCAGAATTTTATTGTTGTGTTGATTAGAGTTTCACTGTGAAACAACTAATCGTTGAGGTGGTTTCTGAGCTTTTTTCTCTGTGTTTTGTTATGAATTTCGTTAGATATTTATATGGGATTTTTAGGGTTTCAGAATTAATTGCAATTCTTGCTAATTGATGTTGATTATCAATCTATCTCCTTAATTTGATCTTACCTGATTTTATTTCCATACATGCTAGGTTAAGAGTTTGGAAGAGAGGGATGGGGCTCTTCAACTGTTGCGTGCAGCTCTCATAGGCATAGCTCTACAAAGTTTTTTTCTTTTTCTTTCTTTTTATATTTTACATTATGTAAGATTTTATTTAATATCCGTAAATTGTAATTTTCTTTAATTTTTGGATTATGTAAATATCCTCTTTTTTATTGTGTAATTTTTTGACTTTTTATTATTTTTGTAATTTTTTATTTTGCTTTTTTTTCTAGTTTCAATATTAATTTTGACTTTTAAATTTATAGGTTTTTTTTAAAGGCTTAAATATGTTTTTTCGTCCCTGTAAACATAGCGATTTCTTAAATAAATTCCTGCAATTTTTTTTAAAAAAAAACCTTTACAAAATACTTTTTTTAAAAATACCCTTCTGTTAAAACTCTATAAGCAATCTGTCGATGTGGCAAATAGAGTTTTAATGTGTAATTATTTTTTTCATTTATGATTTTGTTAAATTTGACTTGGCATGCCACGTAGGATTTAAAAAAAAGAAACTTAAATATCCAATCCATCCCTTCATCAGCAGCAACATGTGAGGCTTTGAGAGATGAAGTTTTTGGAGAAAGAGAGAGGAACACAGGGAAGGGAGAGACGACGAGGAAGAGAAGATGGAAACAAGGGTGAGGGAAGGAGTTCAAGCTGTTCAATTTTGGATTTTGGGGAAACGTGTGGGTTTTTGAAATTTAGCATTTTGAAATCTGGGTTTTGTAATTGAAGGTAAAAGTTTTCAGATTGGGTTTTGAAATCTGGATTTTTGACAACTAGGTCTATTTACCATTGTTGATTTCCATAGGTTGTATGTTATGATTTTATTGTTTTCCACTTTGCTGATGTTAATTCTAAAGAAACTGTTAGTGGCTAGTTGGGAAATAGGTGGGGAGAGAGTTTATGTGGGTTTATGTGTTAAGCTTCAAGTGTTGTAGATCTGCTCCAGAGTTTTTGTGTTGTGCAATTGAAGATCTGTGCTGCAGATTCTGAGTTTCCAGCTTCTGAAATGGAGTTTCAGCACTGAAAATGGTGGAAAGAGATGGTTGGGGAAGACGATGGAATAGTGAAATGGAAAGTGGAATTGTACTCTCTGACCTAGGGAACAGTGGAGGCTGAAGTGTGTGCACTTTTAGGGCAAAGGGCCTATTTATACCCCTTTCTCTCTACAAATATCAATTGGGCTTTTTTCTCTTACATTGCTGCCAAGTGCTGCCAACCCTAAATTCAAAACACCTCTTTCTTACTTATACCACCTGAGAGGACTTTAATTTTGTTCCTTACACCAGCTGATTGCTATGATGCTACCATAGCACTAACCACAGCACTGAAACTACTAAAGTTCTGCATAACTAGCACACGGGTGAAATCCCACAAAATGGCACTTATGTGCCCAAAGTATACTTTTCACACAAAAATATTATTTTTAACTAATTATGCACAATTTTTATATTTATCTACATAAATTACTCTTAGGCAAGGTTAATCTCATTTGTTCAGGCATAGATAACTCACATTTGAGTGTTATCAGTCCCCCCTTGGACTCTCATCTGTTCTCTTTCTTTTTTCTTTGTTTTATATCAGAAGGTTTTAACGATGCTTCATTCCTTATATTTGCCCAAAAAAAGTACGATAACAATCATCATTTTCATCATATACTTTGTGGAGTTGTCATCTCCATGAATATTTTTTATGGCCTTTTCTAAGTATGGTGATTTTCATATCCTTTTGCTCACATTCTGCACATGGTGCAAATTGGGTGTCTTCAAGTTGCAACTGAAGAGCCTGTTAAGTATACCAGTAAAAAAAAGAGCATCCATAAAAAATTAATCTATCAACAAGTATGCCCAAACAGAAAACATATACAAGAAAATAAACAAATACACACCACTGTTTCTAAAACCCCAAAAAAAATTCTCAGTTTTTGTTCCCCTTTTTTTAAACTATTCTTACAACTACTTTTTCTCTATAACGACAAGTTGGTGCGAAATTATCACGCCTTGCACTCGATATGAAGGATTGCGAGTTTTGGCTTCACTGGTTTGGAATGAAGCCACTGACGGAGAAACGAAGCTCTTGTTCAAATTTTAGGGTTCATAATTTTTGCAATCAAATGAAGAAGAAAACAAATTTGGGAATTTCATTTTAATTGGAAAACCACACAGGAAGATATGTAGGCTCCATCACGGACACACCGGCACCGTTAATCCCCACCAGGCTTGTTTGAAACAGAAAAAAAAAAAAAAAAAGCCTGACAGTGTACACGTTATGTAACTTAAAGGGCTTAATTGGTTCAAAAAAAACTTAGAAGGAGGAATTCGTTACAAATAAATAACTTAAAGAAACCATTGTGCACTTTTACCTAAAGAAAATTATAGTTTCAACTTTTACGAAATATCGTGTTTCAACTAGTCAAATTATATAGACCTAAACCTAAATGAGTATATTCATAATTCATAATAAACTTTTTAGTATCGCTCGTGTATGAATCCATCATAACCAGCTTGTTCTACCAGAATTTCAATTGGGGCCACAGTGTTAGGCAGGTCGCTTATTTCTATTCAAACCCTAATATAAAAGCTAATATAGATTTAGATAAAGGCTAGCTAGCAGCAATGAGGCCTCACTCACTCTCCCTGAACGTCAAGAAGACTAGGGCTGTTCATGGTTCAGTTCAGGAGGAGAACTGAATCGAATCGAACCGAACCAATTGAAAAAGTTCGGCAAACTAAATTGAACCACAATATCAATTCGCCAAACCGAACTGAACTATATTGACAGTTCAATTCACAGTTTGTTGGTTCCGAACCGAACTGTTTAAAAACTAAACTTTTATCAACTATTTTATACAAACTTTTGGGCCCGACCCGACCCGATTTGTTCACAGAATAGTTTTTTACAGAACTTTTATTAACTAATTTTTTACCGAACCGTTAACCGAACAGTTTTTTTCATGAACCGTCAATAGGATTAACTGTCAAAAGGTAATAACTAAGCCTAGAACTGTTACACATTTAAAACCAAAATGAACCAGGTACAATCAAACTTTAAAACCCATCATTGCTGAATCAATTCCCTATTTGCAAAATAAACTATTTGGTGGACATATAGATGGTATCTCTCATTCTTGAACCCCAACAGACACCTTCTCACGAGTCGACTTCTCACCGATTTGAAACTACGAACTCTTGGACCCAGTGACTGGAACAAGCAAAAAGAATTATCAGTAGAAATTATATAGGAACTAACATTACTAGAGAAAATTGGCTATAGCAAAATTATGCTTAGAAATGTACGTAGAGACAGTTTTATTGGAATCAATTTTGTACATAACAAACCTACATAGCTTCTTATATAATTTGTACAAAATGCAGTAACTGAAACTTTAAACCCACATAGCTTATTTTCATATCCATTTCATCATCATGAATGATAGATACAAAGTAAAATTTGATCCAAATATGAGAACATGCTACAGATTGTACTCACAGATCAGCTATCTTATTCAAGGAAAAAGGCAAATTGACACAGGAACAAGGAACTATCTTATTCAAATAGGAACAGATCAGCTAGAAATAAGAAGTTTACTACACATGTACAAGACCAAGCCAGAATATAATAATTCTTGATCCAATTCAGAATATAATAATTCAAAATATAATAATTCAGAATTAAAACCAAGCCACTGAACAAATTCAATCAACATATATCATTATATTTGGCATCGATAGTCAACATATATCATTCTATCATTCAGTCAACTCAACATATATCATTCAAAAACTAGTTGTTTGAAACAATTCAGAATCTGCTTCTCTGCTCTAAGCCTCTAACTGGTTCAAACATTGTACACACCAGAAGTAAGCCACAGAAGAATACTACTACCAAAACCAACCTTAAATATCTTCATGTGCAAAAGAATGCTATGAAGAGTATATTAGCAGCTTTTTTCATATAAAAAATAATAAACCAGTTTAATCAAATTACAAGTTCAAGGAAATGGTTGTTGACATATTTGGCTAACCTGCAAATGGATGCTAGTAGAGAGTACATTAGTAAGCTTCTCTTATCATGGTGGTGTGTGTTTCACTTGATAATTTTTGCTTTATTTTGCTGATTCTTTCCCCTTGGTAAGATGCTTTTGGATACTATATAAGTATATGTCAGCGGTCTTGCTATTGCATAGGGGTCCTTAATGCTTCTTCTTCCTTTACTTATTTTATTGAAAAAAAAATTAAACATTGATCAATTATTTCTTTCAATCCTTCTTCATGATGAAAGCATGGCATTGTCTTAGTGAAGGAGTGCCTCCTTGATGTTATGGCATGCTGCTGTTATGTTATTCTTTCATATATTATTTAGCTTTTGGTACTTTGCTTCATGGTAGCAGAGTAGACTAAAATATTTCAACTTCTGACGAATTTGAAATATTTCAACTGAACAAATTCAATCAACACATATCATTATATCATGCATTGATAGTCAACATATATCATTCAAAAACTAGTTGTTTGAAACAGTTCAGAATCTGCTTATCTGCTCTTAGCCTCTAACAGGTTCAAATATTGCACACACCAGAAGTAAGCCACAGAAGAATACTAGCCACTACCAAAACCAACCTTAAATATCTTCATGTGCAAAAGAATGGTATAAAGAGTATATTAGCAGCTTTTTTCATATAAAATAATAATAAACCAGTTTAATCAAATTACAAGTTCAAGGAAAGAGTAACAAATAGATTAAAAACTAATCCAATGCCATTCTACCAATATATTTGTTTTAAGCTATTCCCTTAGAAACTTCAATTGCAGCAAGTCAAACATAGCATCAAAAACACTCGCACAACTAAACAAGAATTGTAAATATGAAACTACCCTCCCCAATTAGCACTTCAGATCCAAACAAATCCCAAATCAAAACTAGAAATAGTTGGTTCAAGATATGACAGTAGAGCATCCATAAAACCATTCATGTGCTTTTTTAGGATAGTTAGTTCATAACAAATATGATATTTACACAGAATCATTAAAGTGACAGGATCCTTGAACACATAGATATGGAATAAACATATCTTGTTTGTAAGTTTGTAAACTTAAGCAGACTTTATATAGCAACAATAACAGCCAACTAGCTACTCAGCGAAGTAAACATTACACTATGGCTTTGTCTGATTCAACACCCATTTTATTAAAAGGGATTAAATGACAATACCTATTTAAGAAAAAACTGAACGGAGATGAACAAGAAATCAAGGAATCTCAACAATAAAGATGAAGAAATCAATACATACCTGCAAAATCGCAGTTTGCAGAATTGCAGTTCAAAGTTCCTACTTCGCAGTTTGAGCTTCGTGTGAAGGTTTCCAGTTCGAAATTCGCTGTGAAGGTTCACAGTTCGCAGAATCGTAGTTCACAGTTCGAACTTCGTTTGGTTCGAAGTTTGTACGGTTTTGTTGTTTGTAAGGGAATATATGATTAGGGATTTTGGTTTCGAAGATGCTTGCAAGGATTTAGGGTTCGCTATTGTTGCAAGATGCAAGGATTTAGGTATCAGAAATCATAATAGGGTTCGCAATTTGAAAGGGAAGAACTAATTATAGTTAGGGTCTGCACTTTGCAATTCACGAGAGTGTGAGAAACTGAGACAGAGTAGTTTGTAATCATAAGGGATTTAGGGTAAATGAGAGTTGCAGTTCCGCCAGTTCACAGTTCACTTTTATTTACTCATTTACCGTTCGGATAGTGAACTGTGATTGATAAGGATGGTTCGGTTCGAACTGTTTCGGTTCTGTTCAAGAGTTTGGTTCAGTTTATTGGTTCTTATTGCTTTTTTCTTTTTATGAAGAAACATTTTCTTTTTTTCATTTTAATAGTTTAAGTTTGCATTGATTACTTCTTTCTCAATTATACTCTTAAGTATTTATTGTAAAGAGAAATAAGTGTAATGGGTGATAAAAAGTCAAATGATTCACGTTTATCTATGTAGAGAGATAAAGGGTTAAATGGTAATTTAGACAATACTTTTTATAAAATCTAGACTACAAATCATGTTTCTTAGTATGTATGCAACAACCTTAAACTACGTATAAAATGGGACAGATGTAATTGTAAAGAAGAAGACTAATGATTTTACCAAAACCAAAAAAAATTATCGACTTAATTGGTTTGGGTAAAACAATTTCATAAGAAATGTAAAAAGGAAGTAGCTTGGTATGGATAACAGACACAAAGAATACATATGGTGGTGAGCTACAACACTACCAGAAAATGGTGAATCTGACCTTGACTGCGGATAACAGATAGATGATAGTATTGCATTGACATTATCGGTGGCCCAACCCGCCAATAACGCAATTTTTTAAATACAATTCTTCAGCGGCCTTAAGTCGTCGGTAGCGCAATTTTTTTAATAAAATCAAATTTTCCCCAATTCCCAACCCCTATTTCAGTCTCGCCTTCCTTGAAATCTCCTTCCTTGATTTCTCCCGTACTTTACAGGTGGAGGTCGAGGGATGATTGTTCCATCAATGTACTTATCTCCTGTATCACAATTCAAAAGTCGTTTTGAAAAATCTTCTCATACTAAAAAATGGTAACTTAATAACTGAGAACCCATAAAATAGCTGCCATTGAAATGGACCAAGTAAAGATTACCATGTAAAAAGTAAATAAATAAACAAATAAATAAATTCTTACCTGCATACTCATTGTTCTCCGGGTCAAAGCCTGGCAGTACAAAAATTACTTCGGGAAGACCTGTTAAAAACCAGAACAATCAAGTATAAATTTCCATTGTCTCAACTAGGCCAATGAAATCTAAGTAGGAATAAGAACAAATACCTTCAAATTTCTTGGACTCTTCTTCGGTCATGACAGCCTGAAATCCTTGATAAGTCGTTGTGCTACAGGCATACATTTTCTTCTTCGCCTCTTCCACACTAAAATCACACATTCAAGATAAAATAACATTTAATCATACAATTAATAATTAATACTAATAATAAAGAAGAACAAACAAATAGAAAACGAAACAAGAGAAAAGAAGAAAACCTGATGTTGAGACCCTTGGCACAAGTCTCTTCGTAAATGCGAACCATCTCTTCAGATGTTAGGGTGTGGTCTTTGGGGAAGTCCATAGTGATGAGCCAGTGGTTGTAATCGCAACCCTCGAAGAGGATTGTATCGAGACCAATCTCATCAGGGATGTTCGTCTGTGGCTGTGAGAATCGACCGGACAGAAGAGAAATCGATGATGACTTGAATGAACGTGATTGAACGCTGACATTTGGCGATTCCCAGAGCGAGCTTGGTGATGAAACGGTGCCACGGATTGTTACCGGAAACGGCGTCGCAGTCGTGGAGAATGACTGGTGGAGGCCGGAGAGTACATTCAGACAGCGGCGGAAGCGAATTAACGAAGACGCCATTGCAGTCATCCGAAGTAGGGTTTTGGAAATTGGGGTTTTAGAGGCTTCGCGATATTTTTATTTTCTATCCTTTTATGAATTTCTCCCGTTTTATTTTTAATCTTTTAAATAAACATAAATGATTACTTGACACAAAAGTTTGACAAACCAGAAATATTTCTCTATCCTTTTATGATTACTTGACACAAAAGTTTGACAAACCAGAAATATTTCCCTATCCTTTTAGTCATGCTATTTGTTCAGACACAAAACAGAAATAAATATACTAATAAAATAGGGTTAAATATGTTTTCTTGGACAAAAAGGATTTAATATGTTTTTAGTCCCTATAAATAAAGCAAATTTTGATTTTAGTCCCTCTAAAATTTTTTAGACACTTTTGATCCTTAGATTATTTTCTGTTAACACTTTTAGTTCATGCCGTTAATTTTCACTAAGACGTGACATGGGATATGTGGTATTTTTTGATGTGATACAAAATTAAAAAACTAAATCAAAATTAAACAATAACACAGACAACCAGAAATACAAATCCCCAATCCCTCTCCTCTTTTCTTCGTTCTTCATCACAGTACCCAAGTTGGACAATCTATATCAATTCTTGCCGAACAATCTCTATCAATTCTCGTTTTTAATTTTGTTTTAGTTTAGTTTTTTTAATTTCCAACTTGTACGTTGATTTGGCACATTTATATGAGGTGACATCCAACCTAAGTATACCAATACATTAAAAAAATGCCACATAACATGTGTCGCGTCAATGTCGTTAGTGAGAACTAATAGTAGAGACTAAAAGTGCTAACAAAAAATAATGTAGAGACCAAAAGTGATAAAAAAAATTTAGAGAGGCTAAAAATAAATTTGCTATATTTAGGGACCAAAAACATTTTTAACCCAATAAAATAATTCTCCTTATGTTTCTAAATAGTAGTCGTTTAAGGTTATTTTAGTAAAGTCAAGAAATCATATTTCCATCAACAATCTTCCTGTTTTACCCTTGTCTTTCACTATTGTGGATGATAGAAAAATGCTCTGGTCCTTAATTTGTCAATATTATCTTATCAAAACAAGTGGGATATGGATAGCACATTGATTGAATATATTGAGCCTTAAATTAGCCTTTGTATGTTCATCAATTTAGGATCTAATATTCAGGCTCTCATCCTAAGTTTGACTTTACAAATTACAAATAACTTCATGACCTCTTCCTTGCCTATCTTGAAGTGGTTTTTGACATATTTGGCTAACCTGCAAATGGATGCTAATAGAGAGTACATTAGTAAGCTTCTCTTATCATGGTGGTGTGTGTTTCAGTTGATAATTTTTGCTTTATTTTGCTGATTCTTTCCCCTTGCCAAGATGCTCTTGGATACTATATAAGTATATGTCAGCGGTCTTGCTATTGCATAGAAGGTCCTTAATGCTTCTTCTTCCTTTAATTTATTGAGACAGAAAATTAAACATTGATCAATTATTTATTTCAATCCTTCTTCATGATGAGAGCATGGCATTGTCTTAGTGAAGGAGTACCTCCTTGATGTTATGGCATGCTGCTGTTATGTTATTCTTTCATATATCAATTTAGCTTTTGGTACTTTGCTTCATGGTAGCAGAGTAGACTAAGTGATTTTTGTTTGTTTCTTTGTTTCAAAATGATTTTTTTCACATTACCATAGTCGAACACTGACTTTGCAAAGGCATCTCAAATCTTCAAAGTCTCTGTGTTCTACAATCAAAGGCTGAGAAGAAGACAAATAGGAATGTTTTCTATCTAGCAACTTGAATATATGCATTCTATGAGTGTAAAGATATAAACCAGTGATTACTGAATGGGAGATATCACAAGGAATTTTTCATGCAAAGAGTTTGCAGAATTGGAGATGCATTATCCTACTCATGATATCATGGACTTGGGAGTTAGCGAAATCCTTTGATGCTCGTGCTAAAGTATGAGCAACAAAGTTAGCTTGCCTCCGGATGAAACTAACCGCATAGTTTTGTGTCAAAGATAAAATGTTCTTGCAAGTATTCAAAATTGAGCCAAATTTGGTTACAAAATTACACACTCCTTTGATGCCATCTACCACTGCTTTACAATCCAGCTCGATGGTAACTCTTTGGATGTTTAATTCTTGAAGCCAATTGACTGCTAGTAATAATCCCAATGCCTCTGCCTCTTGTGATTGTGGAGCTCCATAAAACCAAGAAGATACCGCTTTTACAAACACACCTTCACTATCCCGGATGCATATACCAATATCAAACCTGTTATCATCAAACAAAGCTGCGTCGACGTTGCACTTCACAAAACCTGTTGGTGGCCGAACCCACACAGCCCTTGCGCCGGTATTGTTACCAGCAGCGACGCGCGCATGATGCTGTCCCTGCGCAGCTGCTGGGCGCCGAGCCTGTTGCCAGTGGTGCAACAACTCCATGGCGCTAGTAATTGTTGTTTTTGAGTTTCAGAAAATAATTTCAGAAAATCAATCCACCGAAGATATTACTGGGTTGAGTCGCGGACTAGGTCGCTCTCTTTAAGACGTTTCGTGGCACTGCTCAAAATTGTGCAGGCAGACTATCAACCACGACGTCTCCAGGATAAAACAGCCCAGTCAAAACTGTTACGAAATATCACTGCACAGTGAAATTTCGCTCAAGAAATACACCTCAATATGGTTAAAAAACCACTCTGAATATGGTTCGCAGACCACTCTTGAATATGGCTCGTAGGCCATTCTTTAAAGTAGAAGAGAAGAAAAATCGAGAGAGGAGAGAGAGCTTGAGGTATGATTTAACGTCAAGCGGTGTAAAGAGTCAAGTGAGGGAGGGGCCTATTTATAGGCTTCAAAACTGACTTGGTGCGCAAGTCTTAGACGATAAGGCCGGAGTGCTTGCACTCCAAGCTATAACGGTAGGAACAGACGCGGATAAGAACGACTCTGTTCAACGAATCTGTACGTAACGGTTAGTTCATCGTATCTGGACACGCAACGCACCAAAAAATAAAATAATAATTAATTATTTTCACAAAAATATATTTACACCTCACAGGCCAAGCCCAAGCCCAAGCCCGGCCCGGCCGAGCCGAGCCGAGCCTGCCGACGGCGCGCACGCGTGTGTGGTGGTCAGATGGTGTGTGTGCTTTCCCATTTACAAAACTGGGTACCCATTAGGCTCCAACCCAATGTGTAAAGTCCACACTTATAAACACTCTTAAAGTGTTTATTCTATCCAATGTGGGACTTTTTCAATTCACAATTAACAAAGTTCCAACAGTAATAGCCAACCGGACAGGCCTAACAGAGTTCTCCCAAATTTTCTCATTTCTTCGCTTCCACAGGCACCAAACAATCATAGCTACAATCTTCCTACTGCTTTAGGGGCAGTCCATGGTTGGTTCTCCTCCCTCAGCCACCGCGCACCACCAGCATCACCACCTCTACGCACCTCCACCTTCAACTCCAGTCCCCACTCACGTGACCCATCATCAAACTGCGTCTCAAATAATTTTTGACAGTCACCTTCAACGTGTCCCAACATACCACAAATGTAGCAGAAAACATCCAACCTTTCATACTTGAGAACTACCTCTTTCGCTTCTCCCCCTTTCTTCTTCAACTTCAAACTTTTTAACAAAGGTTTACGCACGTCCAGAAGGACCCTAATACGCATATACAGCCTCCAAAACTCTGACGAGTTCTTCGGATCATACTCCAGAAATGAACCCACAGTATTCCCGACATGCTTCCCTATCGCCTCGGACATAAACCCCGTTGGTACGTTGTGGACTTGTACCCAAAACGGGATCTGGAAAAGAGGAACTTCACATGGAACCACGCCCTCCGGAATCACACTCAAGAGTAACAAGTGTTTATCAAACGACCATGGCCCTTGCTTAAACACCTTCTGCAGATCCAAATGATGAAAAAACTGAAAAAGAAAGGTTCCTTGACCAGCTTCTCTAATCGAAACTCCTCTTCCTGGCCTCCAAAGTCCCGCCATACGTTCCTTCATGATATGAGTTCTTACCGGTCGGTTCGTGAGGAACCTACCGACTAATGTTAGCGACGTGTTTGACCTTGAATCCGATGCTTCTTCTTCCTCAAACTCCACAACTGGAGCGCGACTACTTGATGTCATGACAAATGAATCTCAAAACGATACACAAAGACAGTGCTTGAATGGAAAACGAGAGCTCAAACCTTCTCACAAGGATCCACACTCTAGGAAAGGAGCCTAGAGAGAAAACTGAAGTATAAAGATAAATAAAATAAAAACAAAAATAATAATAATAATAATAATAATAATAAAATAAATAAATACATATCACAAATCTCCCAAAAAAACAGTTAACCACAAATTAAAATGGGGGGGGGGGAGAAAAAAATACAAAAAATGGGGGTGTGAGTTGTGTCAACCTTCATACCAGCAATTTTATTAGTCCAACAAGTTTGCTTGCCCCAACAAGTCTACTTGCCCAGCAAGCAAGTCGACTTGTCCAACAAGTCTCTTCACCTATAAAAGGAGACACTCTCCACAGTGAAAGACACACCGCAGTGATTCAACAAGAACACTGTACACTTTCTCTCTCCCAGGGAAGCTCTCTCTCTCTCCCCCTCCCTTTTTTTTATTTTATTTTTCTTCAATTGTTTTCCTTTGTCAACTTTTCATTCATATTTAAATAAAAAAATATTTCCTTTTCCTTTACTAAATAAATAGTTTCTCTTCAAAAAATATAAATAGGGAATTAAGTCGGTCGTATGATCGGGTTAGTCAGTTTTTTTTTAGGACCACGAATGAACTGTACGGTTCAGGTCCTAAAATCCCTATTTAAAATAAATATTTTTTAAATTAAAAAATACAAACACATCTCTTTCATTTCAAAAAACAATTTTTTTAAAAGTAAGGGATTAAGTCTGTCGTATGATCGGATTTTTGATGATAACGATAACAATAGCTTCCTTTAGAGATGAAGTTGATTCCTTATAAGAAGAAACCATTACATGATGAATTATTGTCATCATGTAATGGTCTCTTCTTATAAGGAATCAACTTCATCTCTAAAGCAACCTCATTGTCGTACGATCGACTTAATCCAAAGAGATGCGTTTGTATTTTTTAATTTAGAAATTATTTATTTTAAATAAGGATTTTAGGACTTGAACCGTACGATTCGTTCATGGTCCTAAAAAACTGACTAAACCAATCGTACACTTAATCCCTTATTTATATTTTTTGAAGAGAAAATATTTATTTATTGATTAAAGTAAAAAGAATATTATTGAAACATTGTAATAAAGTTCCCAACCAATTGATTTTGCCTATATTTACAACCCGAATAATATTAATATTATTATTATTATTATTATTTAACCACAAAAATAGGAAACTTTTTTTTTATAGGCAAAAATAGGAAACTTTTAACATGTTGGTGAATGAAATCAATTTATCATAATAATAGAAAGATTATTCGTAAATTTTATCTGAGAATTGAAGAAGGTAATCGATTTTTTTTTTTTTGGGTAGAATTGTGTAGAATTTCTCCCTTTATTCGTAATAGACCGGAGTATCACTAATCCTATTCATCAATTCAATTTGATTTTTTATATTATTTTTTTAAAATTTTTGAGGAGATTGGTAATTTGGTGAGATTCTTGTCACATTAATTTACGCAGCCTAACTTGAGAAGAATGAAAGCGAAGGCGAAGAGTGATAATGATGAGAGAGAGGCGTGAATCATGAACTGAAAGCACACCAACCCAAACCCATCTCATTTTCTCTTTCCTCCTACGCTACTCTCTCTCTCTCTCAGGACGTTCCTTTCTCTCTCCTTTTCACCTTTTCCCCCTCTCTCTCTCTGACAATTAATCCAAACGCTAAAATTCCAATATTTTCTGATAATAATAAATACAAAATCCAAAATCCTCCGCACACTTTTTGGGATTCAGATTCGGTGTATTCAGTTGTGGTGCATTCGGGTGCATTCGAGTGCATTTAAACCATTAAATACATTAAATATTTTATATGTAAAAAATAATATAAAAAATGTGAGGAGAGAGATAGACACATATTTCACAAATGCACCTGAATGCACACAACCGAATGCACCGAATCTGAATCCCTAATAATCCAAAATCCAAAATCAGACTTTAATAATAATAAATATGACAATTACTGCAAATTTCTTCCAAACTCTCTCACTCTTATAAATTCACCACCTCTATTTTAATCTGGAGCTGAGTTTTTGGGTTTCTGTTGAAAAAAGGTCTCATTTTTTCTGATTCGGTGATGGAGAAGTACGAGCTTATGAAGGATATAGGATCTGGAAATTTCGGTGTCGCTAGACTCATGCGCCACAGAGAAACCAAAGAACTCGTTGCCATGAAATACATTGAGCGTGGTCACAAGGTTTTTTGAATTCCTATTCATTCACCTCTTTACGTTTATAATCAAAATTCGAATTAACTCTTAGAGATTACGTGCTTTCTCTTTTTCTTTTCTTATGTTATGAATTTTTGTATACATTGGTTGTGGAGTATAAATAATTTTTGTTGTTTTTTTTTTTAAAATTAAAAAAATCGATTTTTTGCAGATTGATGAGAATGTTGCAAGGGAAATCATTAACCATAGAAGTCTTCGCCATCCTAATATTATTCGGTTCAAGGAGGTCTGTATATTAATTATTGTATAACAATTTATTTTGGTTCAAAAAAATAGCTTTGGCTTGGCTTTTGTTTAAGATGTGATTTCAGTTTTGCAGGTGGTTTTGACTCCCACACATCTTGGTATAGTTATGGAGTATGCAGCTGGTGGAGAACTCTTTGAGCGAATTTGCTCTGCTGGAAGATTTAGTGAAGATGAGGTTTGCTCTCTCTTATAAACAAAATCATCTTAAATTTTGATGAAAATTAATTCGAGTTGATCCTCAATAAAATAATTGTTGAAATTGAAAATCTTTGATCACATTCACATTAGTCCTTTTGGATCAGTCAATTTATTCCATGAAATTGTTTGACAATGACTAATGGGATTGATAATTTTCAAATTGCTTAGTTGACAGCATACTACAATTATTTTAGGAACTGAATTGGCTGACTCATTCAAATAAATTTAGTGCTTCAAATTATGATGCCTATAACCAATATCTTTCGCCATTGTTTGATGAGTAGATGTAAGACAACAACAGCATCAACGGTGTTTGGCAAACTTCAAAACCCTTAGACCTGGGTAGAAAAGAAAATACGTAGCATTTTATGCTAAAAAAATGCATGTTAAAGTAACTGAAGTAATAAGTTTGAGCTATTATATTATGAAGCTTAATTACCATTCCTTTATAACTTCTTCATTTTCTTTTCATTTTCCTACTTGTTTAAGGTATAAAGTTGCATATTCTCTTCATTCCTAACAAGCAAGTGGTGGAAGGTTCTATGATTTATTTCTCATTCTTGTCTCTGCTAAATTTCCAGGCTAGATATTTTTTTCAGCAGCTCATTTCTGGAGTTTGCTACTGTCATGCCATGGTAATTCTGGAAATGGTTTTTCTGTTTCATTCTGTTGATAATTTGTTTATTTGCCTCATTTTTGGGCTATCTTTCTATGTATTTTTCCTTCTTTTGCAGCAAATCTGCCATCGAGACTTGAAGCTGGAGAACACTTTATTAGATGGCAGCCCTGCTCCACGGCTCAAAATTTGTGATTTTGGTTATTCTAAGGTTCAGTTACGGAGTGATTTCAATTCCAGATACTTTGAATAAATTATGTCATACTCTGACAAGTTTTGCTTCTGACAACAATTTATTTTTGCAGTCATCTCTGCTTCATTCTAGGCCTAAATCAACAGTGGGAACTCCGGCCTACATAGCACCGGAGGTTCTTTCACGTAGAGAATATGATGGAAAGGTAATTTCTTCAGTTTCTTACATGGAATAAGATTCAAAATGTGTCGGAATGGTTTTAACACTCATGGACTTTTCTTTGTCAGAGGAAAGTGAGAAATAAAATGGATGTTAATAACTTCAGTTGGTAAAAGGCCATCAAGCAGTATAATTGTGCTAAATGTGCAATGGGCAATTAAATATGTGCATTATATTTGATGACTTGATCCGTCCACATTTCAAATAGCATGTAGGAATTGCTTAGTCAGAGAGGAAACATTTGGAGTACTTTGGTCCTGGAAGGACTAAATTTTGCTTAATGAATTTTGTGTTTTGTATTCATTCAGTTGGCAGATGTATGGTCATGTGGGGTGACGCTCTATGTAATGCTGGTGGGAGCATATCCATTTGAGGACCAAGAGGATCCCAAAAATTTCAGGAAAACCATCAATGTAAGTTTTTTCCATCATCTTTGTTGATAGATTTATAAAGCATCTATTCTTTCTGACTCTTCGTATTCTTATGCAGCGAATTATGGCTGTTCAATACAAGATCCCGGATTATGTTCACATATCTCTAGACTGTAGGCATCTGCTGTCTCGCATTTTTGTGGCAAATCCAGCTAGGGTATGCATATGCCATACTGCTTAACATCTGCTGTCAATTTTTTTGAAACACTTGCATGCTATGTCACGAAGTTAGCTCATAATTATTCACAGTTGTTCAGTTATTTTGCTGTCATTTGCTTAGTTTAAGACATGGACTGATAAACTTAATGAAATGAATGTAGTGCTGCTAACCTTACCACACCCTCCTAAAAGGGACATTTTGTGGTTTAATTAATTGTCATTGTATGTTGTGATTTATTGCAGAGAATCACCATTAAGGAAATCAAGTCCCACCCGTGGTTTTTAAAGAACTTGCCTAGAGAATTGACAGAAATGGCTCAAGCTGTATACTACAGAAGAGAAAACCCAACCTATTCTCTTCAGAGCATAGAAGACATTATGAATATTGTTGAGGAGGCCAAATCTCCACCTCAAGCATCCAGGTCCATTGGAGGGTTTGGCTGGGGAGGAGCAGAAGATGATGATGAAACAAGAGAAGCAGAGGCCGCGGTGGAAGAAGATGAGTATGAACAGAGAGTCAAGGAGGCACAAGAAAGTGGAGAAATTCATGTCAGTTAATATAAAAAAACATAAACGTTTATTTTTAGATAGAGCAATAGATTCTTGGTTTCCTATGCTCATAGTTAAATTAAACTAAGGCGAGAGTGTTTTGCTGGTATGTGTAAAGTTGAGTGTTCTACATAAGACATTATATTATAGTTACATTAATATGGGTGTACATTTTTTAAATATTGTTTAAGGTATTTAATTGTGACAATAGTTTAAGTTGTTTTTTTGCCCTCCCTTCCACTCTTTTTATCTCCCTCTCCCAGAGGGACTTTGGAGCGTAATTTTTAGGTGGTCGAAATGCTAGGTGTAGTGTACAAATTAGTGTGTTGTTCGTCTTTCCCGATGTTAGTCTTCTGTCGAATATTTTCTTTTAACAACAGCAATAATTTTCTACCAAAATATTTTCCACATTTCTCATTTAGTAATGACGAGCACAATATATTTAGAACTTTTGAAATGAATACAATATTTACAACTTTTTTTGTAGTCTAATGTTGCATTACGCCTATTCTAGCGGTGATGCTTATCTTGTTCAATGTTTGTCAGCTTAAGGCATGGGGCAAACGGTGTCCAAACTCCCAACCTATGTAACTAGTGTGTAACAGCTTAACACGTGCAACTTTGAGTCTTGAAAAGCAAAATCTAATGTGTCTCAACGTAGTGCACGAGTGAAAAACCAAATATGCATGGAATCTTGTAGCTTAACAAGATTTTTTGATTGCATGATATTCATTAAAGTCCTCAAGCTTGAAGCCTCTGACAATAATTTGAACGCAAGCAGCAAGTGGTATTTATCAGTGATACTTTCTACCAATTCTTATATCAATGAACAGTCATTCTTGCTATCTTTCAAGGAAGCACGATCATCAACAGAGGCAAACAAATGAACCTCCAAATATGTTTTGTCCAGCCCAGTATTGAGCATCGCATATATTTATTTTATTGAAAAATTACATTTATAAGTTTAGCATGGTACAAAAAGAATCACTCCTTTAGTTAAGTTGCTCCAAACGTTGCTTTATGTTCGTTGTACCAACAATGCTGCCTTACTAATCACCCCATGCAAGTTTCTTGTCTCAGTTGAAATACATTCTCTATCAAATAGAGTAGATACGACAGCAACCCCTTTGAGACTTGGTACACCAAGCTCCATGACAGCACGAGCATTTGAATGACCAATGCCACCAATTGCAACAACAGGCAATTTAGAGGCCTTGCATACCTCCCTCAACCCGTCTAAGCCTATAGTACGATTGTTTGCCTTTGTATTAGTGGGATAAACACCACCACTGCCAATGTAATCAGCACCATCAATCCAAGCTTGTTCAGCTTGCTCTGGCGTCTTGCATGATACTCCAATTATCTTTTCAGGACCGAGGAGAGTTCTAGCGAGGCGCACAGGCATGTCAGATTGGCCAACATGAACACCATCAGCATGGCAAGCAAGGGCCACATCTATGCGGTCATTTATAAGCAGAGGTACTCCATATGAACGGCATATTTTAAGGCATACTTTGGCAGCATCAACAAATTCCCGTGTCTCGGCATCCTTTTCCCTGAAAAACAATACAAGTAGAAATTAACAAATGCATTATAAGACACAGAATTAGAGTTACACAAGAAACATTTTTAAATTCAAGAATATCCCTAACCACTAACATTATTAGGAACAAGTCATAATTTTGGTAATCAAGGCATAAAAGAAATTGCAGTCACATCTGAACGCCTTCCTTTAGTGGATAGCCTAATATCGCATCATCCATGAGAAAATATATATTTTCATGCAACAAAGTTAGATAGCCGGCAGAGGTAGTTGGCCTAAGTTTTTTAGTAAGGCAAAACCATGGGAGAGAAATAAATAGGTTTTGGTGATAATGAAATTAATGGGCAGGATAGATGTACAGTCTTTCCCTCAGCAAGCGGAGAGATTGTTTTCAGGATTTGAACTCCGGATATCTCCGGGCTCCAAGTCACAAGACAGCAACTTTACTGTTGCTTGCACCAAGGTTTGCCCTCACAATAGAAAATTATAGCTGCTAGCAAATACTAATGGCAAGAAAGATTGATACCATCACAATCAGTATAATACAAAAACAAGCAAAACAGAATTAAAGTAACAAACCTCAATTGAACAATGGTAGCACCACCTTCTACAGCAGCCTTAACTGCTTCAGCAATAGAACGGCCCCACTTTCTATTCATACCTGAGTCTGTTACAGCATATAGCAGTAAGTCATTTGGATTGAACCTATCCTGCCTACCGGAACTCTGACCGATATTCTTAAGTGCCAAAAAATGGTCAAAAGGGCCTTGGGCTCCATTTCCAATGACCAAGTCTCTGCTGTAATCCAAGGCAGTCTCAACAAAAAGTTTAGCTGTCTGCTTCAGATAAGCAAAAGTATTAGAATGATAGCACATTCCATCTTTTATTTTCAATTACTCTCATCTATTTGATTATTAGAGAGAGAGAGAGAGAGATCACAGTTATGGCAAATTAGGTCCTTCAGTATTGATGTGAATTGAGATAGCGGAACAAACCTTAACAGCTGAAATCATTGATGAACCTTTTGCCAACTCTGCTGCTATGCATGATGCTAAAGTACAACCGGTGCCATGAGTATTGCGAGTATTTACACGTGATGAACGAAGCTCATAAAACTCCTCACCTGCAAAACTCAAGACCTAGAAATGGAGTTCATTTTTAACATAGATTTGGACTACATAGCAAAAAGTAGATGAAAACAGCTGTCTCAGATTTTGTTTTGGCCATTCTGTCTTAGTAATCAAAGACTTCAATCTTACCATCAAAAAATATATCAATAGCATCTGATGAATTAGGGAGATCACCACCTTTGACAAGTACATTCCTGCGTTGAAAATAGATAAGCTGTAAAAGCAGAATTCTCTCAAAGGTTTTAAGATTCATTTTTATGACCTCTGCCCACGAAGCCATACACACTTGAATATAAAACATTAGAATTTCTGCTAATGTAAAGCAAGCAATGTAATTAGTGGGCATCATTTCTTCAGGGACCCAATGGAACAGTCCACCTTAAGCAGGTCAACAAAAGAAATGCGGCAAAAGCAATGCTCGGGTCAATAGGACCAAAGTAGAAATTGAATTGAACAATCACTTCTTCATCATTAGAAGTGCTTTATGTAAGATCTATATTAAATGCAGTGCATTCTGTTGGAAAGGTTTCACTGATAAGTTCTTAAACATGATTTAGACTGAGTGCACCCGAAAATTCAAATATAGTAAACAGTAACGAACCTAGGACCCAAATCATGTATGAACTTTGCAGCTGCGCGCATGTCAGAAACTGATTTCATTGGCACATCACCGAGTAAAAGTGATGCCTCTTTAACATTTGGAGTTACAATGTCAGCCATGGGAAGCAGTTCCTCGCTGCAATCAGAAACCAACTTATAAGCAAAAAAAAAAAACTTATAAGCAAAATCAATATCCTACAGTTTTATTGATGATCTTGAAAAAATTTAGGAAGACCATTTCTATCCAATCTTCATTTATCCAGTGTTGCACAAATAGGGATGAATATAAAGTTGAGTTTTAAATAGAATAGTTTTCTGCCAAAAACAATAAAACCAGCAGACAGAAACCCGTATATAAAAATAGAAAATTATGCATAACACTACATAATCAAAGTACTTCAAACAGAAAAGAGTGAAGAATACTTTCATGTCATACAAATACGGAATAGCCCAGGTTCAAAGACTCATACCGAAATCCGTCAAGAACAGAAGGACCAGCAAGTACATCTCCACTAGTGGAGATCATCACAGGATCAACCACAAGAGCTGCCTTCAGCACACTAAATAAGACACTCCAGTTGCAAATTCGCAAATAAATGAACATGTTAGAAATTTTTGTACAACTGAATACCTTTAACAGGAAATTTCCTAAGGCTCTGACAAAGGACCTTTACCACACCACGAGAGGGCAGCATTCCAGTTTTGACCTGGGGACATAGCTTAATTATTTTAGAAGGAAAAGCTACTAGTAAACACTGCTAACCAAGATATCAGGGTGTATCAAGGTGAAAATAAAACAAGCAACCCCGGTAAAAAGTATTATGGATGTCTTGAGAACTAAGTAGATTAAATTTCAAGATCAATGCCAGGTCCCTGAGAACTTTCTTGTTTTATAATAAGTCATCTTAATCTCAAGAGTTTTCTTGAACCATAAAGACTACAAAATATAAAAACTAATTGCAAAAAAAATAGCTGCTTACCACATCAACATGCATATCAGAAAGCACAGAGTCTAACTGCTGTGCAACAAAATCCTCAGGCACCTTATTTACTCCCTAGCAATTACCACAAATTTGAGAAAAGCAACATCATCATCATCATCATCAAAAACAACAATAGCAATAATTAATTATATTAAAAAAAAGGTTTGTGACTTGACAGAAAGAGACAAAGAGAGAGTATTGACCTGAACTCCAAGAGTGTTCTGTGCAGTGATAGCAGTGATGACAGTAGAACAGTAGACCCGCCGAGCAGCACAAGCTTTGAGATCGGCTTGGATTCCAGCACCGGCGCCGGAATCAGAGCCGGCGACAGTGAGTACATGTGGAATTTCATTCTCAGAAGTGAGGATGGGAGTACGGGTTGAATCTCTATTTGCCTGCAATTCCATGTTCACAAAAGCAGGCCTTTGATTGGTATCGGTATCTGAATTCCAAAATCTGCTGCCACGTTTAAATGCTAGCGGCGGGGCAATCTTGTAGAGTAAAGAGAAATTTGGTCAAAAAGGAAGACTACCCGTGAAAAATGTGACAGAGAGAGAGAGAGATAGTGAAAATGGGAAAAAAAATGAAGAGAGGGTAAGGTAAGCTTACCTGAACATGAGAATGAAAGTAGCAACAAGAACCGAGGAGGTGAGCGCTGGCCATTATTTTCACACACAAATTACTTATTACTTATTACACACACAAATGAGTACGAACACTATAGTAATTTGCCCAATAAGGCGCGCAGGTAATAATTACCTGCATTATAGGAACAGACAGTCAAACTGTTGCTCATGTGTGTATGTACTTCAACAATTAAATTAAATCGAACATAGGCACTATAATACCATGTTGAGAGTGTGCCCATTGTTATCCTTAGGTGGTAGGTAGGAGAAAACAATTAAATCGTGGTGGGATGGGTAACGACATTGCAACCATATGAAGTCAGACAATATAGTATATACATAGTTCAACCCCTTTTTATTTGGGGTTTACAGCTACAAACTAAATGGGTACTTTGACCACGTGGCAGTGCTTCAAGGCAGCGTCTAGCGTATACAAGTTATATAAATTTTTCTTCGTCGTTAGATTGAAAAGTCTCTCAAGACTTTAAGGTGGACATTCACACAAAACCATTTCTCCTTTCCAACACAGTCACTTACTCTTTTACCTCTAACTATTCTCTAATGGACATTTGATGGTGGTGGTGCAGCGAACCTGGTGGCGATTATGTGTCTGCCCTTATGTAACACTCTAAAATTCGAGTATGAATAGATGTCACATCAAAAGTTAACTGCCACATCATTTAATCATAATCGACCTCAATCTGACACTTAAGATGTCACATCAAAAGTTAAGTGCCAGCGTGACACCTGTTAAATATAATGGATTGAAAGCACTAAAAGGGACCAAAACGAAGTGGAAATGGAAGATGAGAGACCCAAACACGACTCACAAAGATAAATGACCAAAACGACAAAAAGAAAGTACCAAAATAAAATCTAGAGCAAAGATAAAAGACCAAAACCACTATTTAACCGAAAAAAGAATATATTTTATAGGCATAAACACAAATTTAACCCTAGTTGATACTAAAAAAATGGTTGTTTGTCGATTATGGACCACATCCTTAGCACACACCTTTTTATTTTCTTCAATTTTCTATGTGCTGGAAAAATAAATAAAAAAAGTTACGATAATACCAACCCCTATCCGCATGTGTTGTGTTAGTAAAAGACATTGTTTCTAACATTTCTTAAAAAATAATTTGTAATAGAAAAATCGCGAACGATCTCCTTCCCCTATTGTAGAAAGGATTGTCTCATAAAAGATTCCCAAGATTCCCCCGTCGCGATGGCGGCGGAGGAGCCGGCCACCGCGCCTCCTGATCCTGATACAGTTAAACGACGAACATTCAAGAGAGTGAAAGGAGGAAATCAGACTTTCTCGACTGCCTCTTCAACGCCGGTGTTCTACGGCGATCTCGTTGAAGAAGGAAAAGAGAACCCAACTACTAGTGTCAAGCGCTCTTTTAAGGACACTGTCATGGGGCAAGATACGGAATCAACCAAGAAACCTGAAGATACTGCCATGGAAGGTGAAACCTTTGAATTCACTGAGGAGATGTTCAACAATCGAATCGTCATTGAAGAGAAGATGTGGGGCACTCAAGAATGCCCAGCTTTTACTCTGTCAAAATGAGAAGAAACTCGCATACAGAAGCCGTGGCAAAGGGGGCTAATCGTGAAACTGCTAGGAAAGAAAATTGGATTCAAGGCTCTGGAAAATCGATTAAACCAACTGTGGGTTTTAAATGGTGTGATCTCCATCATAGACTTGAGCCATGATTATTTTCTGGTCACATTCACCAGCGACAAAGACAGGGATTACGCTTTGGGGCAAGGACCATGGTTGATCTATGATCACTATCTGATTGATTGTCCGTGAATGGAGCCCTAACTTCCACCCGGAAAAGGCTAACATTGATCGTGTCGCCATGTGGGTAAGGTTTTCTGGTCTCCCTATAGAATACTATGATCCTTCCTTTCTGCATTTTGTAGAAAATCGAATTGGTAGGACGGTGAAAGTTGATAAGACCACTCTTTCTCACGAAAGGGGCAAATATGCCCGTCTTTGTGTTGAAGTAGATCTTTCAAAGCCCCTTCTTGCAGTTTTTTAGGTCAAGAAGAGGATATACAAGATTGAATACGAAGGATTGCACTTATTATGTCTAAAGTGTGGTAGATTTGGGCATTATAGAAAAGGTTGTGCTTATACAGTAGATGAACCAAAGGATAAATCTGGTGAGACCCCTTCTAACAGTGACAAGGTTAAAGAAGACAACTTGTGGACAGTTGTGCAGAATAATAGGGGTAATACTAGGAAAAAGAATGTGGTGGGGAGTGGAGAAGGTAATGATAAACCTCAGCAGATGGGCTCTAGGTATACTGTTTTGTCTAAAGATGCTAATGGAAACAACTAGGAGGACAACAGGAGGGTAGGGACAGAGCCACAAATTGTTACAAACACCAATGTTGCCCATAGCAGATTCCCAAAGAGACATGTTCCAGCTAGCATAGGGGATAAAAATGACCATACTAGCATGAATGGTAGGCACAATGATAAGAACAATCACAAGAGCAATAATTCAGGAGTTGAGGCAGAAAAAGGAGGGGACCATGTGAAGACTATGGAAGAGGACAGATATTACAGGTGACTTGAGTGGTAATACAAATGCGAAGGAACCTGATGGTGGAATTGCTGGCATGGATATGGACAATAAAAAAGACACTGGAGAGGGCTCTACAGAAGAAACAGGTTTACCAAAAAGGGACAATTCATTCACTATGAAGATTGGATAACTGTTGATGCACATGGTCAAGTTCAGGTTAACTCTCAAGAGATCCTTGCTAATGTTAACAATGCTAGGAGAGTGGCTCAAGGGGAACCAAATCAATGTGATTTGGATACCTTTCATAGTCATGCTCCAAGACCCCCTGATAAACAAATGTGTGAGCAACAGGATCCCTCCCCGGTTCAACAATCCATCCCTTCAGTGGAGCAACATCCTGCTGAGCAAGCAACTCAAAATTCAGAAAGATGTGATGTAGATATGGTGAGTTTGGATGAGGCTACTGCCTCAAAGTCTGTTTGATTGTTCCTTGGGAAGCTAATTATTTGGATATAATGATAATGACAGTTCAAAGCAACAAGATTTTGGCTTGGAATGTTAGGGGTGCAGCCAACCCTGACTTGTTTAGTAACATCAAACAGTTTGATGATATTCACAAACCTGATATTGTAATTATCATGGAAACTAGAGTGGACCCAGGTAAGTTGAGGAAAACGTTCAGATTGCTTGGCTTCAATGGTTACTGCTACTCTATTAATCATGGTCTGGCTGGGGGCATAGGTGTTGCTTGGAGGGATGCTAATATTGAGCTGAAAGTCTTGCAAACCACCTTTCAGTTCATCCATCTTGAAGTTACAGGCTCTGGTAACATAGTTTGGTACTTGACTGCAGTTTATGGTAGTCCTCATGATGACCTGCGAGGACAAATGTGGACTGAACTAAAAACTATAGCTGATGACATGGATGGGGATTGGATGCTAGTGGGAGATTTCAATGACATCTCTGATGCAAGTGAGAGGAAAGGTGGAAGGGGGTACCTTATGCCAAAATTGCAACCTTTGTTCAAAGAATTAATGCTTGCCAGCTTATAGATCTTGGAGCAATTGGAACTCGTTTTACATGGAGAGGAGCCCTTTACCATGGTAGAGAAAGGTTATTTGAAAGATTAGACAGAGCCTTGAGCAATGATAGCTGGAGATTGCACTTCCCTGAGGCCACTGTGCACGTGCTCCCTAGAGTAAAATACTCTGATCACCATCCTATTCTAGTTTGCCCTAGAGGGAACATTGTTGCTCACCACAGTCACATCTTTCGGTTTGAGAGTGCCTGGCTTACTGATGCTAATTACCATCAGGTGATCTCTGATAATTGGAACAAGCATAAGTCTATTGATCATAGCTTATTCCATATGAGCAAGCATCTCACTAATTGGAAACAACACTGCTTTAATAAAGTTAGAAACAAGAAGCGTGAATTGCTAGCAAGGCTTGCAGGGATTCAAAGAAGTATTCACTATGGCAGGGAGAGAGCTTACCTTGCTAAACTGGAAAGGAAGCTACAACAGGAGCTTAATAGCATCAACTATCAAGAAGAGCTTCACTGGTTCCAACGCTCTTGTGCAACTTGGTTGAATAATGGGGACAGGAATACCAGATACTACCATTTAAAAGCAACTACTCGTCGCAGGAAAAATCAAATTCGGGCCCTTCGCGACAACACTGGTGCTTGGATTGAGAACAATCAGGCAATTGCTAGTATTGTCACTGACTATTACAAGCAGCTCTTTGCTCAGCAGGCTACTGAGGATCACTGGTACATGACCAGAATCTCTTTCCCTAAAATCTCTAAGGATTCCTTGAACACCTTGAGCACTGATGTTACTGATGTGGAGATAAGGCAAGCTGTTTTTAGCATGAGTCCTTGGAAGGCTCCAGGTCTTGATGGGTATCCCCCGGGTTTTTATCATCACAGTTGGGAAACCATTGGTACCAGTGTGCGCACCTTTGTGAAGGAGGTATGGCAGGCTCCTGAGAAGATTATCAGTGTCAATTTCACTGGCATTTGTTTGATTCCTAAAACTGAGAAGCCAGAGTTTGTGGACCAATTTCGTCCAATATCTTTATGTAATACCATCTATAAAGTTGTTACCAAAGTGATTGTTCACAGATTGAAGGAAATCATTCCCACCATCATCTCTCCTCATCAGGCAGGCTTTATTCCGGGTAGGAAAATCCAAGAGAACATTGTGGTGGCTCAAGAAATGGCTCATAGCATGGCTAAGATGCGTGGCAAGACAGGCTGTTTCACCATCAAAGTTGATCTCTCCAAAGCTTATGATAAGTTGAAGTGGTCCTACATCTTGAATATTCTAGAAGAGGCTGGGTTACCTACAAACATGGTCAAACTCATTATGCAAGCTGTTACTAGTGTTAAGACCAATATTATGTGGAATGGTTCCAGAACTGATTTTTTTCAACCTCAGAGAGGAATTAGGCAAGGTGATCCAATGTCACCTTACCTATTTGTCATGTGTATGGATAAGTTATCCCATCTTATTGAGCAAGCTGTTGAAGACAACATGTGGAAGGGTATCAAAGCAGGAAGAAGAGGGCCTATGATTACTCATTTAATGTTCGCAGATGACCTCTTGCTCTTTGGTGTGGCCAATGAGGTTCAAATGCATACTGTTATGACCATCCTGCATCAGTTCTGTGAACTATCTGGCCAGGAAATTAATCACCAGAAGACAAGTATGATGTTCTCCAAAAATGTCCCTAGGCAGATGAGGGATACCTTAATTAATATATCTGGTATCAAAGAAGTGACCTCCCTTGGAAAATACCTCGGTGTTCCCTTAATAGGGAGAGCACCTAAGAGGACTGATTACCAATTTTTGATTGACCAAGTTAGTAACAAGCTTGCTGGTTGGAAAGCAAAGCAGCTCTCCCTTGCAGGTAGGACTACCCTGGCCAAGTCAGTTATTATTGCTATGCCCATTTACTCAATGATGGCCACAATGGTCCCTAAGGGTGTCCTCAAGGAAATTCAGAAAATGCAGAGAACTTTTATTTGGGGAGATGAGTCGAATCATAGAAGATACCATCCTGTCAATTGGTCAATTGTGACTACTCCTAGATACTTGGGAGGTCTTGGTATCAGAAAGCTTACTGAAATGAACCAAGCCTGCCTGATGAAAATTGGATGGGAGCTCAGGAATGGTAGTATGGGATTGTGGAGTAAAGTCTTGCAAGGAAAATATGCTAGAAACAGCCCTAGAAGTTAAGAGTGGGTGGCCAAAGGAACTGATTCAATCCTTTGGAAGAATCTAATTCGTTTCAATGCTTCTTTTGAAAATTTTAGTTTTTGGTCTCTTGGTAATGGTCTCAATATTCATGCTTGGAATGATAGATGGCTTATGCAGTCTACTTCCATCGCTGAAAGTGGAATTAACATTCCTGTGCATCTGCTAAATTGCACAGTCTCTGATCTGGTTAACTCCAATGGTGAGTGGGCTATGGATCAACTTAGTCCGTGGTTACCTACTGATATTTTGAACAAGCTCAAAGCCACCCCCCCTCCCAGGCTTTCTGATGGTGAAGACAGGAATATTTGGCCAAGCAATTTACAGGGTAATTTCACAGTCTCGTCTGCGTATAATCTGATTTGTGGCTTTCAGCCTAAAGCTGAGCAAAATGATTGGAAGCACATCTGGAAACTTGAAGCCAAAGAGAGAGTTAGACGGTTTATTTGGCTGGTAAAGCATGACAGATTATTAACTAATCACAAAAGAGCCTTGATGCATATTGGTAGCCCCATTTGTGATAACTGTGGTGAAATTGAAACCACTATTCATGCTCTTCGTGACTGCAAATTGGCTCTTCAGTGTGGTTACCTCTGATTCAACCTCATTATAGAGAGAGTTTCTTCCATTCATCTCTAGAGGATTGGATCTTAATAAATATGAGAGAGGAGTTAGGAATCTACACTGACTTCAATTGGACATCCTTGTGGGCTAATGCCTGCCATCTCATTTGGACCTGGAGAAACAAGATTAACCATGATGAGGATTTTGTTCCTCCTTGGCGTCCTTGGTTTGTTGTCATGAATGTCACTAAGGACTATGCTGATAGAAAGAAGAACCAGGTGCTCAATGTTTCCAGGAACAGCAAGACTCTGATGATTCAGTGGAAGCCCCCAGAGGCTGGTTGGGTCAAGCTCAACATTGATGGAGCTAGCAAGTCTGGTCAAAATAAAGCTGGGTGTGGTGGTGTCATTAGAAATGATAGAGGGGATTGGATAAATGGTTTCTCCACTTGCCTGGGCACTTGCAGTGGCTACATGGCAGAGCTTTGGGCTCTTGTTAAAGGCCTCCAACTCCTTAAATCTATGAATTTCCGGTGTATTATTGTGGAAATGGACGCGAGCAACATTATTCAGCAAATTAAAACTGGGAGCCTTGGTCACCATGAAGGATGGTCTCTGATGAGAAGAATCTTGGAGCTTCTGAAGGATGATGTTTGGACTGTTCAATTATATCACATTTACCGGGAAGCCAATCAGCTTGCTCATGCGTTGGCTACAAGGGCCTGTGATCAAGTTGAGGACTATGTTCTCTATCCCTCTCCCCCTAGCGATTTAAGTTACTTTATTGTTAGTGATGTTAAGGGAGTCCCTCTCCAAGAACTGTAATGTTGTAATCCTGTTGTTGTTCTGTATTGTTGGGCTTTAAGCCCTCTTTGAATTCAAAAAAAAAAGTTACGATAATAAAAAAATTGAAAACGGGAATATTTTTGGGCGCTTATCCCGCCATTCCAATGCGACGGTGCGGGACATTTTGAACACCGCTATCTCCCTCTCTTTCTCTTTCTCTTTCCATCACTACTGCCACTTCCTCTCTTCTCTTCTCTTCTCTTCACGCATTCATTCATACTATCATCATATTTGATATTTAGGTAATTGGATAACTCGCTTGCTTTCTATCTCATTCTCAATCTCGATCTTCTTTTTTTTTGCACTCTCGTTTTCTAGGGTTTGCTCCACATTTCATCAACCATCGCATTTCTTTTCCCGTTCCTGAAACCATCAACCGAATGCGTTGTTACATTGCACATTACTACTCAAATGAGGCAACAAAGGTAAGTTAGGGTAATGGTGCTTATTTACCTTTTCTTTTTCCTTTTTTTCCCATCTAATTTTTTAATATTAAGGTTTGAAAATGTTCACAGTCAAGCCAATTCAGCCCAGGGCCTTCAATCCAATGATAAAATTCCCCAGTTAAATTGGTTGCAGCATGCAAACGCTCACAAGAATTTCTCATGCCAGGACAAATTTTTGAGCTCCAATTTTCTCTTCTCTGTCCCAACCAAAAAGCCTTCTTCTGAAGACCCAACTAATGGGTTTGGGAGTGAGAGGTATGTTATGTATTCTTTTTATGACAGCAACATTTTCTTCTTTATTCTGGTACAACTTCAACATTATGCATCAATGTTTAGTACTTAGTAGTGTTTGTTCTATTGTTTTTAGTGGACAGTTCTTGTTAAATGTTTTTAGACAATGCCATAATGAGATATAGTAGGAATCACCGTTGTTTAAAAAATCTGCCATGGCAGATTGCGGTGCCAACCCCAATATGTTATTTTGAGGCTGCCAATTATGGTGGGGATTTGGCAATCCATTATTGATAGCATTGGTAGGTATTTTGTTTCAAAAGAAAACATTGGTAGGTCTTTATACTCTATATATAATAGTTAGGCATATAAGCTTAATTTCTTTTGCATATAAACTGTTCTGGTTGAGGGAAAACGATTTCATTCTTAATCGCTACTACATTGGGATTTGTCTATGTCTAAGGTTTCATTTACTTATGTGGACAATATTTGCTTCTCTATTGCAATAGTATCATATAGTAAATGTTGGTTGAAATCCACTCCGGTTCAAATCTATTGTCTTGGATCATGGTGTTTTCAGCTCACTGTTGGCTAGTAGTGAACAAGTACTTTTTTGGAACTGTGACCATCCCAGTACAGTGGACTTTGTATACTAGATTAATAGCTTGATTTCCACCACAATTTCAACTTGCTCTCTGACACGTTAATTCTTTTAGGTTTGTAGACCGACAAAGTCAAAATATTCAAAGTTCACAAAGAGCACAAGTTGAGAAGGTATAATTGTTAAATGCCATTTTAACATGATTGATTTTATTAAGTGTTGCCACTTTTTTCTCCCTGGTTAATATCTTTTGCAGTTTATTGGAGTTTCACCCTGCCACGTATTGGTAATCGCGTTTTTGTTTGAAAACAATATACTTTTCTCTGATAATTTACCCCAGAATATGCATAACTTACCTTTTTTTTATCAAGGTTTTGATCTTTTGTCCCTTAAAATCACAATACTCACCAAACTTGAAATTTATTTGACTCTCTTTTGGTTCTGAATCACTGAATAAGTATTAAGTTTCGTATTTTAAACTTCTTTAGTTTGGCATTGACTTCTGTTGAAACGATTGCCCACAGGCTTGGCTCGCTCTTTCAAGTCTACAGGTATCTAGCAGGAATTATGTCCAACCCGGAAAAACTGTTAAAGTTACTTCTCAGTTTCATGAAGACAGGGCAACTTCTTTCCAAGGAAGCTTTGAGAGGGACAAGCTTAGACGTCCTGGTGTCACCACCACAACTCCAAATGTCATTAATCAAAGTTCTCGGGTTTTGGATAGTTCATCGGACAATCAGACATACACAAGCCACCCGTTTCATGAAGACACGACAACTCCCTTCCAAGGAAGCTATGAGAAGGATGAACTTAGGCGTCCCAATGTCACCACCACACCTCCAACTGTCACCAATCACGGTTCTCGGGTTTTGGATAGTTCAGCCAACAATCACAAGAAGTACACAAGCGAGATCAATGAGGCTACAAAACGAGGCCCCAGTGATATTGATGCTGATGATGATGACATACTTGAGGTAATTTAGTACGTTTTGGTTGATCTAATTAAGTCAAATTCATTTGGATTCTTTCTTTCAAGGCAAGCATATTATTAGTCCGATAGTATGAAGTAGTTTTGTGTTGGGTTAAACTTGGTTGCTTTTCATGTGGTTCAATCAACCAATTATAATTCTATCTTTTATTCCTGCTTGTTGGCGTGATTGTTTACCTTCCCTTTATTTATATTTTATTTTTCATAATTCATTGCTCAAGTTTATATTAAGTTGTTAACTGTTTACATTCCTATGGAGACTGACTTCTCTCTTTTTTCTTTTATGTCCTGCTTTGAGTCTGTCTTTTAGAGCATTGATGTTGACCAAATTGTGGAGAAATACCAGTCCAGTTGCACTCCCCAACCATCAATGTCCAAGTTTCCTCCTATGACACCAGCCGCAGATAAAGATAATTTTGCCGGACTGGGGGATAATTTTTTGCCACCAGAGCTGTGCTTGGATTGCATCCATGGTTACAAGGTATTTATTGAACATGTTTTGTTGTTTCGGGAGTTTGCGATGCTCATTTATCAAATTGATATGCCTAATCCTGAAACTGGATGCAGTTAGGGCTTTGCCCTGAAGCAGCAAGTCATTTGCAGGAATTGAAGGATAATCTAATTTCTATCTCTAATGAATTACTTGACAATATTGAAAACCTCAGTTCTATGCAGATAGAAAAGCTTCGCCAAGATAGGTGTGCCTTTACCTTGGAATTATTTCCTCTTTATGACATTTTCATTTTTCATATATACTACTACATTCAAGAAAATTGCTCAAAGTATTCATCGCTGTTCTTTTTTGTATTTCTTTTGTATAATTATGCTTGATTGTGATGATAGTTGGAAGAAGTTGCTGCAACATATCCTTTTTTAACTGAAAAGCACTTGGGTTGAAATAAAGTTTGTTGCCAATGCTAGGTCCCAGCTAAATAAGCAAATTCAGCAGCTTGAAAAATATATTCATTCAAGTAATCTCGATGAGGAAAGACAAAAGTCACATTTTTCTACATCCAAGGCAACACCTTCATCTTTTGTGTATGAAACACCTCTTCAAAATGTCCTTGGTAGTGCACCAAATAGATATGATGCCCAGGCTTATATGGGTAATGGGGCATGGGGGTCATCGTACCAGTCTCTTCCATCCTTTCCTGCAGACAATTGTGCCTTACCATCAGGTCCAGTGGAGAGGGAAGCATTCATCCCAAAAATTATTGATGTCAATTACATTGAAGGTTCTGGAGATAAGCGATGGAGCAGCCGTGATTTTCCTTGGACAAAAAAGCTAGAGGTATTCAAAAGAAATTATTGTTGGTTCCAGTGCATATAACTCATCATCTTTATAATCATTCTTTTGTTACTTTTAGGTTAATAATAAGAAAGTATTTGGAAATCACTCATTTCGCCCCAATCAAAGAGAGGTCATTAATGCCACAATGAGTGGATGTGATGTTTTTGTTTTGATGCCCACTGGTGGAGGAAAAAGTCTGACCTATCAGGTAATATAATTTTTCTAGAGACCTTGAGTTAGGACTTTTTCCTTTTTCATTCATAAGTAGACTGTAGATATCATTTAACTGATTCTAATGCTGTCTAGCAATGCTTAGTAATGGTATAATGAGTCATGGTTTGGTTTCTTTGTTACAATGTTGATATTTTATTGTAATCCTCTGCTCACCAAATGGCTCACACTTGTCATTTTAGGCAAAGAGAATTTCCTGTACATTAATAGAAAAGTTGCTCTTAAATTTTACTGTGGTATTACAACTTTGGACTGTATTGTGATGCAGCTACCAGCTCTTATTCGTCCTGGAATAACATTAGTAATTTCCCCCCTTGTCTCCCTTATTCAAGATCAAATAATGCACCTATTGCAGGTATTACTGTTTTTCAAGTGATATGCTTTCATTCATCATCAAGTAATAGATGTATGCTTATTTGTTCCTTCTGGCTTGCCATATAGGCAAATATACCGGCAACTTACTTAAGAGCCAATATGGAATGGACTGAGCAGCAGGAGATCCTTAGAGAACTTAATTCTGATTATTGTAAATATAAGTTGTTATATGTGACACCTGAAAAGGTTGCCAGGTGAGTGTCATTATTGATAGCTGATTACTCTTTAAAGCATTTTTTTCTTGGTGTTTTACATTTGTTATTTAAGAAATATATCTTCATTACATAATGGTACTTTTTTTATATACCGACTGCAGAAGTGATGTTCTTCTACGGCACTTGGAGAGTTTACATGTTCGTGAGTTGCTTTCAAGGATTGTAATTGATGAAGCTCATTGTGTGAGCCAATGGGGGCATGATTTTAGACCAGACTATCAGGTTGGAGCTTTTATACCTTCCAACTTGATGCAATATCGTGTGGTATATTGTTTAAGTTGTTGTTTAAATATAATAAGTTCTTTAATTCTACCAGGGACTTGGTATATTGAAACAGAAATTCCCAAATACTCCTGTTTTAGCTCTAACAGCTACAGCAACAGCTAGTGTAAAGGAAGATGTTGTGCAAGCACTTGGACTCGTTAATTGCGTTATTTTTCGGCAAAGTTTCAATCGCCCAAACTTATGGTATGTTAAACAAGTACCAACTTCTTACTAAACCATGAATGAATGAATCATGTTTGTTTTGAACTTTGCAGGTATTCTGTTGTCCCCAAGACCAAAAAGTGTTTGGAGGACATTGACAAATTTATTAGGGAAAATCATTTTGATGAATGTGGCATCATTTATTGTCTTTCACGAATGGACTGTGAAAAGGCTGCTGAAAAGTTACAGGTTGGTCTTCTCATTACTCCATAGTTGTATGGTGATAGAATTCAATTTAGCAATAGGGAAATTAGACAAACAACAGAGTTATACTCTGGATTATCTTACTGGAATAGGAAATATTACAAGGAATCAGTGTGATTCTCTTGATTACAGAAGCAAATACAGTGTTATCTTGAGCGATTCGAGGTGCTCAGGTTCGAGGTGCTCAGGGCCTCCCCAGGGAAATAACTTCCAAAGTACTTGCCTAATTCTACCCACAACTGAAAGTACAATATATTACAGCCACAAACACGAACACACAGAGGCAGTTAGTGCCAGCAGTTACTGCCCATCAGCATTAGTAACTGCCCCACTAGTATAGCGCCTATCATATGGTTGAGTTGAAGGATTGAAGTGACGAATTGTCTGTGATTTTCTTGTATGTTCTAGCATTTCTTTCCAGCCCTTCCCTTTTTCATCAAGCTTTGTTGTTTGTGTTTCGTTGTTTCTGGCTTTCTGCGTGATACGAGATCTGACAAACCATGAGTGCACTCTTGTGACCATCCTACACGTAGAGCCTAGTATTGACAAGCTGATTGTATTATGTAAATGCCAAATAAATTTTGAGAGTTAAAGCTTGTTTGTTTGAGATTAGAAATGTTGAGATTGTTCAGATATCTCCCCTTGAGTTCTTCCCTTAATTAGTTATGCAAAAATCCCATATATCCCAGTGATTGTGTTTCTATTAATTAATAATTAGATAGATGAGATTTTTAGTATTATCCCTAAATTTAAGGGGTTGAGATCCTCTCCATTTCTCATAAGAAATGAAGAGTTCCCATTACTATAGCTTTGGGTGTATAAATACACACATTCCAAAATTTGAATATATACATTAGGCATTTATATTTTTTATGCACCTAAAACTATAGTAATGGAACTCTTCATTTCTTTTGAGAAATGGAGAGGATCTCAACTCACAATTAAGGGGTTCTGATCCATGGTTATAAATACACAAGGCTGAGGGTTAGTCTCAAACAATTCAAATCATCTCTAAATTCAAATATTCAATGTAGAATTGAAAAACACACTTTCCAATGCACCTTTTTTTCCACCTTTTCTCAAAGCAGCCTCGAGGCTCCTTCCATTATAACTGATTCTGGGGACACTGGAATCTTATAGAAACAGCCTCTAATTTTGTGGCCTGTGAATACATTATCTGGTTTTGTGCATTGTTCAGGAATGTGGGCATAAATGTGCATTTTATCATGGGAACATGGAACCTGCACAACGTGCTTTTGTTCAAAAGCAATGGAGTAAAGATGAGATCAATATCATTTGTGCTACAGTGGCATTTGGAATGGGTAGATTTACTACTTTGTGATTTCTTTTTGCATTGATTAATTGAATGAAATCATATTTAAAATCAATATTTCAGGGATTAACAAGCCAGATGTTCGCTTTGTAATCCATCATTCGCTCCCAAAATCTATTGAAGGATATCATCAGGTACTAGCAGATCATGAAAATAGGTTTTAGCCATAGAATTTGGTTCTTTTCGCTTACAGGTATGTTGATGTTTTTCCTTTCAGGAGTGTGGACGTGCAGGTAGAGATGGTCAGCGTGCATCCTGTGTATTATATTATAGCTATGGTGACTATGTTAGTATTGGTGTTGACACCACTTCTTGGATATTAATTTGCATGTTTCTGGAAACCCATGTGTATTAGTTACCAGAAAATCGTATGAAACAAGAGATGATTGAGATGCTATTCTTTTTGCTTATATCTAGTTGTATCTATTGTTTATAGATCCGGGTTAAGCTTATGATAAGCCAAGGAGCAATAGAGCAAACCCCCGCGACATTTGGCTACAATCGATCAAATGTGGCAAATACAGGAAGGATACTTGAAACAAACACTGAAAACCTTTTGCGGATGGTACTACCTTTTTACGCACTTTGAATTGTTATACTATGTAATACAAACACACAAACGATAATTGATATTGATATAGTTTTACTAAATCTGTCTTGAACTTTGTCAGGTCAGTTATTGTGAAAACGATGTTGATTGTCGACGCCTTATTCAGCTTGCTCATTTTGGGGAGAAGTTTGATTCTTCAACCTGTCAGAAAACATGTGATAATTGCTTGAAGGCCACAAGTTTCATTGAGAAGGATGTCACAGAAATTGCAAAACAATTGGTTTGGAATCAATTTCTATTCAAAAATTATTTTCATCCCTCCACTTAATGAAATTTATCAGTTTGCAACAATTGTTCTCAGTTGAAATACTTTTGTTTGTCATCTGTTTAGATTGAGCTGATTAGGTTAACAGGACAGAAGGTCTCTGCATCTCATATATTAGAAGTGTATCGTGGTTCCTTAAGCCAGATGGTATGCCGATTAGCATCATTTTGCTCCCTTCTTTTTTTTTCTCCAATTTTTGCAATACTTTCTTTATCTTTGTATCCCTAATTACCTTCCTTGATCTTGTACTTTTAACTTGAAAATTAGGTCAAGAAACACCGGCATGAGAATGTACGTCTCCATGGTTTTGGGAAGCAGCTAGCCAAGGGCGAGGCTTCCCGTATATTGCATCATCTTGTTGCTGAGAATTTTCTTATGGAGGAGGTAAAGAAAAGTGATTTTTATGGATCAGTATCATCAGTATTGAAGGTATGGATGACTCAGTCTACTTCCAAATATGTCTCTACGTTGCAATTGTATTCTAGAAATATGTGCTCATTGTGCATCAAATGAGTGATACATCTTCTTAGTTCTTTCCACAATTAGATTCTAATAACTTAAGTTGGATGCATTGCGTTGTTTTTCAGGTAAATGAGCCGAAGGCCCATAATCTATTTGGTGGGCAGAGAATTATATTAAGGTTTGCCCTTTCTATGAAGCTATTTCTTTCTTAAATTTGTGAATCGGGATGCCAACTCTCGGTGGTTAAACAACTTTATGTGAAAGTTTCTTCTCCCTTCATATGTGAGGGCTTATATAAATATGTTACAATTTGCTGGAGTTAGGATCTCGATTATGTTAGCCTCGGACATCTTTAACTTGACATCAAGTTCACAATATGCCGTGTTTTTCTCTATTAATATTCTGCTCAGTGGCATCTTTAACTTTGTAGATTCCCGTCCTCTGTAAAAGCATCAAAGCCAGGGAAATGTGATTTTACTCCAGCCAAAGGTTCTCTGACAGCAGGGAAGCCGAATCTTCCCACAATTGACATTCCTGACCAGCCTCAAACTGAAGTAGACTTGGTATAGACTATAGAATGGGTTGTTTCCGTCAGTTCTGTTGAATTTTATAACTATGTCAAATTATACTAAAGAAAAATCAACTTCAGAATCTTTCAGCTAAGTTATACACTGCTCTGCGGATGTTGCGGACAACTCTTGTTAGAGAAGCAGGAGAGGGTGTTATGGCTTACCACATATTTGGGTAAGTTATTATTTTCCTTTTCTTTTTGTTATGAAGTATCAATTTAAGTTTTTAGGGTTAATGTTTGTTTGCATGTATAAAAGCACCTGATAAGCTGCTTTTTCTATTTAGTAATGCTACGTTGCAGCAGATAAGCAAGAGAGTCCCTAGAACAAAGGAAGAACTTCTTGACATCAATGGCATCAGCAAGTAAGTTCGTTCCAGGAATAAAAATGTTCCCGGTTACTAAACAAGTTTTCACTGACGTTTATGTTTCACACAGGACTAAAGTAAACAAGTATGGGGATCGGTTACTGGAAACTATTGAAAATACCATATGTGAATATTACAAGATTGATAAAAGCAGCAGTGGCAGCAAAGGCAGTGCTGATTCAACCAAAAGGAGACGAGAGACAAATGGAGATCCGGATTCAAATGTTGCTGATGATGATGACGCCTTAACCAAAAGTACTGGTCGTTCAAAGAAAAGAACGGCAAAGAGACTAAATAAAAAGGCTGTCGTATACGATTCTGAAGAGGAAGACTATTACCAAGGATGTCTTGATAAGGACCTAGACTTTGACAACATAGAAAATGATGCATTAGATAAAGTAACTTGTGGTGATGCTGCAGGAAGAGTACTACCCCAATGGACAGCATCTTGATATTGTGTATGTAGACTATCATATTAGTGTATATGCTCCTTCAGAATATGTATGCAGTTTTAGGCTTGTTGGCAGATCAACCTTCGATTAATCTGGAAGAGTGTTGTTCTAACAGAGCAGAGTTGTGGAAGATTAGTATTATATTAAATACAGATCAACGAGAAAAACTGAATAACTGCGGGTATCTGGTTGGCAGTGAAAAACAGATTACTTTTTGAATTTATTTGATTTCCCGGCATCAGTGTAATTGAATAATGCTGGTGAGGAAGTGCAAAATGGATTTGGTGAATGGTGGTAATGTATATTTGGTAGAGGTCTTTTAATGTTGGACGCTTTTCAAAACCATTAGATTATATATCGAAAGAGTAGTATGAAAAGGGGTATTTACCATTTTATCTGATCTATTAGGAGCCTTTTTTAGTGTCACAATCTTTTTTTGTTTTCACACCAGAAAACTTTGAACAATATTTCTTTTTTATTAACTATTTCAAAAAAGAAACTTTGGGATTGCTGAATAACAGACTAGACGAAATAAGAGAGCAACGGAATCATCATAGTCTATAAAAAATATTCTAAAACAAAAAAGAAAGGTGATTATTGGATTATTTACTGATCTGCGTCTGATAGACCTGGTATATTTTCAATCATCCAAAAAAAGAATATAACTTCACTTAACCTGTGTTGTTTTACTTAACAATTTCAATCAAAAAGCACCCGTTAAGTTATCAAAGAGTGAAAGTAAAGTAACGATTAAAACGACTTTAACACAATCTGGAGAAACAAATTTTCCCTCGATTCAGTTTATTCTTGATAGTTAGTAAAAATAAAGTGAGAACTTCTAAATTTAGTCTTTCTTTAAAAACATTAGCTTGCAAGTTACAAGAACTGATAAAATGAATTTCACAAACAACTCAACCTTAACTGATTATTTTCATATAATTTTACTAAATAGGAGAGCCGGTTAATTTACTCGGATGTTAGTTTTTGTTACTTACTGACAAAGTGACCATTTTAAACATCTGTTTTCATTTGCAGTAACTTTATAAATTAACGATACTACGAATCATCGAGAGGAAAAGAAACTTCTTATTTTTGAACAAAGGTAAAAGAAACTTCTTAAACCAATCATAAATTAGTAATTTAAATCTTAAGTTTAGATATCTATATACATGTTTGTTTATTACATCAAAAGAATTCTAATACAGACAATATCATAGCACTTATATATACAGAAAACTAACATACACAGCTGACACCTTTACACACTCCTATGTACAAATACGTGTGTAATAACATTATTCATGTACTTGACAAATTATTTCACATGTTGCTAGTTAAATCTTTATACCACGGCCCGTGAACACTAACAGATATAGTGGCTGCCACAATCAAAACACTAGCAGCTTCCACTACCTTACCGGCTAGAGGACCAGCCCCAACTTTCAGTAGAGCCATTTCAGCTAATTTCCTCCCATGGGCACCACTTCCCCCAAGCACAACTGCACGCAAAGCTGAATATACAGCATTGAACACCCTCTCAAATACAGCATCCCCAGCTTGCAAGCTCTTTCCAACCATCCTGGTAGCAACTGCCTTTCTTGATTGAAGCTTCCCTGCATCTTCACTATCAACTGTGGGAAAATCGCAAATCACTCCTACAATGTCATCAATGGCAGCATCTTCAGCCCGGTCTAAGAGATCCAAGAGTTTTTCAGCACATTTGGACACAGCGCTTTCCATATCTGCAGGGGTTGCTACTGCCTTTTCACTTAGAATAATCTGGCGGCATATAAGAATGCTGCAATGGCAAACATGAAGACAAAACAAATATATTAGCAATGAATAGCTCGGTCGTGTTAGAGCACCCGAATACTCCTATCAATATAATTTTCCATTCAGAAAAAGAAAGCAATGACTAACTTTCAATACAGTAGTACCATATCCGTATAACAAATATATCAACCTATTTACCTCGTAGAAATCACAATAATCTTCTGAATTTGAGCCTGAACAGACCTCAGCCTGGAGAAGTTAAGAGATAAAGTTTCCGGTAGATCATCTTGTGTCAGACCAGATATTCCACTAACTAATTTTAGTAAACCAAGCCTCACAGCTAAATCAACTTGTTCTCCTTTGCATTCTGGTTGCTCGTTACCTGAACAAAAAACATACAAGCAGGGAATCAAAATAAGCATCTGCCGAAAGTAGGTGCAAGTAACAGCAAACTTCCTTTTTGAAGCAAGCTGAAGAATGTCGAAAATTAAAGTTTTCTCATTATAGAGAACCTTTAGTATTTGAATCATCCGGAGAAAAGGCCATTGGACTTCCAGTAGTTTTGAGCATAATATTTCCCCCAGTTCTGAGAGTAGTTGAAGGGATCCTCTCCTGGGATGAATTATTGGTCAATGCGGAGGAGGTAGTAACGTGTTCTTCCCATTCCTGATCTTTAGAATTCCAAATAGATGAAAGCCACCTAAGTGTTGAAGGCAGAGACGTACAGGTAACAGATGGAGATCCATATTTGTTTGCAAAGGCATTCCTAAGGTATTCCAGACCAGCAGGCCCCTTAACCAAAGGCTCCATTAGTCTTATCCGTGCTTTGCTTATCTCCTTTTTAAGAATCTGTCAAAATAATTCATTATGTTAATGCGTAAAACTTACTCATGTGATTGGCACATTGCTTTACATTGAAAGTATTTGCAAAATCAAAGTGAACAAAAGGAAGGTAAGCAACACACCTGAATCTGTTCAAGGACAAATTGCAAACCCTTTACCAAGGCTACAACACATGCAGTGTTTGATCCATCTCTAGATTGGCATATTTCACTCAATTCGGAGAGTAATGCCATGTGTTTGGCCTTTATCATATCTTCATTGGCTGGAGCTGAAAGCTTCTGCAAACTGACTAGTGAAAACTCAAGAATTCTTCCGAGGTAATCAACATCCAGTTTACCCGATTTAAGAACCTATACATACGCATAACAAAGATATAATCAGAAAAGGAGAAATAATAGTTAGGTATATATCAATGATGCATCTAATATCTCCATCACACAGGCTGCATGAAGATAATATAGCCACTACCTGAGAAAGAATTTCTAAATCAATGGCCGAAACAATATCCTCCTTCCAACTTATTGGAGCCATCTCACAAATTTCATCCCTAACCTCTCCCATTAGTTGAATAATCTGATCATAGTTGGGCTGATCCTGCTGAACAGATTCCATGACACTATCCCAAAAGGCCTTCTCCATTGTCTGTTTTATTTTGCCCTGCAAGATACAGGGTGAATGAGAACTCAAAATATCATACATGACATCAGGTGTTGGTAAATGTAAAATCATACACTCCTTTAACAAACTAATTTTGGAAGTAACTCCTAAAGGGTAGATTCTAGATTATACAAATTCATTAATTCCTTAATTGGAGGGATAACATAACCAGCTGGCTAAACTCAATCATCAATTTAATGGGTAACAATTCTAAAACATGTACTAACCTCAATGCTGTTTTGAATGTGATCAGAAACAACAAAGTCATCAGTAAAACTACGGTGATGCTCATGGAGCAACTCATTTACAAGAATCTCATTATCTGTTGCCAACTTCTGAGAGGGAGTACCGAGCTGAATATCTGAACTGGTTATAGGTGCAGAGAAGTTCAACTCTCTCTGGGAAGTGTTGGTCTCCTTAAAAAGGGAGCGAACTACTCGGCTGCTCTTATTACTCTCATTTGCATTAATTCTTTCGCTTGAGCTCGCAGCAGTAGAAAATGAAGTTGGGCTTTGCGTAGTGTATTGAGTCATTGGAATCCCCACTGGGCTTCTGCTATCATTTACTCTTAAGTGTCTAGATCTTGTTTCAGATAGTGCACTTTCCATACGCTCAATCCCGGCATCGCCACTCAGGTGCTGCACCTTTTCTCTCAACAGTTTTTGATCTTCAGTGACCTGTATTAAAAAGAACAAAAATGTATTGCAACAATAGGAAAGCAGAGGGAAAGAAACACATATATTGAAAGGGGAAAACAACCAAATAATTGTCAACTATGTGTCCATATTTTTTAGATTTAAAATGTAAAACATGGGGAGATGAAAATGTTTTAGAAGGGAAAAGGAGTGAAAAATTTTACTCAAGAAGCAAATTTGGTACTTCTGACAATATCTTACAGTCAGCTTTTGAAATCCTTATTTTTCATGATATTACCGCAAAAGTTCATCAATAACAGCTACCATTCACAAAAAGAAAACCCAAGGCTATTGACATGGAAAATTACCTGATGCTGAATAGCTTTCATATCATGACTGAGCTGACCACCAGCTCCTTTTGGAGTTAATTTGCAAGTTTGAATCATAGAAGCCTCAAGCTGGCAAGCTGCTCTAACTAAATCTTCCTCCAACAATCGAGCATCCTTAACCTTCCAGGCCACAAAACAATTCAGATATGAGCACCATGCTTTATCAAAAGCAGCAAGCTGCGATCTGAAGGTACATCGCTTCATAACAGCTGAGAGAGATTCTTCATCAGAACTCTGAATCGGCCCCTCAAGTATAATCTTTATCAACAGCTCAAACGTTCGGACAAATTCCTGGGCAGACTTGGCCAAAGCAACCTCATTCTCACGTTCTCCCATTCCACTGAAAACTGCATCTGGATGACCCAATATCATGTAAGCACAAAGAACGATTCTCACTTGATACCTTGATAGCCTAGCTAAGCTATTGTTTGACTCCCTGGCTGAATCTACCTTCTTTGCCGGACTTCTTGCAGAACTCCTGGGTGTGGCCCTTTTTTTGGGGGAAGCAACCCGTTTTAGAAGATGATCAATATTATCCAATCTAGAGACATGACTGGCAAGAGCGACCGCTGTAAGCACTCTGAGGCGGTTCTCAAACCGGTCAAGTAAAGTCTTCACAGTCTGAAGAGTCGAAGCTGACTCAATCAGAAGAGCTAGCTGCTCAAATGGCATCGACTTGACTGATTTCATGTTGATCCCCAGCATATCATATGCCTTTGCCAAAGTAAAGGTTGTTCTCTTCTGCCTCGAAAAATGCCTCCAGCACCTTAAAGAGGTAAATAAGATTAGAAATCTTTTAGTAATGTCTAGTAAAAAGAAGTTCAATACATCCATTGCACTTCAGTTTTCAAGGGTACAGGTTTTGGCCAACAGGAGAATAAAAATTATCCACACAATATATATAGCTCTCAGGGCATCCTCCAAAATAACAACAATCTATAAAAGCAGTGAAACTAGAGAAGCTACCTGATGAGAACCTAGCTCTTCCTAACAACAGTGGTCAAGTATATTCTAGAAAGGGTAGAAAGGGAATTAATCAGGAATTCAGTAGTGGGGTGGGAAGGATTGTAACTAACTTGCTGAGTTGGCAGAGTGAGAAATTGGATCTGAGGGGTGCTCACGCATGTGTGGTGAGTTGGGGAATAAATAGAGGAGGTGAGGTAAGAGAGAGGCAGGCTAGTATTCACCTATTGGCTGGGTTGGGCATTGGGAGTGCAGACACCACTCTGTACTAGTTTCCATTTCCTTCTATTACTTGTAATTCACACTGATTATCAAGTAATACAGTACTATTTTCAATCACTTGCTACTGTTCCATTGATTTTGTTTCCTTTTTTACTCCTATTGTATTTGGTACCCATCACTACCTAAAGTTGCATCAGAAATATATCAACTTTAAAAGCAAAAAACCTTGCTAATCTTCTGGAAAGATATTCTGCTTGCTTTGACATGCTAATCCAACTCTCTTGCGCATAACCAAGCGACCTTCCCCTGTGCCTGAGATATTCTGCTCTTTGTCTTCTTGCCTGATCAATATAAATTTGAAGATTTAGTTATAAACAAGCACCACTAAGGGCATCATGTAATATTGGAAAACTTTGAAGCAGTGTTAATGACCCCAAAAAAAATCAAGCTAACACCGTACTCTTTGTAATCGGTCTTCCAATTCGTCCTTCTTTTTCCGTCTCTCAATCTCACGTTGGTGAGATACAGACTTCGCCACATGCCTCGCCTGCAAGACTCGAGCATTAGCCCTCTTCTTCTCAGCTTCCAGCAACCCAAGTCGTTTTGACTCAGCAGCAGCTCTTTTTTGGTGAATAGCTGCACGTACACGCTCCTTATATTTGCTCTCTCGAGCCATTCTCCTCATCAATGACTGAGATGACCTTTCTCTAAGAGATGCCCTTCTTTGCCTGCGAGCCTTGAGGATAAGCATCCTATTAGCCTCTGCCTGCTGAACACGTGATTCCACTCTCGTCCCAAGCTTCACACGTTCATTTGCATGGCGCATTTCAACTTCAGTTTTTGCTGCTTGACGCAATTCATCAAGCCTTGATAAGCGCATCTGGGCCTTTGTCAAAATGCTCAACCTGTCAGGAAAGCAGGAAAACATCTCAATTGTACAAATAACGCACAATTCATACAATTGTTTTTTAAAAAATAATCATATTGTGGTTCAAAGTAATGATATTAATAATTGAAAGTCAGATGCACAGCTTTTCACAATTCACACGTTACACGTATGAGTATTTTTAACTGAAGAACAAAACCCCCCAATGGTACTGTACCTGAGTTTTGTTAATTGCTTCTGAATAGGAAGAATATTTCTATGACTGGATTTTATATTTCAATTAAGTTGACCACTAAATTTTAGAAATAAGTTTGTGACCAAAGAGGTGAGAGAGATGAAATAGTCAAAAGGTTTAACTACATGATTGTAAATTGTAATACTCATAGAGATTAGATAAACTTCTTGAACAAAAGGGATACACAACACAACTAGTACAGGCTGATCATAATTAAACCAAGAAGTAATTGTTTTTATCAAACATAATTAACAACATAAAAAAAAGACTGACAATCAAACTCCATCTACGACACCAAAAATAACCATTCTATGATCAGATAAGCAACAGTTAATTGAACTTTCGTGTTATGATTTTTCCCTTAGAAAAAAGTGCATTTTTAATCAAAAAATGTCGAACTTTTTTTCAATTACAATTGGAATGGAAACTTAGAATGCTTATTATAACATGAACAGAGAATATACACACATACACACAAGTGCTTACTAAAAAAATAAAAAATAGATGCACCTTGAGTGCACCCAATATCATAATGGTCTAACGATTTAGGCTTAAAGTTCTCAAAAAATATACAATGGGGTACAGGGTTAGAAGACACAAAAGAAATCTCAAGCATCCAATCCAACCTAAGGGAACCCACCTCTTCTGTTCAGCAGCTTGCAGCTTTGCCTCTAGTCGCTGACCAAGATCCTCGTCCTGAGATGAACAGCGTGAGGGGCTTCTTGGCTTTGCACGCGCCTTGCTTGAGAGTTTTGCAATGTGTTTCTGCAGTAAAGAGAAGTTCAATAAAGAGAGAAAACCAAAAACCCAACCCAATGGATTTTACGAGTGCAAATATTGAAATTTCGATCATAGTCATTAATTAAAAATTAATTACTTGAGTAGAAAGGGAGGAAAAACTCAACAAAAAAAGAAGAGAGTAGGACGTAAAAAAGAAGAAACATTATGCGCATGGGTTCCGCAAGTAAGAATAAAAAGGAAGAGTAGAATATCATTTTTGATGAAGGAAGAAAAAGAAACCATAAAATGTTATATACTAACCAAGGCAGAATAATTTGAATTCCAACCAATACCAGAACACAAAAAAGGCTTAAAACCTTGCAATTTATAGATTATTAAGTCAACTAACCAAAACGAAAGTTATCAGAAAGAAGAACCATCTGAAAAAGTATCCCCACCAAGAAGTGCAAATCAAAATTCGAATGAGACAGAGAGAGTGAGAGAGAAACCCTTTCCAATCCTACCTAACACACAAACAACCTTGAAGATGAAACAAGAGAGAAGAAGAAGAAGAAGAAGAAACCAATCCACGAGAATAATTAATCAATCGAGAAGCAACGAACGAATCGCGGGAAAGTACTCCAGATAACCAAAAATGAAAGTTTTCTGTAAGAGATTAATCTCTAACTCTAGTTATTAATTTCTGGTTGAAAATGAATTAATTACACGTGGTAGATATGAAACTAGGTGGAAAAAAAGCCAAGTAGACAAAAAATCACTTCAAAATTGAATCATTTAAGTCCCTAAACTTTCTCACCAACCAAACAAACACACACACAGTTTTAGAATGTAAATCGTAAGAACACCTGTCTGCGGAGATTAGCATCGCGAAGTTTGGCTTCAATTTCCTCCACCGTACTCGGTGACTTGCACTCCGTGTCAAGAAGCCTTCGCCGGAGCCTCTTCGGTAACCTCACCGGCGACGAGAATGAGTCATCCTCGCCGACAGGAAATTCCATCACAATTCCTCCACCACCGCCCACTCTCCCTTCCGTCAACTCCACTCCGGCCGCCATCCTTCAACAATACAACGACACAGCGATCAATCACTCCGTACCAACGTGACGGCGATGAATTCGTATCAACGACGTCGTTTCGTACGAACCGAAACAAAAATCACAAAGGCCAAAAATAATAATCGATGTGATCGGTGGTATATATATAAAACAGATAACGGTGGAAAATTGAATTTGAGACGATTCAGAAGAGAAACGTCGCGACGAGTGAACAGCTTTGAGAGCTTCTTCGTCTTTTGTTTTTTGAGTTTTTTTAGAGAGAGAAAGTACAGAGAGAGAGAGAGAGAGAGAGAGAGAGGGTTTTAATTAGAAATGGAAACGTGAAGGCCGTGTTTGGGTTTATAAAATGAATGAATTGGGTTTATGTGGCGTGTTCGCGTTTTAACACTCTAATAATCTGGAGAATTATGGAGAATGTTTGCCACGTCAGCATTGCCATCACAACGGCACTCTCTTTTTCGTTTTGTGGACTTTAATGCCCTTGGCCCCTCCCTTTTTGACCACATTGCCCTTGTGGCCCCATCCCTATCCAGTTTAACATTTTTCTTTTTCAGTTTAGTAATTTGGAATCACAGTTACTTTTACTCAAAGTTCTCTTTGTATTGGGTAATCAACATTTTTTTTCTTGAGTGTATCAAAGTTAAGAAAACATTCCCAAAGTGTTTTTCTTTAATAAATTTCTTCTTTTGAATCACCATGTATTTTTTGGTAGTTAGTTTGAATTTAAGTGTATGTTTGGATACGCAGTTGAAATACCTAACGCGCGTCTACTATTACTTTGATCGTGGAAAATTGCGACAAAACAGAGGCTTTAAAAGGCAGCTTCTGCTTGACGCTGGTTTCGACGTGGTTCGTTGCCACAATTCTCGCAACCTTATCGCCACACCAAATATATGTAAAATGTACATTATTTTTGACAAAAAAAAACTATTTTTGATAGTCTTTTTTGTTTGGATCATTGTTGGTTAGCTATTGAGTGTCCCAATGTTTCAACGAAAGAAAAATATTTATTGTGCTTAGAATTAAATTTTGCACTTGCCAACACCGAGTTTGTCTATTGCGAGAATCAAACTCAAAAGCTCTGAATCAACTCCATGTCTCCCAAGATAGATTAATTCACTAGGCCAACAATGTTCGTTAATCTGTTTAATCTTAGAAATTACAAATAGAAAATATATACGAAAAATGTTTTTGAATTTTCGACAAATTCAAGATTATAATGATACCATCTCATGTATCTAGAAACTAAAAGCACTACTACCTCCAGACTCATACATAAGCAACAAACAACTTTTTAGATTCATTGAAAATGTGATGTATCTGGACTTCACGTAGTCAAGATACATCAGTTTTTCATTGAATCTAAAAAGTTGTTTTATTGTTTATATATGAGTCCGGAGGCAGTACTACGTACCTATGATCTTATATATAAAATCAAAATATAATTTAAAGTTTCATCGACTAAATGATGTATCTAGTCTTAAAATTATATATAGAAGTGAGGGAGTATATTTACCTTTTCTCTTTCTTTCATTCACTTGTCATTTTTCTAAACGCATAGGTGTCTCCATTTTGTCAAAACAATTTCTTGTTCTATCGTAAAATGAGTGGCAGATAACAAACGGACCATAAACTCTCTAGTGGCAGGTATATCTCATTTTCCTAGCTCAAAAAAAGTCGTGTAGCTTCGGTGATGGGTTTGCTATGATTCTAATAATTACGTGCCTTCTTATCTTAATCAACAAAATATATATATACACACACACTATAATATAACCAAAGAAAAAGAATGTGCATGCCTTAGGTCGTGCTTCTTAATTATCGCACCGAATTTGTCTCACGTTTTAGCAAGTCAAATAAAAAATAAATGAATAAAAATCATTTTATGTGCAACTAAACATGTGGGCTTTGTGTATATTAGACGTATATATTCAGTATCATGAATGCTTAATAGTTCAAATTCCTTTCTATTGACTTTTTTAGCATTTGCTTGTTGAAAAACCATCAAACGTTGAAGGTAAAGCAGCGAAGGAAGCTGGGAAAAACAATCAATTTTTGGGGTTATGAAAAGGGAAATGAGACACGGCTTTAGCAAAGGTGTGACAAAGTTTTCGACTCGAATAAACAATTGAATCACACTTCAACTTTTCCTCTAATTTTGCGCTAACTAGCACTTGTTTAACCAAATCATCAAGATTCATTCTCAAAAGTAAAGGTCTTGTCACCCATCAACCCATGTGGCCATCTCATATAAGTATACCCGAAACAAACTACAAAGATAAGTTTGATTAGACCTAATCATGGTCCATGCCTTTTGAGTAGGATTTCATTGTTAAACTTAAAAGATATATTATATGTATGGCAATATAATGATTAGGTTTTTTCTTTTTTGCAATGGTTAGGATCTGATATTGTATCATATCGTATGATCTAAGATGTTCTCACTTCTGATGTATGAAAATAACTCGAAATTTAAATGATCATTGACACGTACTTTTGAGAGATGTTAAAATAATTTATTTTTTGGGTCCGTCCATAACTTATCAATTTCATAGAACTTTCTAGAGGAGTTAAGATGGTCCATTTGTCCACTGGATAACTTGTCAATGGTCTGTTTGACCATTGATGAGTTTTAACTTTCTATAAGAAGAAGCTTATGATCCTCCATGTCATAAAATTGAGACCAGTGGCTTAATCGATGTCGTTTCAGAAAATAAAAACAAATACGTTGAGTTTTAAGACATTTATATTCACTTTTCCTTGTGAATTTCATCGAACTGACACATATTAGGTCATTGTCTTAGTCGTGTGTATGTGAAGGACTATGAGTCACATCTTTCTACTAAGCAAATAGAACTCATCAAACGGGAAAATTATTTATCAAATCTAGGCTAAAATACATTTTTAGTCATTTAAGTTACTTTAAAAGTTCACATTGGTTCTTTAAGCTTTTCCCCATATAGGTCCGCTTTGTTTTAAAATCGCGACACACAAATCTTTTTTTAGACATTCCATTCATTAGAGTTAACAGATGTTGACTAGGACATTAGGTGATGATATGAACTTACTTCCTGGCCTGTAAGTGTATAAATTAAATTACTGACGTGACGTGAATAAAAGTCAACTGGAGTCACAAGAAATGGGGTTTGAATTGTGACCCTTTTAAAATTTTGTTTGACCATCTGAATCACTTGGAAGAAGATCAAACAGACTTTCAAGAGAATACGACTTTGAAGTTATTTGCTTTCTTATAAGATGATAGTCATCTAAATAGATGCAATGGTTGATGATAAGTAAGTCACTGAACTAAGAAGATATAAAGGGTTGGAGAATATGAATATTGTATCTTCTTAGAAACTTAAGAAGACACTTTGATAAGTGATGTGTAAGTGTGTTTCTTGTTTCTTATACTAGTGATGATGTGCTATGGTAATGCTTGGTTAGGAAGATGAGAAGTGTTATAGTGTATCGAAAGGATAGCTCAAGATAGTTTATCTTGAGATTGTAATGATTCTTACAATAGAGTAGAAGAGGTTTCCTTTAAAAACGGAATGCTGTGAGATATAAGCCATATGAAAAACAGTAAAGAACACACAGAGGTTTATAGTGGTTCACCCTACTCGCCAAGAGCTACATCCACTCCTCACACCCACTGAGATTTTCGACTATTATCAAATAGCTTACACTTTACAAGACAGCAAGGCCTAAAACACTGATAGTTTTCTTCCACAGCTCTATCAACTGTCACACTAGTTTTTTTCCAAGTTTTAGCAACTTAACCCTAAGGAAACACCCTAGGCATATTCACTAACAATCAAGCAACCAATGCCATGTTAGGAAGGAACAAACCCCTAAGAACCTACTTAGGCTTCTTCATTAACAATTGAGCAACAAATGTCTTGTTAAAAAGTTACAGTGATAAGGTAGTGTTTGGGTTGTTTGGGAATACAATAGTTTGGGTTGACAAATGGTTTCTAACACAATATAATCTCCAAGAATATGAACATACTCATAAATGTTCCCATGAATACTTTGAAGTGCACTAAGTATGGTTGAGAGAAGAGAAGTACTTCGTAAATTTCTTTAGAAGCTTTAGAAGCCATATGGTAGGAAATATTGATCCAAGCTTCTCACCAACTCTCACAACTTGAATGAGGTCATTCACCATGTATTTATAGGGGTTGGAACCCAAAAAAGCAGTTGAAAATGATCTCCAAAGTCAATATAGTCGTTTCTAGTCGTTGACACACTTTCTACAACACTTTTTGCAGCACTGTCAGTATTTCTGTACTTTTTGCAACACCTCTCAGCTTCTGACTTAGACCTTCTAAATGTATCTTCTGAGCAATGTAGCTTTTGAGCGAAGTGGCTTTTGGAGAAGTAGCTTCTGAACGATGTATCTTCTGAGTGATGTAGCTTGCGAGCATGCCTTCTGAACCATGTGTAGTGATGTATTACTAAGACCCAAACTATATATGAATGTGGATCCATCTACAATGAGTCTAGGATACCTTCGAATACCATGTCTGTAGTACTTCAATAACAACATGACAGTATATCATGCCCGAACAAGATGCATTGTTCGATAATGCCTTACTAGCAACAACAACAACAATATGGACATCGTGATGCATGAACCAACAACAACAACTAACAACCACAATAACTTCTATTGAAATATCCATAATAGAATAACAACTAAAGTATCTTCTTAAATAATGTTTAACAACAACATATGGTATCACGAACCCAAATAATCATCTACGTATCATCTATTAGACACCAACCATTTATCAAGGATTCACACAAAGCATTTTAGTAGCAGATATAACAAATATCTAAACTCAACAAGATCACAAGGACATCAATTATAATTATATGTAATTTCAACCGGACATCAACAAACCACACATACACTCATATTAAACAACTTGTTACATTGCTCCTACAGTGCACGTGTATCTAGACTCACATCACGACACAAAGTTACATCATTTTCGTATAATACATAACATATAAAACACAAGTCGAGATCACAGGTACCCCAAACTAGGAAACAATGACCTTCATCGATTGAGCAGTTGTTTGCATCACTCCTATTCCCAGTCACATCACCAAATAGTCCAACAATGAGTTATATGGTTCTAGTACCACAATTTTGATTCTTTTTCCTCGTTGAAAATTGCCGCAATTAGTTTACCATTTCCATTTAAAGCATACACAACAACAACGATAAGCAATCAATTTACTAACCAATCAATTATCGGCCAAGCACAATTTATGGATGAGTAATAATTAAATAAAAAATAAGAAAAATATTAATTTTTGGGAAAAAAAGTAAACTAAAAATTTTAAAATGCATTTCGGGCGGTTCAACCCAAGCCAATTGGCGGTTGAACCTGGTTCTGAATAGTTCAAATGGGGTAAACCAACCGCCAGAGTGTCCGGTTGCCGGCTCCTCGTTCCTGATATGAATAATCAACAGAAAAATCAATATCCAACAGATATCAAATTCTAAGAAGACAAAAAAATATTGAGGATTGAAAAATGAAACCCATTACATTTGAAAGACTGATATTCCACCAACGTTACTATGAAAAGGGTATGAACAAGTTTATGAGTTTATAGCCAAAAGAAGAAGAAAGAAAGGGGAAACAGAAAAAAAAAGTTGGTGTATTAGAAATTTAGGAATGGATGAACACAAATTGAGAAAACAATATGCATTTTTCCAGATTTGAGATAAATATGGGTAAAGATTATAAGATTAGAGAAGGGTGGTAACAGAATTGAAGATTGAGGAGTGTGGAGAATGAAAGATGATTCTTCAGCTTTTTTTAAGGTTCATGAGGAAGAAGATGAAGTTGGAGAAGGAGATGACCATGTAAGATGTCACATAAGCTCCGTTACGGACACGTTAGCCCCGTTAGTGTCGTTTGGGATTGTTTACAACGAAAAATGAAAAAAAGGCTAACAGTGTACAAGTTATGTAACTTAAATGACTTAAATAGTACAAAAAACTTAAAGAACCAATTTGTTACAATTAATTAACTTAAATGACCATTGGTGTAATTTTGCTAAAATAATAAGGGTAAAAATGACAAAAAATACTATAAGTAGCGTTTCAAAAAAAATTATTTTAAGTAGCGTTTCAAAAAACGCTAAACGTTACAAAAAAAACTATACGCTTCTAAAAAAACACTTAAAACTAGTGTTTATCAAAAAATTTTATTTGGAAAATATACTTATTTGGAAAATTTCTTATTATTTGTATTATTATTATTATTATTATTATTAATTTTAGCCTTAATTTTATTATTATTTATCTTCTTTCATTAATTACTATAACCTAACAAATAAATGATAAAATGAATATATAATGAAATGCCTAATTTTTTTATATGAATGAAGATAAAAAATAGTGTTCAAAAAGTTAGTTTTGTTTAGTATTTGTAATTTTATTTTCAAAAAAAATAAATTAATATTGTATGTATGTATAATGAAATGCCTAATTTTTTTATATGAATGAAGAGAAAAATGGTGTTTAAAAGATTATTTTTGTTTGTTATTTCAATTTTTATTTAAAAAAATATTTCAATTAATATTAAATGTATCCGCAGATACCCGCGAGGAGACAGTACCCGTGAAAAACCTGTTACGTGCGTACCCGTGCGGATATGGGGCGGGTACGCGTAGCGTTAATATTAAACGGGGCGAGTAGCAGATAACCAGTACCCGTACCCGCTCCGCCCTGTTTACATCCCTAAGTTGTACATGATTTTTTATAATGTCAATCAATTACGAAACGACAAGTTATAAAAAAGATTTAACTATATACTACCTCTGGACTCATCATATATAAACAACAAACAACTTTTTAGATTCATTGAAAAAGTGAGGTATCTAAACTTTATGTAGTCCAGATACATCACTTTTTTGATGAATCTAAAAAGTTTTATGGTGTTACCTAATTATTAAACCCTAAATTAAATCCATTCAATATTCATTAATTATTTCCCCAAAAAAAAAATTAATTGATTTGATTATTATTCATGAATGACATAACGCATCGTCCAGGTGCATCCCCCAGAGCTTCAAACTCGATTCTTCTCAATTCTGTCCATTTTAGGGTTAGGGTTTTCCCTTTCTCAATCCCCATTAATTCATTCACCCTGCAAAATCTCAATGAACCACTCTTCCTTTCTCTTCCTCACACAATCCATATTCAACCAACGCTCCTATTCTTGCTGCAAACTCTGTTGTCGTTGTTGTTTTTGTTTCTAAGAAGTAATAATCCTCTCATCTCATCCAATCATATTGTTTCTTTAATTTCTCAACTTGTTTCATGGACCTCTCTCACCATCAATCCAATCTATCTCTCAATTTTTCTTCTTCCCACGTTTCGCCACCGCCTCGTCGTCCTCAGATTCCCGACGACTCCATCGCACTGCACCTCGAATCCAGCCTCCGCGATCCTTCTCACCCGCTACCTACGGTTCCACTTCAGCTAATGGAACCGCAGACGGAGAAAGAGAACGGTAGCGTTGATGTTGAGGATGACCGGGAAGTTGAGGAATTTCGCATTTTAGGTCATTCAATGTGTCTCAAAAGGCGAAGGGACTGCGAATCCTCTCCGATCACGACTAAGAGAGTTTCGGTGGAACGCGATCTCGATGCTCGGAAGGCTGCCGTTCGATCGTGGGGAGATCAACCCTTGCAGGTGGCAGACCCTGATATCTATGAGATAATGGAGAAAGAGAAGAATCGACAATACAAAGGTATTGAATTGATAGCTTCTGAGAATTTCGTGTGTAGGGCTGTGATGGAAGCGCTTGGAAGCCATTTAACGAATAAGTATTCAGAGGGAATGCCAGGTGCGCGATACTATGGAGGGAATCAATATATAGATGAAATTGAAATGCTTTGTTGTGAGCGTGCATTGGCAGCGTTCAATCTTGATCCTAAGTGTTGGGGAGTGAATGTGCAGCCATATTCGTGTACTTCTGCTAATTTTGCAGTGTACACGGGATTGTTGTCTCCTGGGGATAGAATCATGGGGTTGGATACCCCTTCTGGAGGGAATACTAGTCATGGGTATTATACTCCCAATGGGAAGAAAGTTTCTGGGGCATCCATATTTTTTGAGAGTTTACCCTATAAGATTAACCCTCAAACAGGTTATATTGATTATGATAAGCTTGAGGAAAGGGCACTTGATTTTCGTCCTAAGATACTTATTTGTGGTGGGAGCTCTTATCCTCGAGAATGGGATTATGCAAGATTTAGGCACATTGCAGATAAATGTGGAGCTGTGTTATTGTGCGACATGGCCCAGATTAGTGGGATTATTGCAGCCAAGGTGTGAAATTTCTTCCTCCCAGTACAATTTTTTTACCTATACTGTTTGTGGTTCCCTCTGGAAATTTAGTCACGGCTTTGTGGGCGCCGATATTGATTACATTTCAATTTTCATTATATAACAGTTGATAACAAGTCCTGGTTTTCTGCTTTTGCCTTTATGACTGTCCCTAGTTTGTTATGCATTCCGGATGAGACATTATTTAACTGATTGGTTTTGGTCTTCGTGTAGCTACTCTATGTAATTTTCTTATTTAATGGCATCTTTTGTATTCATACCCTGGAATGACCTTTTTGAAGTTCAGCATAAGATTTAACGGGATATTTTTAATGTTGCACCAATACACTGCTCATAAAGATTGTCATTTGAATCAGTGGCCGAGTCCCTTTATAGTCTATCTATGCATTTGGGTCCATGAACTGTGAGAATTCTGCTTAGTTTTTGAGAAGTGATATCAATGTTTGGATCCTTGATTGGCGTACTAGTTTAACCAAATTTACTGGTTATCCGAATAAAAATTCACGCTCATTGATTTTTATACCTTACACTTTCAGCTAAATCCTAGATCATATTCTGTAATTTCTGTACTGGGGTGGTTTAAATCAATTGTCCCTTGCACAAAAATATAATAATTGATGTAGTTTGTGTTTTGAAGAATACTCTGATATTTTGTTTAATAGTCTTTTTTTCTGGTCTTTGCAGGAGTGTGTGAACCCTTTTGATTATTGTGATGTTGTTACGTCGACAACTCACAAGAGTCTTCGAGGTCCAAGGGGAGGTATAATTTTTTATCGGAAGGGTACAAAACCGAGGAAGAGAGGGATACTTCTAAGTCATGGACATGAAAGTGATCAATATGACTTTGAAGAAAAAATAAATTTTGCTGTTTTTCCATCATTGCAAGGTGGTCCTCACAATAACCACATTGCTGCACTTGCTATAGCGTTAAAACAAGTGGCTACTCCTGAGTATAAGGCATACATGCAGCAGGTGAAGAAGAATGCTCAAGCTTTAGCATCTGCTTTATTGAGAAGAAAATGCCGCCTGGTTACTGGGGGTACAGACAACCATTTAATACTTTGGGATTTAAGGCCATTGGGATTGACAGGTATTATATGATTGTCATATTTTCATGAGATATTGCTGATTGCTTCTTTGTCTAGTGCTACCTGCTATAACGAGACTTAATATTTTTGGGCTTGTAGGCAAATTTTACGAGAAGGTCTGTGAGGCATGCCATATTACTTTGAATAAAATTGCTATTTTTGGTGACAATGGAACTATAATTCCTGGAGGTGTGAGAATTGGTAAGTGATAGTTTGATATACTTGAATCTTTTATGTTTGTATGCTTTGGATGTACATTCTTATGAGACAGGTTTTGTTGTTGAATCACTTAGGTACCCCTGCCATGACGTCAAGAGGGTGTTTGGAGCCAGATTTTGAGACAATGGCTGAATTTCTATTTAGAGCTGCACAGATTGCAAACATGCTGCAGAGAGAGCATGGGAAATTGCAAAAGACTGTTTTGAATATACTTGAGAGCAATAGGGACATTATCGAGCTCCGGGCACGTGTTGAAGCTTTTGCAACTCAGTTTGCACTGCCGGGTTTTGACGTTTGAATGCAATGCTGCTGTGTGACCATTATTGATTATTTATATATGCTACACCTGTGGGTTGTCGTGCCTGCTTGTCACAAAAATGAGTCATCTTAATGTGCATATATTTTTGTGGAGATTCTCTCTCCGTGTTATACACAGTTGTCAGGTTTTCTGCATGTTGCAGTGATTTGCAACGTGGTACAAGACAGTAGATAAATGTTGAGGTTTCTTTTGGTAATCAAGCATCCTGTTCCTGCCTTGATGGAGGGCGTTCCATCACACTCCCCGCTGAATGCGGCATGTTGCCATTACAGGGGTCGGAACAGAGATCCTTGATCAACCAACCTGAGTGCAGAGTTCTTCTGGTGAATCTGCAGAAATAATTAATTTGATAAAGGTTAGACACCCTGAATTCTTTTACCTGCTTTTTCTTGCTGAAAGCAAAGGTAGTATTTTTTTCTTGCTATATATTACACCTTTTTTGAGATGATATTTGTAATTTTCATCAACAATACAGTGCCGAGTTAATTGTTAAATATACAGGTTAAGGTGGTAAATACATGATTGCTTTGTACTCTGGTATAAAAAATCAATTATTTTCTCAAAAGAAAAGTTTGCTGACTTTTCTAGTTGGGAATGGAAACATTTTCCTGAAGTGCTCGAGTTCATTCAACATCTATCAGTGCGCCATGTTTGATTGACTCTGCATAAGGGGAGTGAAGTAATTTGGCCTTTTGGGTCATTGAGGGCCAGTTGCAAAGTCCTGTTATTTATTAAATTGGATTAGTAATCGAAATTCTCTCCCATGTGACAAATTAGATAACTCCCCAAATCTCTCTCTAGGCAGTGTATAGAGTGTGTTTTCCATCAAATTTTCTCCTATGCGTTTCTGTAGGTAGGACAGCTACATAGTAATATTCACCAACCCATCAATATTCGATTATTGCCATTAATTTGTTGTAACAATTTTGTTGGACATGAAGTGTGGACTTGATTAAATTAAAATCATCTAATACAGGATGATATTTGGAGTTTTAAAAACATCGACAAATTATGATTCTTCAGCTTCTTGAAGAACCCTAATATTTGTGAAAAAGATGATTCCATGTCAATTGTTTTTTGGTTTCTAATTTCTAATACAAAGATAAAGTAATAAGCCACATTAGGATTCGGTGTCCAAATCAGCAGCGTAATAGACATGTAGACACTGTAAAGATCAGTCGAGGTTGTGTTTTTAAAAGGAGGTTAATGAGAGCTTAGAAAAAGTTAAAGGTGTTAACAGTTTGAAATTTAAAGGACGAAATTGAGAAAAAAGATAAATAATCAGTGAGCTTTTAAATTTACTTGAAGAAATTCATAATCATTAGTTTTTTGCCCTATAAATATAACATGTTTCCCTTTAGTCTTTATGTAGTTTTTTTTTATTTTCTTTTTAATCCTCAAAACATAGAAAAGTTTAATTATGCACAATATAAGGGTTGATTCTAAAAGTTCCGAAGGTTTAACTCAAGTTATTGAATCTGGATGTTTGAAAGATTTGGTATTTAAATTTTAACCACTATCATACTCTTACACCGTAGTGTTTGTCTCAATATCTGCGTTTGAAAAAATTGTTTGTACTCGACTCTAAACCTACCGTGGGCATAAAGTTTATTGCATGTCTGTCCTCATACTCTATAGACACCAAAGTGCACCCACACTTGAACCATGAAAAAAAATCAGCAAAATAAAGATCATTATGATTGAATTTCAAAACAATCATTTTTTTTTTCTTCCAAATCCATCTCTACTAAATATAACGTGTGTGTCCGTATTTACACTCATACCCACACAAATTTGTAAACTTGAGCTCATACCCATTTTTGCGGATAATTACCCGCCGAATATATAAAATTTACAGGCGCCTAATTGATGTGGGCCAAATTTTTATCCTAAATAAAGTAAACTAGGTGTGAAATAGAGAATTAGACATCCAAAAAGAAGCTACAAATGGGATGACACAAACAAAAGTGGAAAAGGAAATTTGTTATTTCATGAAAACATTAGCAATTTGTTTCCTAAGTTTCTCACTTTGTCCAGTAGGCAGGCAACACAATCCTCTTTTTTATGATATAATCATGATCATTTCCATTTTCTTATTTCCCTTGTGGAAGCACTTTTGACTTTTACAGAGGAAGATCTGCGGTTGCTGGCGATATATCAATTATCCTAACCCTCTAGATACTAAAAGCGCTTTCATTTTCCTTTTTGAAATGACACTAAAGGGCTTGAGTTTTCACATATTTAGTAGTATTTCTTTACCAACATTGGGTTGGGTTAGTTGAACGTGTTAAAGCAGCCTCCATCCACTGTACATATAATAGGTCACTGATGATCTTTACATTGAATTAATTATTAAATATATTGCTAATTACAAATTAGTGAATAAGTTTGCCATTAGCCATATAAGCCTTATTGTATTCCTTTAATGTAAACATCACTCTCATTATATCATACAATTCCATTTTCACTTTTCTCTTATAAACTAGTAAGATACATGTGCATCCGCACGTGTCGATCGCGTTACGTGTTATGATTAGTATTGAAACTAAAATTGTAATACTAATTGTGGAAATGCCGAAGTTTCCAAATGTGGGGGAATAGAATCATAAACTGACACGTAGGAAGGATTTCTGGCATTTCATGGTGTATATAGAATCCATCGTGAATAGCCATGCTCAATAAAGTAGATTTAATTTAATAATATGCAAATATGTTCCCTTCATAATTTTCTACACCATTAGACACTGAATAACAGAGAATATATATTATAAGATCTATAAGTCTTCTTCAAGCTAACTCTCCACACTCATTAGAATACAAAATTGTAATATAGTGAAAATTCTCCCACTGAACAGAATGCAATAGAATAGTACTGGTATCTAGTTATCTAGTTGCTTCACAAAAGATTCTCATTGACTCTAGGGAAGTATTTCAAATAAACAACTGATATATATATATATATATATATATATATATATATATATATATATATATATATATATATATAAAATACTATTCGCTGTCTGATCTAGCAGGATAACAGTGCCCTTTGGATAGAAAGACATTTCTTTCTCTTGAAGTTACCAGCTTCTAAATATTCTAGATTCTTATCTAAGAATAGTAATGTTTGCTTTTCTTCAAAGCAAGAATCACATTCTTTTCTCTTGCAAAGATTTATTTCTAGTGATATGATAGTATTATATCATAAAAGCTTCTTCAAGGCTCAAGCAAAGCCTAGCCTACACTTGCCATTCAATTGACAGTATCAAGCAGAAAATTTCAAAACATAAAATAAAAGAAAGATTAATGCACAAAAAAGAGATGACATAGCTTCATTTTCTAACATAAAAAATAAAATAGTATATCAAAATTGATTGTACTTTCTACCTAAGAGTGCACATTTCCAAAAGCTTCTTTCTTCCTTCTACTATTTCATCAAAGAAATCATCAAGTTGTACTGTTATAGTCTCTACCCCACATCTCAACAACTCAAAGCAACTCCTAAAATTATCAACTTTTTCTTGGATCTCACTCTCAACATCTTCTAATTCATAGCCTGTTATTCTCTCCAGCTCAACTTTAAGTTCCTCCATAGCAATCTTAGCTTGTTGGAATTCAAAAAGCAGAATCCCTTGCTGTCCATCAATCTGTTCTATCTCTTCTCCAACTTTCTGCTGCAATATTGCCATTGAAACCATGAATCCAGATTCACCATACCCTCCTTGTTGAAAGCAAGAAGAAGACCAACAATAAACAAGTCCACAAAGCAGAATCATCATAAGCAATGAGCCAACACTCCTCATTGCAAAAAGTACACCTCTGAAGCCACTGAATCCGTTTAATTTTGATTCCTTAGAGATATTCATGTTCTGGTTTAAACACTGTGATAATGCTCCAATCCTTGTTTCTGTTAAACTCTTGTTCTCCTCCTCCATTCCTAGAATTTCCCTCTGACAAACATTTATTGCTCGAACAACCTGCATAATTTTTCGTGTATTTAGAATATGATTGATTGCTCGTTTATACTCTTTGGTCCTATTTATGAGAAAAAATTGCAGTTTCAAGTTCATTGAATAACTAATGTATCTTGTCTATATTATAAACCAGATACATCAGTTACGAAAACTGCAATTTTTTCTTATAAATAGGACCAATGAGGGAGTATATCATAATCAATGATCAAACATGTATTTGATTAGTATTCAATCAAAATTCGCTCTTTAGGCCGTATTTGTCACATTTGATTGCAATTCGAAATATCAAATATTGTATCGCGATTGCGATTTAAAACCTTAGACATACATGTGTTACTTATGTGTATAACATTGACTAACCTGATGTGAAAATTCTGGAGTGAAGTGATGATAACCATCAAAAGAAGAAGCTATGTTAGTTGCAGATGAGTAATAATTCTCCATTCCAGAAAGAGCTGATTTGAGTACATGACAAGCATCCCAAAGCCTTGAACTTTCATCCATGTATTCATCAAGCCATTTCCCTCCAACCGGAAGGCGAAGTTTGCGAACCAAAATGGTTAGTTGGGAGTGAAAGGATTGTAGAGATGAGATAACCTGTGAAAGGAATTGGAAAGACATGAAATTATGGGAGACGAAGGATTGGTGAAGGTCATTTAATCCTTGAGTTAGCATGTTGTAGAAGCCATTCACAGAAGAAGAGTTACTGCATGAATTAGAATCCATATTATCATGCAATGCAAAAGAGTGTGTGTGTGTGAAAGTTGATGGAGATTGATGGATTTATATAGTTGGAAGAATGAGGGAATTAAAATCCAAAGAGGTACAGCTAGCAAACAAAGAAGTGAGTATAACTTAGAAGCTGTTGGGTGCAATTATGGTTTTCCCTCTACACTGGAGTGGATGGGATGATTGAGAATCTCTTGATAATACAAAGAGAGAAAGAGAAAACAGAACATATATACATATAAAAGAAGAAAAAGACAAGTATGGATATGATCATTTATAGTGCACAAAAATATGCAACATGAAAACTTGGTATTTTTATTTTGAATATATATATCTCTCTTACATTGCATTACAACTTTATTTCCTAATTCTTATATATATGCGATATGTGGGATTGTGTCTCCTGGGTGTTAAAGTTTGACTATATTGACTAAGATTCTGCTGCTCATTTTTCTATATTGATTTGGTTCTCTTTTGGATTTGGTTATTCTTTTTATCCTCTTCTCTCTTTCCCATGTTTGTGCACTGCACCCTTTTTGGTTTTTCAGTTTTTGTATTCATAAAGAACTTTGTAGGTAGTACATTCTTGAAAAGAGAAGTGAATGATAGGGTTCTGTTCTGTGTATTTTACACATTACAAAGCAGATTCTTCTTTCTACTTTTGAACCCAACATTCTATTAGGGGTAATAAATTAAAAGCTAGACCATTGTTTGCATGAAATATTATAGAAAAATGGCCAACACATGTTACCATGCCAGATGCCATCATGCCAATGATTCCTTCTTGTGTATCAATGGAATGGACCCTCACACACACTAATTAGAGGCTTCGGTGAGACTAATAGGTTTTTGTTACTGGTATGATTGCAAAATCTGCCAGCTAGAACCTGATGATCATCTTCACTTTATTTGGGGAGAGCAAATCAAGCCAATTTTTTTTACATTATTACATTATATTCACTATGCTTAATAAAAATATTCAGTTATATTTTCTTTTGTATAGAGTCTTCGACCCCGCTTTGGTGTATAGGGAAAAGAGGCCTTAAATAATGCAGAGTTCGACAACAAACTGAATGTCAAGAGAGTATATTCTGGTGATAAAACACACACTTAAGTGTTATATTGAGGAGTAGGGTTCGAATCCAGTACGCTCTACTTTCATTTTATGGCTTGTGCGAAGGAGTTTGATTTTTTATTTAAGTAAAGTATCAATTTTTAGTCTTGTAAAAGAAAAAATAGGCATAGTGAGCGCTTTGCCTCTATATGGATCCACTTTAGCTCGCCTCAAATTATATTTAGGTCTAAAGGGAACAAAAGAAATTAAGTCTTGTCTTATGGTTTTTGACTTTTTGTTGCTTTTCTTCCCCCAAAAAAAATATTGAACAATTTGCATGGTTGGATTGAAAAAGAAAATACAATGAACCATATCAAAATCAAAATCAAAGTATATCTTGAAAGGACGAGACTTAAGTTCCTCTTTCCAACTATTAGCTGATTTTAAGGGTAAATGCAGCCTTCAAGGGAAACCATATCAAATATTCAAACACTCACGGATATTGGTCCTGTATTATAGAAATCCCCCCCTCCCTTTAGTAATATAGTCTTTGTTAAACTAAGGGTGTCACACATTTAATATATTATTCCCGTCCCAATATCAATTCAAATCATTATGCAAGATAGTTTGTTTTTTTAGCTTAGACGAAACGATAAGTAAACACCACACACGAGTCATACTTGGGCTCGATCTCGGGAGTCGGCGTCCCCATATTACTGAAATTATCAACGCAACCAGCAGTGAGGACATGTAAGGTAGTCAACTGATTACGGTATAATCAAGTAAGGTAAGTCTTTTAGTGTCCAATAAAATTGCAATTTATGCACTCGATTGTTGTGATGTTCTCTTCTTGAGCTTGTGGCTTGCTATTGGTGTGAAGTGCTCCAAACGTCTAGATGAGGTAATGTAATCCATAATGTTGATGTATCTTTAATAGACAATACTCCAACACTAAAATCTTAGATTAGTACTAAATAATTAAAATTGATTGGTATTTGGTAGTATATGTAGTTGTGTGTGGGACCCTAATCAGCTTGACCTGCAAGGTCTATGTATGATAATGATATTATTTGTTTTGGTGTGTGACATTATAACTGCGTCATCAAACCGCTTGTTGACTTAGTTGATGAAACAAAGTGCAAGTTTTAGCTAAGAATTTTTTTGGTTACCATGATATTGATGTTGAGTATTTACCGAAAGGTTCTGACCACGTGTTTACTCATTTGTTGCCGGTTCATGTGTTTCTATCCTTTCAATACAGTTTTTGTCACACCTAAAACTTGAACTCGAGGCGTTGGGATGAGATAAGAACCCAGCTACTACTCGGACCAACCCTTATTGGTAGCTAAGAATGGTAATAAAATGAATGAAAAGAAGATTTTCGATAGCTTGCTTGAGGTCTATAATATGATCCCTATCAAAGGCAATGCCAAAATAGAATAACTACTTGTTTTTCCATTACAAAGCAGACAAACCACTTCTTAAGAAGGCATCAAAATGACCAACAAAGAACAAAGTAACACGCCATTCTATTGTGCAAGATTATAAATTTACAATTGACATTTTGCATCAATAGCCTATTCAACAAAAAACAGTTTATCATTATCTCTTATCACATCAAAACACTCTATCTTTGCTCCTTCTTCATTTGTTATCATTGCATCTCTTGCATCAAATCCAAATTTTTCACCTGTTGAAGAATGTACACGTTAACATGTAACAAATCTTTATTTTAGTGAATTACACTCTCCACGGTTGGTTGAAATTCACATAGGTTTTTCTACTAAATCATAAGAGTCCCATTTACAAAACTGAGGGACCTACATGAATTTTAACCAGTTATGAAGAGAAAGTTGGAAAAAGTTGTTAGTGTGTTCCAACTGATAGATAGGTTTGATTGTTGTAAATTTTCATAGTAATTTCAATACTGATTTATGAGAAATTTGAATTTTTACCTGCAATAGTTTTGAGCTCCTCTAATGAATGAGGCAACCTTATTAGCCTCCCAGCTTCAATGAAACCACTTTCTCTTCTAACTACAGGATGACCTCTATATATGCTTACTCTAGGACACTCTACTCCATTATTATATCTTCCCCAAAAGTGCTTCTGTTCTTTTTGATATTGCTTCCCTAACACAAAGTCACTAGGTGCGGCCTCACTCACATTAATCAGGTGTCCAATTTCGCGTTTCTGCAGCAATTCATGTAAGGTGGATACAGAAAATTCATGAGTATTTACGTCACCAACATCCGCGCCATTCATGACAAGCAACTGAACCATGTCCACATGATTCCCTTCCAAGGCAATTTGGATTGCTGTCATACCATGACTATCTTTGGAGTCAATGTTTAACCCTTGCTTTAAAAGCTCTTTCATCACGGTTAAATCGTTTCTTTTCGCTGCTGTACATAGAAGACTGCCTGCTGTGTATGGATCAGAGAGAGCAGCTAGTTGAAAGAGGATCCTGAATATTGAGTAATGTTTTGATGCTATTGCATCCCATATTGCAGTGTTACCATTGATGTCTGCAAATAATGGGAACATAGATTACTACATGAATGTGAAATATGAACCAATAATGAATGAATCATAGGGAAATAGGTATATCATACCTCTTATATGTATGTTGCATGTATGCTTGAGTAATACTTTAACACACTCTTCATGTCCATTTGATGCTGCTATGTGCTGCATATATATATAACAACTTGTTAGTTTTGACAAATAACTCTTGCTATTTCCCTCTGAGTATTAAAGTTGTTATGATCAAAACTAAGATACATCAATTATTCAACGAACTTAAAACTGCATTTTTTTCTTATAAATAGGATCAGAGGGTGTAACTGTATAGTAAAAGAAGGAAGTTATCAATCTAAGATGTTAAAGATGTATCTGTGAGATTGATATCAATACCGGATATGTGAGACCAATTTTAACATATCTAACATTTTATTAGATGTCAAGAAATATGAAAAAGAATGAAAATTAGACATGAACATACCAATGGGGTTTTCCCTTTTAAGTCTGCAATGTCTGGATCCAAACCTGCTCTTAGAAGCTCCTCAAGAAAAGCAGCATTGCCTGTGCTAGCCACAGTTAACAAGTTCACAGCCATGTTAGGATCCTCTTCTTCCACATTCTCCGTCATTAAATCTCTGATACTCAGATCCTTAAGCTGTTTGAAATGCTGCATTTGCATGACATGTACTATAATATTTAGAATGGAAACCATGAGCTATGAAGCATCGACACAGACACCGACACAGAAACGGAGATGCGGAAACTAGTTTTGATTTGAGAAATACAACTGAAGTGTCGGTGTCAGTGTCCGACACGATATGTGTCAGACACTTGGCACATCTTCAACCGAAAGTGTCAGTGTTACAAAGACTATAAGCATTATGACCTGTAACTAACAAGACAAGACAAGTCACCTGAAGGAAATTTTTGAGTATTTGTATATTGTCTTCTTTTTTAATCTGCATTGCTTCTATAAGAGTATTGGTTTTCAGCCTCAAAAGCTGTGTGAGAGTCTTGGTTCTATAGGTATAACTCTGAGGTCTACAACAAAGTGCACCAACTTCTCCAAACATGTCTTCCGTTTGTAGAGTACCTAAAATTCTCTCTTTCTCCATTACACAATCAATGATTTCAATTTCTCCAGACACTATAATGTAAACATCATCTGGTGCTTCATTTTGCATGATAACATCTTCTCTAGGTGGTATGTATTCTGCCTTCATTTTTGCAACCTGCACATTTCACAATTTAATTACCTCATTGACTTAATTTCAAAACCACCAATTATTTTTCAGAAAATTTTCAGGAATAAAAAACTTAGTCTCATACAAGTGACAGAATAATTTCTTTTGAGACGCCTTTGAAGAGATAGACTTTCTCTACAGTTGGAAAAAACAATTGCTGACAGATGCTTTTGCAAATTGACTTTGGTAGCTGTTCAATGAGCTGATGCTGATTTAAGCTCTCTGCCTTAAATCTTAAACACATATAAGCTAAGATCTGCTCTTTTAACCTTGGAGGCAACCGATTTCGGCATACGAAATTTGATGCTGCTTCAATGCTATTTCTCTGCACCATCATGCAATTGACAATGTCATGAACTTGTTGACATAAAACATCAACATGAAATCTCTTGCAATAGTCTAAGTTTTAGATTTTGGCCTAGTTTAAACCCCAAAAAACCAGTTTGTAAAGTGAGAAATGCCCAAGCGATTACGAACTAACTAACTAACTAACCAACTAACTCTTCCATTCACTAAAGTAACTAATAATTAGCCAGTAACTAACTAGCTAACAAATGGTCCTAATACTAAGAGCTCCATATGGATGTCCTTCCAATTTATGAATAAGAAATAGGATAACAATACTTACAAATTCCATGGTGCGGCGAGTTCCTTCAACAACAAGATTTGTCATGTTACCAATCAAGTAAGCAGTTAGACCAAGGTTGAAGAGCATGTAAAAAATAATGAAGATCATTTCCATGGTGTTCACAGCATGGAGATCACCATAACCAACAGTAGTCATAGTAGTGATGGACCAGTAAATGGCTGAAATGTATCTTGTTCGAGGGCTTGTCTCTCGAAAATTCGGGATCACAGTTCCAATCCATGTGTTTCCTTGATGAGGGTACCTATCAGCTAGCATGTAATAGAGACACCCAGCACAATGAACTGAAAAAAGTGTTACCTGCACCAAATTTTTACATTATTGTTTCAATATTCTCCCTAGTCTAAAACTATTTAGTCAAATATAACCACATTACTTTGCACATACATGTCTTCAATTTTCTTGTTTTATATATATATATATATATATATATATATATTCAAATAGAGTGAAATAAAATGTGACATACAGAAAGAAGCCTAGCACATCGGACCCAAAAATAGCTGAACCTGATGTCTTTCTCAAGCCTGGAAAATGAGTGCAGTTGGATCAATTCTAAGATGCATATGTTAAAGTGGATTTGATGATTAGTTAGAAAGAGAAAGGTGAAGAAGCTTACCTTGTGAAGAATTGCTTTACCCTCCTGATTCGCCAAAATCTGAGCATTCCCAACAGAAAGTAAGGGAGGCCAACTTTGTGTTTACCACCAGTTAACAAGTAGCCTAATGCTTCATATGGCATAGTTGATGCCACATCCATCAGGAACCATGTTGACAAGTACCTACCTCAACATTACTAACACCATCATCATAAGTAAAAGAAGAGTCTTAACATTTAACAATTCTTTAACAATTCTTTAAGGACATCAGTTAAGGATTATTTAAGTATACTCCCTCTGGTCCTATATTATGTATAGAGAAAAAAACATAAGACTTTATTACATTGCCTACTAAAAATCACATTGCCTCCTAAAAATGCTCCATACAAACATAAGGTTAGGACTCATATTTACTATTGACTTTTTACAAGGCTCTCAACTCAAGAGAAAGAAATGACACTTTATTTACTATTGACTACTAAAAGATGTAAATTAATTAGGGGTACTCTTGAAAAAAAATTATTAGTGTATCTAGTAATTTGAAAATGGCCTTATAAAAGGGATGATTTTTTTTCTTAAAAAAGGGTAGGGAGGAAGGTAGTAACTTTTAATTCACTTTTTTAATAAATTCTCTGGTATATCAGTAACTGCACTTGCTTGTGAACATTAAATTCACAACTGAGTTAATTCCTTTGTTCTAATTCTAAGTGAATTGTTTACTCCTCCAGCTTATTCTTGTGTCACACGGGTCTAGCAGTTTTGTGGCCAAAGGGTGTGTATGATCATTCTTCTTTTTTTTTTGTAAATGGGTGTGTGGGTGTGTATCATCCTGATCACTGCTACTGGACGCTCTAATAAACTTGGGCTGGCCCACTTTGAATTTCTAGTTT